>OX457130.1:8735207-9335207 GCA_949752895.1 Dendrolimus pini | reverse complement strand
TGTGACTAACAAAGAAAAAACTTTGTAAAAGTAAAAATCGAAATTTTTATTTAATAATAATAATAATATTAAAGTGTGTTTTAGTATAAAATATACTAATAAAGCAAAGAATAAAAGAAATATAACATTTTTAAAAAGAGAGATGAAAGAAGAAATAAAGTTCAATAACTATATTGATACTCTAATAATATGGATGGTCAAGAGGGGGAAACTAAAAAAAAATCTTGGGAAGTAATGGCACAAAATACTAAAACCAGAATGAACAATTACTATTGACTCCAACGAAAATTATGTTACTGAAACGGTAGTTGAAATTTGACTAAATCGTCAATTTGCTGGGCTAGGCCGCTCAAGACGTCGTTTACATGTTATTTTTACAATAATAAAAATAATCGGCAAACAAACACAGACATTGTATATCCCCAAATTAAGCAAGTTACGCTTGTGTTATCGGTAATATACAACGGACCACTCTGGGGCCGATCCGTTTCCGAAATTTACTATACCGGGAATCAAACCCGGAACCTCTGGGTTGCAGTGAGGTAGGCGGTCAAAGGCTTAGCCCGCTCAACCACAGAGGCCGTCAAACAATGAATTTAAAAATTGTATATAGAGTTATAAATGAAAGTCGTTTCTATTTTTAATGGTTTAAAAAGGTTATCTAGGTATACTCAGGCATGCCTAAATAAAAATAAAACATAAGACAGTGGACATAATAATAATAACTTACATATTTACTGTATTACATACTAAACAAATTGAGGTATACTTTATAATTTTATGAAGAAAAGATTTATTTTTAGACAGTGAAAATATTGCGAAATTAATATATTAATAAGTATTTCTTAGATCAAATTTTTATGGTATATGAAGATCTTATAATTTGATTATATATTGAATTTCCAAACATAAAATGTAAAACTATACTAAATGCACAGATGCTGTAAGGTTTTTAATGTGGTGTCTTTTGGTAATTAAGAATTGGTTTCATGTTTTCAAGTGCATTAAGGTGGGATATTAATAGGTTGTTTCTCGTTCATTTATACATACATAGCACCTAATTAAGCTTGTACAAAACAAGCATCACTACAGCTAATTGACATCTATGTAAATTTTCAATAGCTAGCCAATAACGGGTTCTACCTTTTGAGATATACTTTAGAGTTCTCCCCCGGGTACGCTGCGTATAAAACCCTAGGTAGCTCTATATTACACATATACAAATTTAATTAGGTGTTTTACCTAAAATTTTACTGTTTTCACTTAATCACTAGAATAACAAAGAAACTTAGTTCATATAATCTACACAACGGCGTAGCGAAACAGAGGTGAGTCGCAGCCAACCTGATTTGAAGTAATACAATGAATGAGTTGTTGTTTATGACAACTTAAGTATTTGTAAGCGAGTTGAAAAAATGCGATTGCAGTGCCATCTATTTTGCTAATCCATGACGTTTCCATGAATTAAAATTACGGATAAAGTGTATCCTATTTAACTATTATATAGTTATAAGCTAGCACGGTGTCGAGTTTTATTCACATTCGTTCAGTAGTTTCCAAAAAATATGCGATCGTAGCGCCATATTTTTCGCTATTTTAGTTTATGCCACTCCTGGTACGAATTATCCCCCTTTTTTCACATTTTTAAACGAAATATACAAACCCGAAAATAAACATAGATTATGTTTACATGTCGGAAATGGAGAACAACTCTTGTTGACGAGAGTCAACACCGAAGAGTGAAATAACTTGCACTTAATATCATATTTCTAAAGCTCTGTGAAGTTGGCACCTCGAGTTGCGAATTTTTAAAAGAACAATATCTCATTCGTTTGTCCATCGTTAGTCCACGTTTGCCCAGGAAAAATTTTCGTTTGCCCACCCTTGGTTCAAAAGTTATTGAACAAAAACTTTTTTTGAAAAAAGAAATTCCGGTTCTTCCCATATTTTCGCAAGGTTTAATGTTTTTTGCACTTGAATGGACTTTATCGTTAGCTGATCCAATGAACTCGATTGTCCAGGCAAAACTTTCGTTTGCCCACCCTTGGTTCAAAAGTTATTGAACAAAAACTTTTTTTGAAAAAAGAAATTCCGGTTCTTCCCATATTTTCGCAAGGTTTAATGTTTTTTGCACTTGAATGGACTTTATCGTTAGCTGATCCAATGAACTCGATTGTCCAGGCAAAACTTTCGTTTGCCCACCCTTGGTTCAAAAGTTATTGAACAAAAACTTTTTTTGAAAAAAGAAATTCCGGTTCTTCCCATATTTTCGCAAGGTTTAATGTTTTTTGCACTTGAATGGACTTTATCGTTAGCTGATCCAATGAACTCGATTGTCCAGGCAAAAGTTTCGTTTGTCCACCCTCAGATCAAAAGTTATTATTGAACAAACACTTTGTTTTGGAAAAAGTAATTTTTGTTCTTTCCATAACTCCGCGAGGTTTAATGTTTATGACACATGAATAGACTTTATCGTTAGCTGATCCAAAATGAACTCGATTGTCCAGGCAAAAGTTTCGTTTGTCCACCCTCAGATCAAAAGTTATTATTGAACAAACACTTTGTTTTGGAAAAAGTAATTTTTGTTCTTTCCATATTTTCGCGAGGTTTAATGTTTATGACACATGAATGGACTTTATCGTTAGCTGATCCAATGAACTCGATTGTCCAGGCAAAAGTTTCGTTTGTCCACCCTCAGATCAAAAGTTATTTTTGAACAAACACTTTGTTTTGGAAAAAGTAATTTTTGTTCTTTCCATATTTTCGCGAGGTTTAATGTTTATGACACATGAATGGACTTTATCGTTAGCTGATCCAATGAACTCGATTGTCCAGGCAAAAGTTTCGTTTGTCCACCCTCAGATCAAAAGTTATTATTGAACAAACACTTTGTTTTGGAAAAAGTAATTTTTGTTCTTTCCATAACTCCGCGAGGTTTAATGTTTATGACACATGAATAGACTTTATCGTTAGCTGATCCAATGAACTCGATTGTCCAGGCAAAAGTTTCGTTTGTCCACCCTCAGATCAAAAGTTATTATTGAACAAACACTTTGTTTTGGAAAAAGTAATTTTTGTTCTTTCCATAACTCCGCGAGGTTTAATGTTTATGACACATGAATAGACTTTATCGTTAGCTGATCCAATGAACTCGATTGTCCAGGCAAAAGTTTCGTTTGTCCACCCTCAGATCAAAAGTTATTATTGAACAAACACTTTGTTTTGGAAAAAGTAATTTTTGTTCTTTCCATAACTCCGCGAGGTTTAATGTTTATGACACATGAATAGACTTTATCGTTAGCTGATCCAATGAACTCGATTGTCCAGGCAAAAGTTTCGTTTGTCCACCCTCAGATCAAAAGTTATTATTGAACAAACACTTTGTTTTGGAAAAAGTAATTTTTGTTCTTTCCATAACTCCGCGAGGTTTAATGTTTATGACACATGAATAGACTTTATCGTTAGCTGATCCAATGAACTCGATTGTCCAGGCAAAAGTTTCGTTTGTCCACCCTCAGATCAAAAGTTATTATTGAACAAACACTTTTTTTTGGAAAAAGTAATTTTTGTTCTTTCCATATTTTCGCGAGGTTTAATGTTTAAGACATATGGATAGACTTTATCGTTAGCTGATCCAATGAACTCGATTGTCTAGGCAAAAGTTTCGTTTGTCCACCCTCAGATCAAAAGTTATTATTGAACAAACACTTTGTTTTGGAAAAAGTAATTTTTGTTCTTTCCATATTTTCGCGAGGTTTATTGTTTATTACACTCGAATGGATTCTATCGATAGCTGATCCAGTGAACTCGATTGTCCAGGCAAAAGTTTCGTTTGTCCACCCTCAGATCAAAAGTTATTATTGAACAAACACTTTGTTTTGGAAAAAGTAATTTTTGTTCTTTCCATATTTTCGCGAGGTTTATTGTTTATTACACTCGAATGGATTCTATCGATAGCTGATCCAGTGAACTCGATTGTCCAGGCAAAAGTTTCGTTTGTCCACGCTCAGATCAAAAGTTATTATTGAACAAACAGTTTGTTTTGGAAAAAGTAAATTTTGTTCTTTCCATATTTTCGTGAGGTTTAAAGTTCATGACACTCGAATGGGCTTTATCGTTAGCTGATCCAGTGACCTCGATTGTCCAGGCAAAAGTTTTGTTTGTCCACCCTCAGATCGAAAGTTATTATTGAACAAACACTTTGTTTTGGAAAAAGTAAATTTTGTTCTTTCCATATTTTCGTGAGGTTTAAAGTTCATGACACATGAATGGACTTTATCGTTAGCTGATCCAATGAACTCGATTGTCCAGGCAAAAGTTTCGTTTGTCCACCCTCAGATCAAAAGTTATTATTGAACAAACACTTTGTTTTGGAAAAAGTAATTTTTGTTCTTTCCATATTTTCGCGAGGTTTAATGTTTATGACACATAAATGGACTTTATCGTTAGCTGATCCAGTGAACTCGATTGTCCAGGCAAAAGTTTCGTTTGTCCACCCTCAGATCAAAAGTTATTTTTGAACAAAACTTTGTTTTGGAAAAAGTAATTTTTGTTCTTTCCATATTTTCGCGAGGTTTAATGTTTATGATACATAAATGGACTTTATCGTTAGCTGATCCAGTGAACTCGATTGTCCAGGCAAAAGTTTCGTTTGTCCACCCCCAGATCAAAAGTTTTTGAACAAACACTTTGTTTTGGAAAAAGTAATTTCGGTTCTTTCCATATTTTCGCGAGGTTTATTGTTTATTACACTCGAATGGACTCTATCGATAGCTGATCCAGTGAACTCGATTGTCCAGGCAAAAGTTTCGTTTGTCCACCCTCAAATCAAAAGTTATTATTGAACAAACACTTTGTTTTGGAAAAAGTAATTTTTGTTCTTTCCATATTTTCACGAGTTTTATTGTTTATTACACTCGAATGGATTCTATCGATAGCTGATCCAGTGAACTCGATTGTCCAGGCAAAAGTTTCGTTTGTCCACCCTCAGATCAAAAGTTATTATTGAACAAACACTTTTTTTTGGAAAAAGTAATTTTTGTTCTTTCCATATTATCGCGAGGTTTAATGTTTAAGACATATGGATAGACTTTATCGTTAGCTGATCCAGTGAACTCGATTGTCTAGGCAAAAGTTTCGTTTGTCCACCCTCAGATCAAAAGTTATTATTGAACAAACACTTTGTTTTGGAAAAAGTAATTTTTGTTCTTTCCATATTTTCGCGAGGTTTATTGTTTATTACACTCGAATGGATTCTATCGATAGCTGATCCAGTGAACTCGATTGTCCAGGCAAAAGTTTCGTTTGTCCACCCTCAGATCAAAAGTTATTATTGAACAAACACTTTGTTTTGGAAAAAGTAATTTTTGTTCTTTCCATATTTTCACGAGGTTTATTGTTTATTACACTCGAATGGATTCTATCGATAGCTGATCCAGTGAACTCGATTGTCCAGGCAAAAGTTTCGTTTGTCCACCCTCAGATCAAAAGTTATTATTGAACAAACACTTTGTTTTGGAAAAAGTAATTTTTGTTCTTTCCATATTTTCACGAGGTTTATTGTTTATTACACTCGAATGGATTCTATCGATAGCTGATCCAGTGAACTCGATTGTCCAGGCAAAAGTTTCGTTTGTCCACCCTTAGATCAAAAGTTATTATTGAACAAACACTTTTTTTTGGAAAAAGTAATTTTTGTTCTTTCCATATTTTCGCGAGGTTTAATGTTTAAGACATATGGATAGACTTTATCGTTAGCTGATCCAATGAACTCGATTGTCTAGGTAAAAGTTTCGTTTGTCCACCCTCAGATCAAAAGTTATTATTGAACAAACACTTTGTTTTGGAAAAAGTAATTTTTGTTCTTTCCATATTTTCGCGAGGTTTAATGTTTAAGACACATGAATGGACTTTATCGTTAGCTGATCCAGTGAACTCGATTGTCCAGGCAAAAGTTTCGTTTGTCCACCCTCAGATCAAAAGTTATTATTGAACAAACACTTCGTTTTGAAAAAAGTAATTTTTGTTCTTTCCATATTTTCGCGAGGTTTATTGTTTATTACACTCGAATGGATTCTATCGATAGCTGATCCAGTGAACTCGATTGTCCAGGCAAAAGTTTCGTTTGTCCACCCTCAGATCAAAAGTTATTATTAAACAAACACTTTGTTTTGGAAAAAGTAATTTTTGTTCTTTCCATATTTTCGCGAGGTTTAATGTTTATGACACATAAATGGACTTTATCGTTAGCTGATCCAGTGAACTCGATTGTCCAGGCAAAAGTTTCGTTTGTCCACCCTCAGATCAAAAGTTATTTTTGAACAAAACTTTGTTTTGGAAAAAGTAATTTTTGTTCTTTCCATATTTTCGCGAGGTTTAATGTTTATGACACATAAATGGACTTTATCGTTAGCTGATCCAGTGAACTCGATTGTCCAGGCAAAAGTTTCGTTTGTCCACCCCCAGATCAAAAGTTTTTGAACAAACACTTTGTTTTGGAAAAAGTAATTTCGGTTCTTTCCATATTTTCGCGAGGTTTATTGTTTATTACACTCGAATGGACTCTTTCGATAGCTGATCCAGTGAACTCGATTGTCCAGGCAAAAGTTTCGTTTGTCCACCCTCAGATCAAAAGTTATTATTGAACAAACACTTTGTTTTGGAAAAAGTAATTTTTGTTCTTTCCATATTTTCGCGAGGTTTATTGTATATTACACTCCAATGGACTCTATCGATAGCTGATCCAGTGAACTCGATTGTCCAGGTAAAAGTTTCGTTTGTCCACCCTCAGATCAAAAGTTATTATTGAACAAACACTTTGTTTTGGAAAAAGTAATTTTTGTTCTTTCCATATTTTCACGAGGTTTTTTGTTTATTACACTCGAATGGATTCTATCGATAGCTGATCCAGTGAACTCGATTGTCCAGGCAAAAGTTTCGTTTGTCCACCCTCAGATCAAAAGTTATTATTGAACAAACACTTTGTTTTGGAAAAAGTAATTTTTGTTCTTTCCATATTTTCACGAGGTTTATTGTTTATTACACTCGAATGGATTCTATCGATAGCTGATCCAGTGAACTCGATTGTCCAGGCAAAAGTTTCGTTTGTCCACCCTCAGATCAAAAGTTATTATTGAACAAACACTTTTTTTTGGAAAAAGTAATTTTTGTTCTTTTCATATTTTCGCGAGGTTTAATGTTTAAGACATATGGATAGACTTTATCGTTAGCTGATCCAATGAACTCGATTGTCTAGGCAAAAGTTTCGTTTGTCCACCCTCAGATCAAAAGTTATTATTGAACAAACACTTTGTTTTGGAAAAAGTAATTTTTGTTCTTTCCATATTTTCGCGAGGTTTAATGTTTAAGACACATGAATGGACTTTATCGTTAGCTGATCCAGTGAACTCGATTGTCCAGGCAAAAGTTTCGTTTGTCCACCCTCAGATCAAAAGTTATTATTGAACAAACACTTTGTTTTAAAAAAGTAATTTTTGTTCTTTCCATATTTTCGCGAGGTTTATTGTTTATTACACTCGAATGGACTCTATCGATAGCTGATCCAGTGAACTCGATTGTCCAGGCAAAAGTTTCGTTTGTCCACCCTCAGATCAAAAGTTATTATTCAACAAACACTTTGTTTTGGAAAAAGTAATTTTTGTTCTTTCCATATTTTCGCGAGGTTTATTGTATATTACACTCCAATGGACTTTATCGATAGCTGATCCAGTGAACTCGATTGTCCAGGTAAAAGTTTCGTTTGTCCACCCTCAGATCAAAAGTTATTATTGAACAAACACTTTGTTTTGGAACAAGTAATTTTTGTTCTTTCCATATTTTCACGAGGTTTATTGTTTATTACACTCGAATGGATTCTATCGATAGCTGATCCAGTGAACTCGATTGTCCAGGCAAAAGTTTCGTTTGTCCACCCTCAGATCAAAAGTTATTATTGAACAAACACTTTGTTTTGGAAAAAGTAATTTTTGTTCTTTCCATATTTTCACGAGGTTTATTGTTTATTACACTCGAATGGATTCTATCGATAGCTGATCCAGTGAACTCGATTGTCCAGGCAAAAGTTTCGTTTGTCCACCCTTAGATCAAAAGTTATTATTGAACAAACACTTTTTTTTGGAAAAAGTAATTTTTGTTCTTTCCATATTTTCGCGAGGTTTAATGTTTAAGACATATGGATAGACTTTATCGTTAGCTGATCCAATGAACTCGATTGTCTAGGCAAAAGTTTCGTTTGTCCACCCTCAGATCAAAAGTTATTATTGAACAAACACTTTGTTTTGGAAAAAGTAATTTTTGTTCTTTCCATATTTTCGCGAGGTTTAATGTTTAAGACACATGAATGGACTTTATCGTTAGCTGATCCAGTGAACTCGATTGTCCAGGCAAAAGTTTCGTTTGTCCACCCTCAGATCAAAAGTTATTATTGAACAAACACTTTGTTTTGAAAAAAGTAATTTTTGTTCTTTCCATATTTTCGCGAGGTTTATTGTTTATTACACTCGAATGGATTCTATCGATAGCTGATCCAGTGAACTCGATTGTCCAGGCAAAAGTTTCGTTTGTCCACCCTCAGATCAAAAGTTATTATTCAACAAACACTTTGTTTTGGAAAAAGTAATTTTTGTTCTTTCCATATTTTCACGAGGTTTATTGTTTATTACACTCGAATGGATTCTATCGATATCTGATCCAGTGAACTCGATTGTCCAGGCAAAAGTTTCGTTTGTCCACCCTCAGATCAAAAGTTATTATTGAACAAACACTTTGTTTTGGAAAAAGTAATTTTTGTTCTTTCCATATTTTCGCGAGGTTTATTGTATATTACACTCCAATGGACTCTATCGATAGCTGATCCAGTGAACTCGATTGTCCAGGCAAAAGTTTCGTTTGTCCACCCTCAGATCAAAAGTTATTTTTGAACAAACTTTGTTTTGGAAAAAGTAATTTTTGTTCTTTCCATATTTTCGCGAGGTTTAATGTTTATGACACATGAATGGACTTTATCGTTAGCTGATCCAATAACGTTCCAATAAAGTTCAATAATAACTTTTGATCTGAGGGCGGACAAACGAAACTTTTGCCTGGACAATCGAGTTCATTAGATTAGCTAACGATAAAGTCCATTCATGTGTCATAAACATTAAACCTCGCGAAAATATGGAAAGAGCAAAAATTACTTTTTCCAAAACAAAGTGTTTGTTCAAAAACTTTTGATCTGGGGGTGGACAAACGAAACTTTTGCCTGGACAATCGAGTTCACTGGATCAGCTATCGATAGAGTCCATTCGAGTGTAATAAACAATAAACCTCGCGAAAATATGGAAAGAACAAAAATTACTTTTTTAAAACAAAGTGTTTGTTCAATAATAACTTTTGATCTGAGGGTGGACAAACGAAACTTTTGCCTGGACAATCGAGTTCATTGGATCAGCTAACGATAAAGTCCATTCATGTGTCATAAACATTAAACCTCGCGAAAATATGGAAAGAACAAAAATTACTTTTTCCAAAACAAAGTTTTGTTCAAAAATAACTTTTGATCTGAGGGTGGACAAACGAAACTTTTGCCTGGACAATCGAGTTCACTGGATCAGCTAACGATAAAGTCCATTTATGTGTCATAAACATTAAACCTCGCGAAAATATGGAAAGAACAAAAATTACTTTTTCCAAAACAAAATGTTTGTTCAATAATAACTTTTGATCTGAGGGTGGACAAACGAAACTTTTGCCTGGACAATCGAGTTCACTGGATCAGCTAACGATAAAGCCCATTCGAGTGTCATGAACTTTAAACCTCGCGAAAATATGGAAAGAACAAAAATTACTTTTTCCAAAACAAAGTGTTTGTTCAATAATAACTTTTGATCTGAGGGTGGACAAACGAAAATTTTGCCTGGACAATCGAGTTCATTGGATCAGCTAACGATAAAGTCCATTCATGTGTCATAAACATTAAACCTCGCGAAAATATGGAAAGAACAAAAATTACTTTTTCCAAAACAAAGTGTTTGTTCAAAAACTTTTGATCTGGGGGTGGACAAACGAAACTTTTGCCTGGACAATCGAGTTCACTGGATCAGCTAACGATAAAGTCCATTCGAGTGTCATGAACTTTAAACCTCGCGAAAATATGGAAAGAACAAAAATTACTTTTTCCAAAACAAAGTGTTTGGTCAATAATAACTTTTGATCTGAGGGTGGACAAACGAAACTTTTGCCTGGACAATCGAGTTCATTGGATCAGCTAACGATAAAGTCCATTCATGTGTCATAAACATTAAACCTCGCGAAAATATGGAAAGAACAAAAATTACTTTTTCCAAAACAAAGTTTTGTTCAAAAATTACTTTTGATCTGAGGGTGGACAAACGAAACTTTTGCCTGGACAATCGAGTTCACTGGATCAGCTAACGATAAAGTCCATTCGAGTGTCATGAACTTTAAACCTCGCGAAAATATGGAAAGAACAAAAATTACTTTTTCCAAAACAAAGTGTTTGGTCAATAATAACTTTTGATCTAGGGGTGGACAAACGAAACTTTTGCCTGGACAATCGAGTTCACTGGATCAGCTAACGATAAAGTCCATTTATGTGTCATAAACATTAAACCTCGCGAAAATATGGAAAGAACAAAAATTACTTTTTCCAAAACAAAGTGTTTGTTCAATAATAACTTTTGATCTGAGGGTGGACAAACGAAACTTTTGCCTGGACAATCGAGTTCATTGGATCAGCTAACGATAAAGCCCATTCGAGTGTCATGAACTTTAAACCTCACGAAAATATGGAAAGAACAAAAATTACTTTTTCCAAAACAAAGTGTTTGTTCAATAATAACTTTTGATCTAGGGGTGGACAAACGAAACTTTTGCCTGGACAATCGAGTTCATTGGATCAGCTAACGATAAATTCCATTCATGTGTCATAAACATTAAACCTCGCGAAAATATGGAAAGAACAAAAATTACTTTTTCCAAAACAAAGTTTTGTTCAAAAATTACTTTTGATCTGAGGGTGGACAAACGAAACTTTTGCCTGGACAATCGAGTTCACTGGATCAGCTAACGATAAAGTCCATTCGAGTGTCATGAACTTTAAACCTCGCGAAAATATGGAAAGAACAAAAATTACTTTTTCCAAAACAAAGTGTTTGGTCAATAATAACTTTTGATCTAGGGGTGGACAAACGAAACTTTTGCCTGGACAATCGAGTTCATTGGATCAGCTAACGATAAAGCCCATTCGAGTGTCATGAACTTTAAACCTCACGAAAATATGGAAAGAACAAAAATTACTTTTTCCAAAACAAAGTGTTTGTTCAATAATAACTTTTGATCTGAGGGTGGACAAACGAAACTTTTGCCTGGACAATCGAGTTCATTGGATCAGCTAACGATAAAGCCCATTCGAGTGTCATGAACTTTAAACCTCACGAAAATATGGAAAGAACAAAAATTACTTTTTCCAAAACAAAGTGTTTGTTCAATAATAACTTTTGATCTGAGGGTGGACAAACGAAACTTTTGCCTGGACAATCGAGTTCATTGGATCAGCTAACGATAAAGCCCATTCGAGTGTCATGAACTTTAAACCTCACGAAAATATGGAAAGAACAAAAATTACTTTTTCCAAAACAAAGTGTTTGTTCAATAATAACTTTTGATCTAGGGGTGGACAAACGAAACTTTTGCCTGGACAATCGAGTTCATTGGATCAGCTAACGATAAAGTCCATTCACGTGTCATAAACATTAAACCTCGCGAAAATATGGAAAGAACAAAAATTACTTTTTCCAAAACAAAGTGTTTGTTCAATAATAACTTTTGATCTGAGGGTGGACAAACGAAAATTTTGCCTGGACAATCGAGTTCATTGTATCAGCTAACGATAAAGTCCATTCGAGTGCAAAAAACATGAAACCTTGCGAAAATATGAGAAGAACCGGAATTTCTTTTTTCAAAAAAAGTTTTTGTTCCATAACTTTTGAACCAAGGGTGGGCAAACAAAACTTTTGCCTGGACAATCGAGTGCATTGGATCAGGTAACGATAAAGTCCATTCGAGTGCAAAAAACATGAAACCTTGCGAAAATATGGGAAGAACCGGAATTTCTTTTTTCAAAAAAAGTTTTTGTTCAATAACTTTTGAACCAAGGGTGGGCAAACGAAAATTTTTCCTGGGCAAACGTGGACTAACGATGGACAAACGAATGAGATATTGTTCTTTTAAAAATTCGCAACTCGAGGTGCCAACTTCACAGAGCTTATTTCTAAAGCTATTCAAGTGCTTGCGAAACGAAGAAGTAGAAAATATTTTTTTTAAGAAAAACAAAACCGTCTTTAAATTATTATTTTTTTTAGTTTGAAGTCGATTTTCTTTTTGTTAAAAAATAATTCTTTAGAAGAAAGTCTGTTAAGTTCGATATTGTGTACGTATGTACTACAGGCAGAATACAGAAACCTGGACACTTATTTAGTGTAGGTATTAAAGTAAATTCAAATGATATCATCGGGCTCCTCAATAAAGGTGTAAACAGATACATATTACTTAAAGTCTCAAAACATCAGTTCACTTGTATTGCAGATATCTATGAACCATGTTAATCACTTACCATCAGATGACACGTCTACCGGTTTAGCAACAGACATAAATGTAGAATGTTCATTGTGCACATTAGGTCAGCAATGCTGTCACTCGGCCTACTGCCCCGGCCAGCATTTGAACCCACGCTATGTTCTCAGAATGTAACTCGAGAACTATAGCAACGAATCTTTTGAAGCGAATTAAAATATCAAGACTTACATAGTTTATTAAAAATAACTAATACTAATAGGCAAGGCACCAGTCACTTTATATTAATATTAAAATAATAGCTGATAATAATTACTTATGTATTCATTTAACTTTGAAACTAATTAGTTTGACGAAAGGGTAAGCAGAGTGAAAATTCAAAATAAATTTAATAAATATGTTTAATTTATTATTTAACTACTTATAACTATATATTTACAATAACTGGCTCAATCAGTTTAGAGTATTTATACAAAGCCTCGATTTAACTCAAGTAACAGGTAACAATTCAATATCGGCTATTTATTGATATATGACAATACTTATTTGGGTGTGTTATTCATAACCCTAACACTTCATATATGATATATCAATTCACTAGGATTATTATGAATATTAATGATATTCAAATGCATTTTCACATTATGTTGCGTCCACATTTTTATCATTTGCAACTGCATAATAATTCTTGTTTTATCTATATATTACATTAATAAATAAACATAACGACACAATGCAACGATAAACGGATCCAATAAAATGTTTAATTTAATTATCATATTTATGTGATTATTATACACACTAAGGGCCGATTTTTTTATCACAAGATAAAAGCTATTCATAAGAATAAAATACAACATGGGAAAATTGAAAATGACAGTTGCATGCATAAAACAGATAAATTGTTTCATTAATAATATAGTCAGTTATAATTTATATGACTGTTAAATTTTATCCGATGATTGAAAAACTGGGCCTTAAATTGTTTGAAAAAGAATTTAAAAACAAAATTATAAAAGCACATTCTAAGAAAATGTAAGCATAACTGTTATTAACAGTGACACTTGACTATCTTAATGGTTGCTATTGTAATGTTAAAATACGAAAGAACAAATAAAAACGTAGGTAATTTAATTGTTAAAAATGCTAGAATACAGTTTTTTATTTAGTTATTTTACTTGTCCGTTATAATCCTAGGAAGGAACTCTATTCAACTTGTTAAGTTATTGGAATCTGTAAAGCTAATCTACCTATAGATGGAGAGAAGATATGACATAAAATGTGTAGAAGTAGTAAAAAATATATATCTGATGTTAGATAAGGGATTTTAAATCACGATTCACTTAATTTTTTTCTGGTTTACCACTCATATGTAGCATCTCGCTAACTCTAAATAAATTAGAACTACGATTCCGATCACTGGTCATACATGAATGTCGTCACATACACAAAAAATCCTCCACGCATAATTACACTACGCGCTGCTCAAATAAACTTATAAATTAACCAATAATTAAAATTAATCTTATAAACTAATATTAAGGCATTACCGGTTTGACTAGATATACAAGAGTCTTTTCGTATATTTTCACTACATCTTTTCGGAGGGATAACAATTCCAGCATCAGTCTGTTTGAACAAACTTGTAACCTGTGGACAAAAGAAAATTTATGTTAATTGTTGCAAATTATATTTCACGAACACAATTTTCTTATTAGATTCAAAATACATTTTTTATGAAAATAAGATTATTAAAGTTACAACAGTTTTGAATTTTATTATAAAAATAAAAAGGTTTAATCTTATAAAAAAAATACTTACATTTTTGTTATTTCTGCTGCCACCATGAAATTACATCTAGGAGTTCATCTTCATCCATGGAACCCAACTGTTGTTGCGAAGGTCCATCATATCGGTCTACTGCTGAATACCCTGATGACACCCCTGAAGAACATTCTGAAGGCGCAGGTGAATCTGCCTTCTCAGAACACGGTGATCCACTACTGTAGAAGAATCCATCATCCATGTCCATTGAAGTCAAAGATTGCACTGTGTTACTGTTTGGAATATTTTCTCTATTTTCCTGTTCCCGAGTAATGCCTAAAGCTGCGTCACTTTCTTCTAATAATTGCTGTAAATATCTTATATACTCGACCACCATCCTTAATGTATCAACTTTGCTAAGCTTTTTTCCCGATCCTCGTCTAGCACCTCCCGACAAAGCGGCCACAACAGAAGCTGGTAAATGACGTCGTAAAGCATTGAATCCATCATTCACTTGCTTTACACGATTCCTTTCGCGAGCATTGCGTCTAGCGATCGATGCGGCCTGGGGTCCAGTGTAAGGATTCGTTCTAAAATGCACTTTCTTTCTGTACTGTAAATTCGGCGGCGTATCGTGTGTAACATAATTTTTTTCAGGAGCTGGAGCAATCGGAACATTCCTCTTCTCCATGGGAGTCTTTGTAAGAGTAGTAGTCGGATACCCCGACGAAACAACAACGTAATTCGGTTGACCTTGAACGAGTTGAATTTCCTGTAGCATGTTTACGTAAATACGCGATCTTTTAAGTAAAACACGGATACACAACCAACCGGCGCGGCTATTGGGAAAGCACTGCGCGATAAGGGAGGCTTTGTGAGAGCTTTGAAGCTTTTGGCCGTGAAGGCGAGCGCGAGCGGCGGCAGCGGAGCTTCACGTACAAGTGAGTCGCCGGCGCACGCGCACGCGTTATATCACCTGCGCCGGCTGCAAAAAATATAAATTTTAAAATTCTCTTCCCCTATTATTTTCGATCATCCCTTCCCCTACGTGCGGGTCCGTACCTGGCGTAGTGGTTAGGGCGCTGCCGCGGTGTGCCGCGCTGCGGCTAACGCGTGCCCGATTTTTTATATTGACCACTGAATGCTAATATTACTTAGATGTTATGAATTAGATATATTTAAACTTTTGTAATATTAACGTAAGAAATCGTAACATTATGGAAACGCGCACCTAAAGACACGCAATGACTTAATAGGACTGCAAGAAAATAGTCCCACAATTTAAATATTGTAATGAAATTCGAGTAATAATGTTTGTTACCAGACCATTTTTAAATAACAAAACAAAAAGGTGATTATGACACAGCGGTATTAAGGAATATAACAACAAGAATGTAAGGCGCATAATTTCCGTATCGATTTCGGTGCAATTTAAATAAATCAATTGAATCGAAAACGCGTTGTGCGTTATCTTTCCAATCGAGAAGCGTTTGGAGTTTATAGCATTTTCCGGAAAGTTTGTACAGAGCTTAATGCATAAAGCCTCATTAATGTTAATCACCTGTTATTCAGATTTGATCACATTTGAGTTTTTTTATGGAATACTGAAATAGATATCGATATGATTATCAAGTATGTAAATTAAATGAAGCGCAGATAATAATAATTAGCAGTTTCATCAAACATTTTTTTTATTAGTGTCATAGCTTATTTGAATTTTACATGCATACAAATAAATAAAATGGAAGTGTCTGTTTGTAATTTCAAATAAACAGCTTTTTACTAAATTCATATGTAACTATATAGAGCACATAACTACCTATATCAATTTTTAAAGTTTTTGACTGCCTGTCTGTTTGTTCCGGCTAATTCCTAAACCGGCTGAACGTAATTTGACATGACTTTCTCTGACAGATAGCTGATGTTGCAAGGAGTCACTTAAGCTACTTTTGAAATTTTCGCGAAAAAAATCCAGGTGGATGAAGTCACCGGTAACAGCTAGTTAATTATAAGTAAAAATATATGTATAATTAGTATTACATATATTATAACTTTAACTAGCTTAAAAATCTTGATGCTGGAAGACATAAAAAATAATTCTTGTATTTTTCTTAATTCTAATAGTTGAGATTGGATACTGTTATCCACGATATCCAAAAATATAAAGTAACTTTTATGGTGGTGTATGGTAATTATATTGGTGTAATGTTAAACTTTTAATTATTCCCACGGAAATTGTAGTAGTGTATTTCGAAGAGAATCATAAATAATCGAAGTTGATTTAATTACTACAGACCCTAATATTAAATTCGAGCCTTAGTGAGCTTCAACAGCCCATAAACGTCCCACTGCTGGGCTCGGGCCTCCCACTATAGAGGAACGGACAATATACTCGTCACGCTTGTCCAAAGCCTCTTGGCAGGTTTGACACCTCGTTTATCTCAATAAACATCAGTTATGGTTAATGATGTTCCTATTGAAAGGGTGTAAGAAGCGCGAAACCTAGGCCTCCAAGTAGATAGTGAACTTAGATTTGAAAAACACGTTGCCAAATCAGTAAAAACATGCCTTTATAAACTTAAGGTGTTATATAAAATTCGGCCATATCTAAGTCATAGTTTGAGAATACAATTAATTGAGTCACTAGTTCTGTCCCAGCTTAATTACTCCGATATCGTTTTTGGCCCTCGCCTACTGGGTAGAACGCAGAAACTCATCCAACGAGTACAGAACGCTTGTGCACGCTTTTGCTTTGACATCCCATTTAGAAGTCATGTGACGCCTTTTATAAACAACTGTTCAATGTTGAAAATGAAGCACCGCCGTAAATTGCGTCTCGCCTGCCTACTTTTTGGAGTTATTAAGCATAAAGCTCCTTCATACTTGTATAAAAAGCTTTCTTGGTTCTCTTCAAAAAGATCGGCTGGACTGCGGCAATGCGCTATGCAACTTACGACGCAACGACATGGCACAGTTGCTTTTAGGGGTAGTTTTAGGTATGCTGCCTCCAAATGCTGGAACAATATCCCACCTCCCATAAAAAATATGCAAAGTATTCATGGATTTAGAGTAAAATTAAAAAAGTTCTTGTATGCCCACCAAATGTGCCAATCTGATCTCGTTCATGATACCAGTGCTATATAATGGCACCCATTTGGAGGTTGTGCCTGACCTATCCTGTATGTGTTATGTCGTGTGTTTTTTAACATTGCTTATTTTAAACTCTTATCTGTTCTAACTATCTCAAACTATATAAAAAATATGTATTTAATCTTTTTACAATTGTTGTGGACATTTTTCTTTCTTTTCCTTCTCTTTTTTTTTCTTTGTTTTTTAATTGCTTCATTGTCTGTATATGTCACTTAAATGGCCCTAGCGGAAGATCAGCGCTGGTTAAGTTAACCAGCAACATGCTGAGCTAGGACCAATTTAGAGCTACACTTTCTTTGTTTTTTCTATTGCATTGTTTTGATTATGATACATTGTACATTTATTTATAGTGTATATTGTATTTTAATTTGTGTTGTGGTTCTAAATAAACGTTTTTTCTTTCTTCTTCTTTCTTTCTTAATAATATGTAGGTTTCATCACGATATTTTCCTTCAACGTTGTTAGCACGTGATAATTGTAACAATATGCACATTAGGTTAGAAAAGTGCCTAAGTGGTGCATGCGTTGCATTATTTAAAAACATTAATTATCTCAAAACTATCTATCACTTGTGGGTTGGTTCCGGTTTGCATAACTACGTCTAGTAATTGTCTTGTTGATCCCAAAAATATTCAGACTAAATAAAGAAGAACAAAATTAGTAATACATTTAATGACTAGAGCTTTCCATATGTTTGACTCACTGTTTTTTAAGCAGACAGGCAGAAAGACGGCCTACCTGGTAGAAAGCGGTTATCATTACCTATAGACATTTGTAACATCAAAAGTGCTACTAAGGTGCTGCCGCTTTCTAAAGAGAAGCTAGAACTTGGCCACTAATGCCCGAACACAACTCAAGGTTTTTATGGCGGTATACTTTGCACCAGGGATGATAGCCTTGCGGACGAGCAAATTCCCTGCCTCTTCTATATCACCTGCATAAATATTGAGACCCACTTGAAGAAACTAACCTATCTTTTGGAATAGAATTTATTCAGTGATAGTCAGACGGCGAAATGTACCGATGGACATGCCATCTAATAATCTAACATTCAAGTCACAATGATAAATTCAATTATTGAATAGATATTTGTCTGTTACTATTATCTACTTCGGGTATAAAGTTACTACATATTATGAAATTATCTTACTTGGAACGTCGTACATTTGGGGCATGAGTTTTATATCCAAATATTCTCAATTATTTAAGACATCGAAATAATAAATGCACAAAAAATTTCGTACATTTATGCACGAAAATTTCGTATAAATCCAGTTTTAATTCTTTAAATTTTCACTGAAATACCCTGAACCGTTTTGCACTCTATTCGAGATAGATTTCAATATGTAAATTCTATTTTTTAAAAAGATTAAAAATCGTGTAATCTATAAAGTTCCAAAATATGAGTATCTATCTATATATTAAGACGTGAATCAAAAACTTTGTACCCCTTTTTACGAAAATTGCGCGGACGAAGGAGTATGAAATTTCGCACACTTATAGCTTATATGGAGAAGAAGCGATGAATGCTAATGTTCTTTTTAAATTATGCAAAAAAAACATAACATCAATAAAAAACATTACACACACTACCATGCTTTTTTTAGTCTGCATTTCATTAAACTTTATAAAACTGCATTATACTATATATATTGTTGTTATGTGTTGTATTGTCCACCATGACCTCACTTTATGGTCCCAGACGGAAGAACAGCGCTAGTTCTTGTTGGCTAGCATTATGCTGAGACTGGGTCCAATTTAGGACGCTATTTTGTTTCTTTTTCTATTTATATTAACTTAGGTTTTCTTCTAAAGAAAATATTTTTCTTTCTTTCTTTATTTGACGCACACATGCATAAAAACACTTTTGTTTAATCTTTAAATCAAATTTACAATGCAGCCTTGGGGACATCTGTGGTTATAGAAATAGAAGTCTTTGACATTAAGTATTATGGTCGAATTTCGACCACGGGCGACCACTAGTATTTTGGAATTTATTTTAACCAAGACATTTTAACTTTATTTATTTCTATAAAAGGTATGAATATAGAATATTTTATATCCCGGAAAATAAAGTAATCATCGTGGTACAAGAATTCAAACTTTACGCTAGCGAAGCCACGTGGAAATCTCTAGCAAATATATAAAAGAAGATGATCCAGTTGTTGAAAATTTTTAAGATTACGAATTCAATTTTATTACCCTTTTGTAGGCTGAGCGACAGGTATTTTGATAAGATCTTTAAAAATACTCATGATATACCATATGTAATGTATTAGACGTTCACGATAACAGAAGTTTCCATATAGGAACTGTATGTTTTTAAAGCGATTTAGATTAAACATTCGTATTTATAACCTTGTAATTTAGGCAGACACCGTGTAGATAGATAGCGTGTTTCAAAATGCACCGCTTATGGTCAAGATTTTATCGAAAGCTGTAAGGCTATTTGACATTAAGCGACATTTACATGGATTCCCACGAGACTAATATAAAACACAAAATTTATAAACAACAATTAAATTTCGTAAATATATACAACTAGCTGAGAGGAGAACTTCGTACCGCCCATTTCTAAATTCCTAAAAGACTGTTCCATGACACAAAAACAAAATCACCAAAATTGGTCTAGGTGGTCTGAAGGATTCTAGAACCCGATCTCAGCGTCACCTACCGGTTATAACTGTGAATCTAAACCATACGGGAACCCACTCAAACACACAAATGCAAAATCACTCAAATATCTCCCGGTGATTAGGATTCTAGAACCGATATCAGCGCCACCTGCCGGTTCTAACTGTGAATCTAAACCATTCGGGAACCCAGTCAAACACACACACAAAATATCATCAAAATCGGATGTAAAGTTTACGATCCTATAAAGGACATACACAGAAACATTCATTTTTATATATCAAGATGATTGTTTATGAGAAAATCTGAAATATATTTCAGTAGAAATTCAGTTGTGTTTCTGCAATATTTTTCCTCGTTGTAACATCCTCTTGAAAATATAATGGGATTACAGAAATGGATATTTCTGATCGGTAATTTATTTGATTTTGATTATTTCGACGTTTCGGTCGCTTTTCAGTGGCCGTGATCACGGAAGACAAAGATGATAAATGTCAACGAGTATTGTTAAAGTTTTACTTAGCCTACCTTCAACTTGTTCATTTTAATTATTTAGTTTTAATTTTGTTTATGGTTATTATTTACTCTATGGGAGCCTAATCAATCAAAGGTAAAAAGTAATTTACCACCGCTTCTTCTCTTCAAGCCATAACATGTTGTGAAGTGGTGGTAAATTAGATTAGGCTCCCATAGAGTAAATAATAAACATAAAAAATTAAAACTAAATAATTAAAATGAACATGTTGGCGGTAGGCTAAATAAATCTTTAATAATACGGCCGAATTCCTGCACTCAAAACCGTTAAAACGTTGTTTTATTATGTATAGAAGTCGCGAAAACTTAAGAAAATATTATGGATATTTCTGAAATAAATAAATTATTACTCTATCAACATTTCACTTATACCAATTAGTTAAAAAGCCTTTGATATTCATGTAACGAATACTAATCTTATTAACTGTACATATATCATTAAAGTAGATTTTCAACGTTTGAAATAAATGCACTTATTTTATTACACTCGTAAACAAGCAGGTGGAAAGCTTATAAACATCGCGAGTCGGACACATTTTTGTATTTTTTTACATATCTTCCCTGTAATCCCACTTGCCTATTTAGCATCGTGCACATATCTGATGGGTAATTTAGAACCGTGTTACAAAATTTTTAAGCTTTCTAAAGAGTCTTGTTTTTTGTTCATTAAAATATGCTACTGATGGGTGTTGTGTGAGAATAGCCGCCTCTTTGACAGCCGTCGTCTTTACCACACTCGTCATCAATTACCTTCGACAGAAGCACGCGAGCTATTGCACTTCGTTCTTAGCGCTGGCGAGTGTTATTTAAAACTAGCTGTGCCCGCGATATCATTCGCGTGGGATGATACATCTAAGTATCTTCTTAACTTTGCCAGATATTCTAAATGGACATGCAAGAAAATTTAAAATTAAATTAAAGTTTTAATTCCTAAAATTTCCGCAGAAACTATTGAGACGTTTCGGAATTTTGTAATAATCTTTCAGATGTCGACACTTCGAAAAAGTTGCAGTATTGCAAGGAATATTTGTGAAAAAAAATGTAACTTTATGAAAATAAATAAATGAAAAAAAGAAGCTGGGATCTTTTTTATACACAAAATATATTTCTTTAAATAGCAACGTGCTTAAATGTTTACTTTATTTCTAGCTGTAAATTCGTTTGAATGGGACTTGAACTTTATACTTAGGTATATCTTTTGGACCCTGAAAAAAAAACGAAGTAAAACATAGACGACTTAATGTCGTCTATGTTTTACTTCGTTTTTTTTAAATAAAATTGGTATTTTAACACTTAAATTATTCTTTAATACAAGTTAAGCAATATTGGAGTCTAAAATATGTATACAAGACAAACTTTAATAAATAAAATTTGTAAATATGGTCATTTGGCTTCGAAAGTATAGCAGTTCAAATATTTTTTTGCATTCAATTAGTAATTACAGACAGATATATAACTTTCATTTATTGGTATATAAAGATACTGGTTTTGATCAAAGCTACCGTCAATAGTAGCGTGAAGCAAATAACTTCCATTCGTTTCATTTAGTTTTACTAATGAATCGATATGGTGTTCAAAATGTTTAAGTATTCATCTTCATTTTGTATTCCTGTATAAAAAGCTATAATTTTCGTTTAACTATCTCGCACTTCTTCTACATAGGAAGATATAATTAGAATACATTTCGATAATAATATAACTTATTAAAACACTTTCATGTGCAATTAATCTTTCTCTAGATTTATGCTAATTCTACGTGTAATTGTCTTGACCTAAATGCTTATAATAAAATATGTTGTTTATTCGTGATTATTAATTACTTCCCGTTTGGATTTGCTCAAGTAAACTTCGAATAATTTTTCCTACAACTAAATAATATTCCCCGTTGTTTAAAGTACATATAAGTAGTCTAGCTATAAGTAGGTGTAAGTATTCTAAGTATCTCGTGTATTAGAAGTGCCGGCAGAATTCCGCGTCATGCAAAACTTAATGACACAATCCGTCGAGCTCTTCTCACCGCCGGTGAACCTGACGTTCTAGAACTGAACAGCTTGTGGCGCGACGATGGCAAGAGGCGTCCCTTCTTTCAACCACTAGCATGTCTGCCGGCATAGCATCTGTACAACAGGAGGCCCTAAAATGCCGCAATTATTCCGCCATCGGAAATGGCTACATATTTGCAGTTTTTGGGGTCGTGATCCTGTGACCATGTAATTCTGAGGCACACAAGTTCAATCGAGACATAGCGAAACTGCCTACGTCTCGGACAACGAATTAGCGTTGCCATTCAGAGAGGAAATGCGGCCAGTCTTTTGGGGACGTTTCCAACTCAAAGCGGCCTAGCAATAGATTTTATAGTTATATTTTAAATCATATACATATAGTTATATATAGTTTTATTTAGTTTAATTCATGGAAAGTGTGTATCAGTAATTTCATTAATTTTAAATTATAATACACCAATTCCATTTGCTAACTATTATTACGAATTTGTAGAGGATTTGTAGGATGTAAATTCAAAAATCCCCTTCGAATCTTGTCATCACAAGTTGTATTAAAAGTGCACACACGGAATTTACAGTTCTCACAAGTGTAGCCGAATACAACAAAACCAAACGTAGGGCAGAAAATTGTATATAAATTCGTTGTTATAAGATACTCCAAAAGTGTACTAGACAACGCCTCGTTCGTAATCAGAACACGACTGGCGCATTTCACAACTAACCGACCCTCATTCATCTGTAATTTAGACATTGCCTCCTAGCAACATGCCACCCATTCGTTTTTTATCCATGCAAGAATCCGCATGAAATACCAAAACAGGAAAGAAGGTTTTATGACGTCTTACGGCGGCTTGAAGAAAAAGATTAGCGCGAACAATAAATCACTCTAATTCAAAGGCATAATAAAATACCTGCAAAGTATTAGTAACAGCTTGCAACAATATTATATGTAAAATAATAAATTATATTAATATTATTTACTTAGTTCACCTTGATCACACTCTACCTATGACCTACACCTAAACAAACTTGTAATGTAAATTAGCTATATGAGTAATTAAAAATACTTTAACTTTTATTATTTTTCATAAAAATAACTTACAAACTGAACAAATAAAATATATCATATTTAAAAGTACTAAGTTATAAATAAGTTAATATAAACTATGTAACAAATCGCTGCCAGAGGGAAGCGTGCCCAGACACCTGGCTGCATTGCCACGCTATATGGTGATGCCGATTTGTTGTGCTAAATACGAACCACCACTGGTCACGGATGATATGAAAGAGTTTCTTACAAACTTTAAAGAAACCTTTTGCCGATGGACCCTAAGTTTCAACGCCATACGGCACAGATATGTAACTCCTTCCTAAGGTTAAATATTTCCGCCATTTGAGAGCTTCAGATGTTGAAGCAGCGTTGCCAGTCAATCCCATTCCCGTAGCCCTGGCTTAACGCCTAGGACGGAACACCCAGGGGTTTTAGTGGGTATCCGTAATTGGGGAGTGGCAATAGCGTGGCACCAGTACTGACTGAATACGCTAGTGCCACCCCCGATCTGGCGAATCCCACACTCACACGGTACGCGAACATCCCCCAAGCTTCTGTGCCTGTCGCGGCTTAGTCCTCAAACGGATTTCCCCTGGCCAAAAAAAAGCGTTGCCAGTCAGTCATTGGAAGATATGACGGTGCCAGAGCGTCGCAGCATGTTGCGTCCTACACAAGCGGCAGTCTCATCAGATGCTGACAAAAAGTCGACGAATGATGAAGCTATTATTGAGGCTGGCATTTTTCGTGGTGTCCATATGGGTCTAAAATAGTTCCACACTAGTAGCGGTGTGTTACGTAACATGGAACCTCTAGATGAAGGCTCTTAGGGCTCTGGGTATTTTCTAAGATTTTTACTGCCAAATTGCTTGCACTGTGAATAGAAGACAAAAAAGCCGGCAAAGCAACACCAAAAACTTAGCGAACCCCGAGGCTCCAAGACTCACTGGAAGTGAGTTTTGTAGCCATGCAAATTTAGGATGGATATGAGCGTATCCCTCATGATGCTATCCAACATCTCCAGAAGACAGGTTTGTTTAAAGAGTTGACTAGATCGAAGGGCATATACAAATTTAGGTACGAAAGTTAGTATCGGATGGTAGAGAATGCCATAAGGGTTATTAATCTTGAGCCAGAGATCCGAACTATTATGAAAATTTTGAATGTATTCCCGTAATTTTTTTCAAATAGCTCCAATGTACAGATTCGGCGTGTTTAACATTGTGTAATTAATAGATTAGGTACGGAAACATTAAAAGTAGCTCCTAGCTAGTTACGGAATTAGAGCCGAAGGATTTAATTAGTTATATTAGTAAGTACTCATGATAATATGTCTGAATGCACGTGTCCGTTTGTGTGTGGTTTAGGTTCGCGTACAATCGTTGTCTCATCTGATGTTAAGTGAAATATTATTTCATTCATTTTTATTGATTTCTTTTCAATTGCTACCGAATCGTCTTTAACTTATTTTGTAAACGCAAGCCGCATAGACACAACATAAAGTTGAATTACAGTTTTTGTAAAGAACCTAATGAATGTTCAATTAATTTTCTCAACTTTTAACAGCTAATTCAGAGCTGGCCTTAGAGTGAAAAACGAACATTCACGAGTCACGGTTGAACCCCGTGATTTCATACCGGATATGACCCGCGGGGATGTGTTAATGGGGTTACGTAAATAACTTATATTTTTATACGAAGATTATTACATGTAATCGAATGATTGAATCGGTTAGGGGTTGTATGAGTAATCGTTGGGGTGCGAGAAAAGACAATGAATTTAATGGATGATTAACCCCTGTTTTCGTGGATATAGGGTGTGTGATCTATAAATTTAAAATATTTTTTGTATATAATACATTAACATTAACAATCCCATAACCTGAAAGTAATTGATATACTGGATTCAGTTTGATTTGTGATAGTTAATAGGAGGAAAAAATAAAAAATACGAAAGCTTTTTATTAAATTCGTTGCTATTTTAGAAAAAAAAACTGTTGTTTTATAGCAATAATTGAATGCCTTGGCCGTTGCTTTCTCAACAGTTAGTTAGTTATCTTTGGTGATAATTACCTCTTTGATGTTAATAAATAATTAGTTTTAGTTTAAGATCATCCATTGAAAACATTCAAGAAAGTGGCATGCTATGTGATGAGTCTTATTAAATAGAAAAATAAGCCAGTGTATGAGTTGGAGTCGTACATTTTCTCTATAAAATGCAATATTAAAAATACTTCTGACTTCTGTTCATTATAACTATATAGACTTGCATACAATTTTGAAAATAAATAATATTTTCGGATATATTGACCAAATAATAATAAGTTTTTAGAAATATAAATATGCAATAGATGTAAGGCAAGGCCTTTTCTCCTCTACGGTTATAAAAGGTCGAGGTACCTATTGAAAGAACCTCATCTACTTTGATAAAATTTGTTTATTTTATATCCACTCTTTCATCTTCTCAAAAACATGCTCCAATCACAAATTTACGCAGACCGGGCACTATCCAATCTGGCTAGACTGGATAGTGCCCGGTCTGCGTAAATTTGTGTTAGGCCGTGCAATCTGAAATATTGAACAGCCAATCTTAGCAGCCAATTAATTTCAGCGTTCTAGTAGCTACTGTAGCTAGAAATTCTTAGCCGCCTGTATGCGACCTCTAATGAGCTAGGTTGAGTAGTGCGTGGCCAGGTTAAGAAAGAATATATCTATCTTCTTCTTATAAATAAAAACCAATGTTTGTTCTCGATGCACTCCTAAGATATTTAAAAAAACAATTGGAATACATTACGAGTATATAAACGACAGAGAACATGATGAATTTTTTTAGGATTCCTATGTGTTGTTCGGGATTCACGTAAAAACTGCTAGGTCCATTTCAATGCAGTTTACGCTGATCGATAGGAAAATTTTACATACATATATACATCCTGAGAATCCCGCGGATTTTTTTCTGGGAATGACTTAAAATGGCTAGATTGAAAAAATCTAATTCCAACGTGATTTTACTGACCGATAGCAAATTTTATATAATAAGATGTGTGATTTGTTATCCCAGGAATTCCGTGGGCATTTTCCCGAGAGCGGCAACTACAAAGTTGTACGGGTGCTTAAAAATTAGCTTATATTGAACAGTTTCCACTAAAATGATGGCTTACATTCTTTTTAAATGCTGCATTACTTTTTGTCCTAGGAATCCCGCGGGAATTTCAAGTCGAACGTGGACGAAGTCCCGGGCATAGGTATCCTAATTTGTAATAAACATATATATAACCCACTTTTAAAATGGGGAGTGTCATTTATTTTAATTAAAAACGCTATGGAAATTCCTATAAATATTATAAATCCAAAAGTTTGTAAGAATGGATGTATGGTTGTATAGATGTATGGATGTGTGTTTGTTACTCTTTCACGAAAAAAATACTGAATAGATTTTGATGAAACTTTACAGTAATATAGCTTGCACATCAGAATAACATACTGGCTATAATTTATAGATATAGTGTGAATTATCGAAAATATAACGATTTTCCATCACCACGCGGGTGAAACCGCGGGCGCAGCTAGTTAAGATATAAGTACTTAATATAAACACATGTATACTTAATTATATACATTGTACACCCAAAATTTTTGTATAACCATACAAATCAATTGTTAATGCCAAGCGATTCCGTCGAGGAGACAGGGGAGCGCCGCGAGTGGGCAGCCGCCACACATCGTCCAGCGACGCATACATTAAGCACATACGTGTCATAACGTGTAATATTTTCAAATAAAGCACCTGCAACCATTCTATAACAGTCCACTAACCATTGAACCACCTTACCATTATCAAGAAATAACCGTACATGAATTGCTTATCCTCACAAAAATTTCAAGTTAACGAGATAAAAAGACTATACTATTCCAAAAATCAATGAACCATAATATATACCTATGAATTTCAAGTCCGACATTAAAATATTGTTTAATTTAATGTTAAAGATAGATGTCATTTGACCTCTGAAGGCTCCGATGAACTTAAAATTATCTCAACGAAAATATAATCACATGAAACATTTGTGGTATCTCAGAGCATCTCATAAATAAAGTTAATGTGTTAAAAGTCGTGTATTAAAGGCGTTTAAAGTGTGATTATTTCTAAAGTCATTGTATTAAAAGACTGTACAGGTGAAAGGGCATTAACAAGCTTTTAGTTTATTTGTTACCACCCATTCGGCCGTGTAACATCGTTTGTTAAATAGACAAATAAGAATTCTAGCCATTTGTTTGATGTCACTTTATGTGGGAATTGGTTTTCGGTTTATGTTCTTATGATAATTTTATAGAAATTAGTCGATTCAAGAATATTGTTCTTTTAATCGCTTACGAGGCGTTCCGATTTGGATATTTGTTGTAGCATACATATCCTCAAAGACAGCGGCATATTTGGGTAGATATATCGATTCTGTTTTACTAATTAAAGGACACGGATATGCTTTCATATATTCTTGGGCCCAAATTGTAAAATATGAGAGCGAATTTAACATTTATTTTTATTACGTTGATATTTTTGCAATTGCAGGTTTAGTTATTTTGAATAAATTGATCAAGTGTTTTCATATTATTAATTGTAAAAATTCATTCGAATAAATAACGGCCTGGCACTGGATTTTCGATATTAATTTTTATTTTTATTTCTAGTTTATTTCAAATATTTAATTTATTTTAAGGTTTTATTTGTGAGTACAAATTTTAAGGTAGTTTACCTCACAATTTTATTTTATTTTTAATAAATAAACAGTTAAGTAGTAAAATAACTGTATCTTTTTTTCACGATCTTCCACCTATTTGGGGTCGGTCGATAGTAATAAACTAATTGGATAGTTTAGTAATTGGAATAATTTGATTATGGTAACTTATATTACTTGCGACATTATTTTTAGGATTTCTCGTCTATAGAATTAAGGGCTGATGTATTCCATTTTGTAATAGAACAACATAAAGCTTTTTTAAGCCGAAAGTACCCGTCTCCTTACAGACTCGACCGGTGTTTGAGGTCTAAGCTTAGTAGTAAAGATATAAGCAAGCACTTACCTGAGACAGCTAACACCCTTAGAGAGTAACTTTGGCAGGACTTAAGTTGCACACGCGTGTAGTCTGCTTCGTTGTTTCGTGAACTAGCACGCAGCTCTCGGCATTAAAGTATAAGGACGGGCTTGATAAACAAACAATTAGCGCCTTCGATACCGCTAGAGCTGCGACACTCGAATATCGATTATTCGAATATTAATTAAAATATATGGAGACGAAACAATTGTTCTCAGAAGTGTATTAAAACAATGTAAATTACAAAATTAAATTGTTATGCAACGTGCCCAGGCATATAATACATAAGTCTGTGTTTGTGATTACGTAACACATTATTTTTGAGCTCATAAAGGCTTTACTTAAATACCATATCAATTATGACATACAACACATTCCCAAGACATATTATTAAACTAAAACATAATACAACACAACATTAAATTTGTCATATATTTTTAATCATATTTAATCCAAAAATATACAGATTAGGATGTTTGAAGTGTTTTTTATTTTTATTTTAAGCGATTTCATTCTAATTTATTAATAAAATACATTTTATAATATCAATCCATAGAAGTCCCAATGCTGGTTACAGATATAGACGTCCTAGTAGTATATCAGTCCCGCCTATTCAAAACGGATTAGTGGATTTCACGTATCAGTAAACTCCACGAGCTTATATCTTCACAATTTTCTACACCAACACCAGGAAGTATAATATTAGGCTAAAAGAGTAAGCTAAGCTGAACATTATGGTATGTTTGGCAAGGCTTTATCTATGAAGTCAAAAGTATCTAGGATATATAAGAATCTCGTTAATAAAAGGTAGACAATAAATGCTCATCGCTACTTCGGAAACCTTCATTCCGCAAGGTCCAACAAGTATTTGAACGGTTTTATTAAATCTATGTTTGATTAGAAATAATTAATTAACATTTGTTTTGCATTTGTGTATTATTACACTTCCCTATATCGAAATGTCAAAACATACAATTTTTATTTAGTGTTTCTCGTCCTATTACGTAATTAGTCAAATGAAGCCCGGTTATAAATTAATACATTTCATAACCACCATTTAACTTGATCAGTATAATTGTACAAACTTTGTTCACAATAAAATTATGAAAAACAATATATTTTCTTTTATGAACATTTTATGCCTTGAATTTAAAGCCTCATTTAAAACAACAACACAGCAATTTGTATTCTCCAAATTTTTTCAAAGTTATGACAACCGCAGAGCCATTACTTTATATCGCGTTTGTATAAGATACGATCTCTACATCTTCACGCGTCTTCAATAACAACGGCTTTCACAATATGACAAAAATCTGATCGTTACTTTGATCATAAATATATCGAATATTCTAATGTCAAGTCTTCACATTTGTTTAAACAGTTTGAGAAAAATACATAGACCTGCTCATTTTTTAGAAATTAGCGAGGAATTTCGAAAAAATATTTAACGATATGTGGATCGAGAATCATCAGTGCGATGGTTTTAGAATTTCGTCAAATTAAGGTAAACAGGAACCTGGTCTTATGTCAGTTTTGTATATGTCAATAAAATAAAAATTATTTAAGTATTTCAATGTGCTTCTGCTACACCTGGGATAGTGTTACTGTTAGTGACTGTGTCACACAGATGTAGCCAAGGGTTAAGGGTGTTATTTGAGTTGCGAAATTGTTATTGACGTTAACTATTGACAGATAACTTATGTATGTATACTAATATAGCTAATCATTAATCGTCGTTATTTTTTAATGCTACAAGTGAGTCGCATTTGAACGCAGTCACTTTCATTAACATTAACCCAAGTGTAACAGGGGCAATAAATATGTAGCTAATGGGTGCAATGAAGAAGATAGGCCTATTTCGTATTGGTCAGACAAGAAGAATGACAATGTCAATTTAAAGTTAAAATATATAGAAAGTTTTTCCAACAAATAAATACACATCATTCATGTAATCTTCAGATACCCTTGTTTAAAACACAAAGAAGTCAAAGAGGCCTTCTTCGAGTTCTATACTAGTATATATCGGTTGATTTTTTGTACTGAAAGGATATCAGCCAGACACAAACACTACTTTAGACCTACCTCAATAGATATTGTTCGAACAATTACCGTCACAAACCAATAAAACTAAATAAACAAATTACACAAAAGTGAATACCATGATTATGATTGGGGTGAATCGGAGTAATTATGGGAATACTGTCATCTGGTCCTAGGTTACGGTTCAGTAGTGTGGGATCTCTACTCCTCTCTAGTGAATTGATCTATTTCATGGACATTTTTAAAAAACAATTGATTAAAATAATTGTATGTGTACACATGTTTGTAGTCGATTAATTTTCAAGAATAACAATTCACAAATGTATGAACTTCAAAATAATGTTCTTTATTCTTCTTTTTAAATTGTATAACAAACGAGTTATCTGGAAGTGGGCGCTAACAACTGCAACACAGTATTATACTACAGCAGTTGTTTGCGATACCAAATTGTTTCTGTACACTATGTTAATGGTTTTGAATAAATTCTTTGATTCTTTTATCGCAAGAATAACAAAGTAGGCCTCCCAAAGTCGGCGCCACACGTCCCTGTCCTCGGACTTCCTCATTCAGCGGCGACCTTGCGCCATATACAAGCCCAGTAGAGAAATATTAACATTCTCGTTCTTTATTTATATAATACGGATTAATTATATCATTACTTAACTAACTTAATTTCATATTTATTTGAATGATAATCCAATCATTTCTGTTTTATTGTTCTTTGTGATTCCACCTGCTTGTCCATGCGGAAGCGCGGCGCTGATCTTAGTGACCAGTAAGTAATTACGTTAGTTTAGGTATAAACCTAAATTATATCTTACTAGAGGTCCCGGCAGATATTATCCTGCATTAAAAAAATAAAAATCTAGGACCCGATCCCAACACCACCCACCAGTTTCAATTGGGAATCTAAACAATCCGGGGACCCTCTCAAACATACATAAAAAAATCATTAAAATTGGCAAAATCGTTCTCAAGTTATGCATGTATATACATTTCTAAGATTCATTTTTATTTATATAGATAGATAAAAATCATCATAACTAATTTAATAGTTAATAATATGATTATCTCATATCTACACATACTAAACGTGTTTATAATTACTCATTATAAAATTATCTAGTAGCTTGACAAGAGAAATTATTGCCTCGTCACGTTAATAAAGAGAGGGAACCAACGGGTAACTTGCGTTAGTAGCCTGACCACAGCCCATTGAACATATCTTAGAACCTCATAGCATCATGTTTAAAAATTATCCCAGTCTATAAATCATAATAGTAAAGCACGCCGACATAGAAGCAGACAATGCAACTACCTGATTTCTATCAAATACCACTTGATTAACGATACGTTGAGTGACTCCTATTCATTGCAACGTCAAAGGGCGAACGTATTAAATATTAATAAAAAGTGTGTTTCACATTTCAACCCCGAATGTAGTCGGTTCGTTTAATACAGTGTGGCTAAATATAATGTGTTAAATATTCTTTAATCAACGAGCTGTGATTTATGGGTAATGACTTGCAATTTTATTTATGTTGATTTGTACAAATAATGTCCTTAGTAATATGGAAATATTGTTTTATGTAACAAACCTGCAAGATATCAAAATATTACACGATAATTTAATACGTTTTGACATATATTTTTTTAATTAAAGGGTTTTAGCCGTATAGCCTATTTGTCGCCGGTGATTCAGCAAGAGAGGTACACATCGGTCCAGCCGGGTATGAAAACAGTAGTCTCTCCCCGGTGTATACGCGTAATATCAATTTTTCACTATGTTTTACACTCATAGTTTACGGCCAACAGTCAATATTCAAAAATATACGAGTGAACGCAATCCGAACCATTATATGCGCAACATTTTTTATTATTAAATTATTGTAAAATATTGAAATATACGCAATTCTTGAGCAAAAGGTGCTTCATTGAAGACTTCCTACGCTTCACTATTCGAAACAACCTTCAGACAAACTGTCAAAGAAATATTCTGAAAACGCTCAGATACCATTATGAATCGTATAAATAGCAGTTTTTAAATATCGTTGCCAGGCATTTGGTTAAAGTTTGTCAAATCTAGTTTCCAGTCATAACACATCCACCAGTTTCCAGGAGGAAAGGCAGGTCAGAAAATTGCTTGCTTGACGTCATAAAAGTCCATACGCATTCCAATATTTTATACTAAGGGATGCCAAAGTAAATTTTGAAAATAAAGAATACAAAAACTGACTTAGGACTGTGCAGTGCATTTAGTGAACGTACCAGAGCTTCTTAGCTATAAATTCGAATTCTTAACTAAGTTATATTTTGTTGGATTTTTTCCATTGAAAATTTTATTAAGATTACGTTTTAACAGATTATAACCAAAAAAATAAATTTTCTAGTTGTATTTGTTAACCGAGTTCGAAAAAAGGAGGAGGTTCTCAATTCGTCGGGATCTTTTTTTTATGTATGTTCGGCGATTACTCCGTGATTTATGATCCGATTTACGTGATGCTTTTTTTGTTCGACGCGGAATAGCTTCCAATTGGTCCCCTAAAAATTTTACATAGTTTGGCAAAGTAGTTTTCATTTTATGAACCTTTTTCATGGAAATAATTTTCACTCCGTTCCATATGTACACCGATTACTCTGAGATTTATAATTCGATTTACGTGATTCTTTTTTTGTTCGACGCGGGATAGCTGCCATGTGGTCCCCTAAAAATTTGACATAGTTTGGCCCAGTACTTTTCATTTTACGAACTTTTTTTTGTTCCCGGTTCTTGGGACCTATATTTTTTAAGAAGCGCGGCACCATTCGTAGGTCCACCCATACATAGCTAGACACTAAAAAGAAACAAATAAAAAATAAAAACTTCGTTTAAAAAAAACCGACTTCAAAAACTAAAATGTATAAAATAACTTATTTCTAAAGCTATTATTATTAATATATATTATCTAAAACATCTTAAAGTCGGTGCTTAGTAAAATTACTAAGCACCGACTTTAGGATGTTTTAGATAATATATTAGTTTTTTAGTTTTTGAAGTCGGTTTTTTTAAACAAAGTTTTTATTTACTGGATAGGTTTTAAAATTTCTGGATACTATAACACTTTGTAAACTTTTAATACATTAAATTCCCATAGAGTATGTATTCAGTACACAAATTTATTAGTTAATATAAAATTGAAGCGAAAGTATCTTTGGAATTACTCATGTACGTTTAACGTCTATCTAACTGCCGGTTCCTATATCATATTATAATATTTAGTCATTTACCTCAATATTGGTTAAAATTGATAAAAACTCCATACAAATAATATCAATTTTCTATCAATCGTAAATTTAACAAAAGTACAGTTAAATACTCGTATAGAAACCAGGCTTAAGTTATTTGATGATCACAGCTGCCCTACTAAAAATATTCGAATCATAAAATCAAAGTGAAAAACAAACAAAAAGAAACGTAGCTATACCCAAAGTGATACGGCAGTATTTTTCTTTCATACACACACTTCCTCGTTAACCTAAGAAATCCATGTATAACAGTTAGATAGTAGTAGCTGTTAATATATTCCGTTTTAATTTCCACCTTATAACTGCGAAGCGTGCTACCATACACGTGTGACGCACTTAATAAAACCACCAATTGGGAAATAGATGCCACGATTTACATTCCACCTGGCGAGTCAAGATAATATAATGACATTAGGTATTTAAATATATAAATCAATGGGACAGTATTACCCCCCCATGGTTCATCCAGCTGTAGGTATTTAAATTTTGTTCCGCATACTAACTTAGACCTTTTACATCTATTGAGAAGATTTATATTATTATGTTGTTCTGTTACGACTTGTGTCTCTTTATAAACTGTAATTAGTGAAGTAACGGATCGTGGAGTATGTTCATATAATTACTATCCCCTAACTGCACCTGATACTTTTTAATAAAAAACGCTGATAATGTTCACATGGTTTAATAAATCTTTATCACAATCAATATCCTCTTTATCCTGGCGTTAAGTCCCGTTTGCGGTTAAATTACTCGCTTCGAAACACGGGATTTTTTTTCTTATTGTTCTGCACCACCTTATACGGCCTTAAGCATCTCTTCTTATATAGTAAGAAACACTTTATTTGAAGAAATAGATTTCTGATTCCTGATATATTTGTATGCCGCATTTTCTGCAAATAAAGTTTGCATTCTGCATAGTGATGTGCCAGAATCATATCTAACATAACGTTAATGATTAAACGTGTACAATAGCAGTCTTATTGCTAAGAAGCGATCTCTTCTGACTGACTGACCATGATTTGTCAATTATATAAAATTTGCTGCAGTAAGTGGAATTGTATTATTTTTCGCATGTAAGCATATGTAATTTATATTATTATAATATATTTAATTATGTATATCTATATTAGTTTATTATTGTTTTTATTTTGCTTTTTCTTCAATTATGATTGAATTAATTTTAATTTAATTAAACCACCAAATATTATTTAACGTTTCTTGTAATATCTCCTTGGACACCGGGTTGCCTGGAAGAGATCGCTATAAGCGATAAGGCCGCCCATTGTTCTAATGGAAACTTATTTATATTCAATATCTAGGTTTAAATTATGGTGAACAATAAAGAGTTTTCATTCATTCATTCATTCACTCTTACAGACAACCTGTGGCAGGAATAAAATAGATTCAATTTGCGGAAGGTGGTATATTATACGATATGCACTTATCAAAAGTTATCCAGTTAAATAAATTATAACCAGACTAGTTTCAAAATGTAATAATCCAACTTTTGTAATCATGCAACTGTCATTTTCACATAATTTTCCTAAGTTGTATTTTATTTCTATGAATTATTTTTATGTGGTGATTGTCCTTAGTCTTTGTATGGTCCTTAGTTTATAAAAAAAATGAAAATTTGTATTGCCAGTACTAACCAAACATTAACTGGTTCACAGTTGTCTTTTTGAATGCAAATATGTCGGAACCCTTGTAAAAGGAAACTATCGAAGCTTGTATCAGTCTTTCGGTGATAGCTAAGGCGTTGGTCAGATCGACGACAGTGTGTCTGTTTGACGCGATGTATCCGACACCGCGACACCGATTGTGCCCGAGATACGCGACACTGACAACCATTGTGACCAATATCGGACATCGATTGATCGACACTCGAATTTGGTGAGATAAACATCTGTTCCCATCGTTTGATTTCGGAACCCGCACTTAGAACGAAGAGGTCTTGTCAAGTCACACGGTAATGCTATCATTTGCGTCTTCGGAACCTTGACTGGTAATACAGGTTTCATTCAATTCCAACTTGGTTTAAATATGAGCCGCTTCCTGGCGGTCAAATTTCAAAACATTATCGTATATTTTAATAACTCCCATGATAAAATTTAGTCGGAGAAAGTTTAATTAAAATTAGAGCATCATTTACCAAACTTGTGCAACACTCCAACGGGAAGCCATCTTTTTCATTTATTTGTGTAAGGTTGATTTACTACATTAATTACTTAATTGGCGTCATCTTGTCCAATTTGTTACATCTCAACTATTTTGAAGATAAAGTGAATATTGTCTCAATTAATGGGCCACTTTACAATATTACGGATACTTATAAAAGTGTTAGCTATGTTTTTTACATTTAATAGAACTGTACACGACTTCGTAACGAGTAAACATGTAGCGTTTAGTATGCTGTATTTCAATACGTCTATATTTCTAAAGAGATGTCGTACAGGCGCCAATAAATAAGGCTCGTTCAGGAAATTCGGGTCACATGCCGACAAACAAGCTTCGGACTATTCGTTTATAGGTTTATGACATCTCGTTAGCAATGAAGATAAGATAGTCTTAAATAGATCATTAGTATTGTCTTCGCATATATATAAGTGGTCATAGTAAAATATTTTTTATAGTCGGTTATATTGGTAGGAGACAACAAATACTCAATTGTATAATTATATATTAGATGGGAATCAAGTCACTTTAAATCTTCATTAATCAAATGTGTTAATAAGGGAATATGAGAGTTTCAAACATTTTTCAAATATACTTCATTCTTCAACCTATTATCGTCTTGCTTAAACACCAGATCCCAAAGCGTTGAAGTTAACAGTGTCAAGTCTCGTGAGACTGGCATAATATCTATTATAGGTCTCTTCTTGTTTTTAGTACATATTAATAATTTGCCATATTTTATTAATGATATGTGTGTGTATTGTTTGCTAATTATAAGTCACTTATATTAAAAGTTGACAGAAATAAACAGATCTTTTTGATGACGCAAACAACGCCTTATATCAAATATCTAAGTGGTTTACGGTAATTAATTATTTATCATTTATCCGAATGAAAATGAATTTATCAAGTTTCAACTGGATTCTCAGGCATTGACAGGAGCTCGCTCTAGTGGGCGTTCATATATCTCAGGAAAACTTAGTTCTGCTGCAAATGCAGTCAGAAGAGTTAGTCAGTTCACTGACGAAGAGACTGCTAAACTAGTTTATTTTAGATATTTTTAACCGACTTCGAAAAAAGGAGGAGGTTCTCAATTCGACGGGATCTTTTTTTTTTTTTGTTTTTTTGTTTTTTTTTATGTATGTTCGCCGATAACTCCGTGATTTATGATCCGATTTACGTGATTCTTTTTTGTTCGACGCGGAATAGCTGCCATGTAGTCCCCTAAAAATTTGACATAGTTTGGCCCAGTAGTTTTCATTTTACGAACATTTTTTTGTTCCCGGTTCTTGGGACCTATATTTTTTAAGAAGCGCGGCACCATTCGTAGGTCCACCCATACATAGCTAGACACTAAAAAGTAACAAATAAAATTTAAAAACTTTGTTTAAAAAACCGACTTCAAAAACGAAAAAACAAATGTATAAAATAATTTATTTCTTAAGCTATTATTATTAATATATATTATCTAAAACATCTTGAAGTCGGTGCTTAGTAATTTTCAAAATATAGTAATTTTTATATATATTAATAATAATAGCTTAAGAAATAAGTTATTTTATACATTTTAGTTTTTTCGTTTTTGAAGTCGGTTTTTTTAAACGAAGTTTTTAATCAGAGTATCATCTCGTATCATATTTTACTTTGGGGCAATGATGTTGACTTAAAGACTATATTTGTTTTACAAAAAAGAACAGTAAGGCCAATTTACAACCTCGGCCCTCGGGAGTCTCTTACAGAACGCTTTAAGGAAATCGGTATTATGATGGAAGAAGTTCAACTTCAAACATACTTTTCCGTTTCTTACACACTTGATGATCTGTAATATTACTAAATTCTACATACATTACTAAATATAGTCGTTCGATTAACAAAACAATGTATGTATGATATCGTATGCGAAAATTAATGGAAACAAAATTCTTGTTAAACGTTGCACCGAGTACCGTTGGCGCGTGGCCAGCGCGCGCGCAGGCCAGCGTGCGACGGGTTGCTTATTAAAGTTACTTACACACGTAAGATTTTTATGGTTTCATGTGTCTTAATATATTAATATTTACCATGTTATTGCATTAATACGTTACATTTGAAGGTTTCATTTTTTCATAGAGTAAGAATTTTAAGAGAACTTTCTGCTAAAGTTTCCATCTGTGCTACAACATGAGGCCTAAGAAAGGCGTCATAGTTTTTCTTTGAGACAGGCGATGCTTTGATGACACCTCTGGTAAATTTTCAAGTAGGAGATAGGAGATGGTGAAATTGAAAATTAATTAATTAATTAAATTAAGAAACACTAACAATATAAAATTTAATAATCTCTTATAAATAATATATTTAATGACGTTAAACATTAAAAGTTAACGTATATAGATATAATAATTTAGCGAATCATTAACGGCGTTATTTTTAACGCTATAAACAAAAAATATTTCGCCACTAACACTATCGAGTAAGGGCATAAGAAATATTTATTAACTTTGATATTTCTATTCTATTCTATTCTTGTGGGTTATGACTCCACCTTTGATATTTAAATTAACATTACTATTTAAAAAGAAGTTTAGCCTTATTTTCTTACCTTGTTTATGACAGATTATGGCAGTTAAACAATATAGGTGAGTCAATTTATGTTTTAAAAACAAATCACTATGTTGATTGATTCACGTACATTCAACAACGCCAGTCTGATCTGAAGTGTGGGCCGGGCCTTTAGCATACCTTAATTACGTTGAGGCGTTATCGAGTAAGAATGTGCACACGCGACATTGATATTAATTTTAATGAAAGAAGTGTGCGGCTCGACAGCACCTGCCTGTTCGACGGCTTACTGAAAACCACATGGAATGGCGTAGAGTCGATTATGATTTTTATTTCTTTGTGTATTTTTTTATCAAGATCTTGTATTTGATTTTCGAATTGAGATAGCTTTGGAATCGTTGTGATTTGGAATTCGATGAAACGAAAAAGCGACACTAAAAAGAAATAAATACATAAATCTATAGGACTAAGCCTGCTAGAGAAAGGCATAGAGTACATTATATTCAATAATTTAAACACTGTATATATATGATAGAGTAGGAAATATGTTGAAGTTATATTTAAATTTCGTGTTTTAAAACTTAAATATGTTATAACGATATAATATACGAAATGCAACACCACGAAATTTAGAATCCCTTCCGCCCCTTGCCATACTTTGTTTTACTTCTACTGCGTGTGAACTCACTCACACTTTATTTTTTCTTTTATGTTCTGTTATTAAAAACCTTCTAATCCATGTCTAATATTTTACATGCAATTATTTTTGAAGGACAGCCTTAGACAATTATTATTGGTCCTTGACTGAATTTAAACTACATAACTATCACAATAATTGGCAGACAAATATTCACATTGTTATTCCCAAGTTAAGAGACTAATGTTTAAGTCATGATTAGTTCACTATATATATATATAACTCGGGTGTTCTATTTAATACAGCCAGACCATATTAAATATAGGAAAGCCCCTTTACGTTACTTATCATGCCTGGAATTAAATATGGGACCTCTGTGTTTCAGTAGACACTATGACTGCTTAGAAATTATATTGGCCATATTCAGTAATATTACAAATAATCAAAAATGTAACTACTCCACTCATTCACTTTATCATTTCATAATTATATCAGAAAAATTTAAGCGCGGTTGAAACTTGAACTGATCTTTATTGTATTGTTGATAGAGTCCAGTTTATTTTTTGACGAAACAGACATAATAAACGGCAAGTTATAATAAAATTGATATAAACTTTTAAGATATTATTCAAAGATAAATAGATTCTTATACATTAGCATTGCCGATAAATAACTAATTGGGGTAGCCCTTGATTTTATAATTTCCGTATATTACTTTGTGTTTGACAATCTTGTGGTTTTAATATAATTGCAATTAAAAGCACCTGCCTTTAATTTGGAATAGTTCAGTGGAATCTTTAACGGAAGTATGTTTATGGCATTCTGATTCTAAGCATCTTTTAATTTAAGACCATATAGCGGGTTGTGGCATAAACGGTTTAAATTGTGTTGGTAGATAGTTGATATGCTTCACTAATAGCGCCTATACACACTATAAGGTTAACCGCAGTCCGGTTAACAGTCCGGCTGATCGCAGGTCATAAAAATATATGTAAAACTAATTTCTATACGATCTACACGGCTGCCATGTAGTGAGGGTTGTTTGGACTGCGACTATTCACATAGTGCGTATGGACACTTAACGACACTAAAATAATTCTTTTTATGTTCCGGTAGCGTTTTGCTCACGGCTACGCCGCGTAAAATCCCCTGATTAGTAGCTCATGTTACTTACATCGTGTTTATTCTAAACAGCTTTTTGATTCAAGAATTTGCTGGAGTAGTGGCATGTAGGGATAAAGTGGTAAGTAAAAAGGAAACACTATCTTAATCTTTCTTCTCTCTAAGTCAGTACATTTTATTTTAATATTAGTTCTATCTGATATTTTAAGATTTAAACGATATTCGCTATAACAATGACACCTAAAGCTAAATAATTGCGTGTTAAAAATAAATGTATATGAACAATGATACAAAGAGATCGTGATAGATTAGAAGCATTTGAAATGTGGTGTTGGAGACGCATGGAGGGAATAAGTTGGAAAGAAAAGAAGACCAATGAAGGAGTACTGGATATGGTAAGGGAGAAAAGCACAATTTAAAAAAATCTGGAAGAATGAAGGGTAAGTTGTTTGGCCATTTGCTACGTCACGACACCTTCTTGTGCACGTTAATCGAAGGCAAAGTGGAAACAAGTAGAGGGAAGAGAAGACCAAGCATTCATGGATCAAATAAAGAAACGGTAAGTTTCGTGTCGTACATAGAAGTAAAACAACTGGCCCATAATAGCGAAGATTGGAGGAAGCTCCACCGACAAAAGCATAGCTCTTAAATAAAAGAATAGAATGAAAATGAATGAAGGTTTGGGAAATTTGAGATCTAAGTCAGAAATATAATAAACAGTGAGGAAATGTTCTTTGTTTGTATGTTTTGAGTCCATTTGTCAATAAAATAGTATTAATGTCTTCTGACTTTCAGAATAAAAATCACTATGTTTATAACGTGTTTTGAATGTATGGTATAAATTTTCCAGGCAGGTGTATTCTGACATCTGCCCGTGCGCTGACCATCGATGGCCCCCTCACCCTTTACCCTTATTTCATAGAATTACAATAAATCAAAATTTGTAAATAATTATCAACACTTGTACAACGTAAATATTACGTTGAAGAAGTTCGATTTCTTTGTATTACCCTACTTAACTAGACTGAACTCTTTTTTTGGTTTTCATTTCCTTAATATTTAAATAAAATCGAACGCTAAATCTTATACTAATATAGAAAGCTGAAGAGTTTGTTTGCTTGAACGCGCTAATCTCAGGAATAGCGAGGAAGAATTTTTCAAATCAGACCAGTAGCTGATTTGAAAAATTCTTTCAGTGTTAAATAGCCCATATATCGTGAAAAGCTATAGGTTACATAGGTATATCATCAGGCTAAGACCAAACTTTTTTGAAGTGAAACTTCTATATAGAGGGGGTCTTACGATGTTTCGCTCACGAAAAGATGTCACGGTCACGTGGTCTAAATTCTTACAAAGTTATATAAAGGTATTGAAGCAGTCTTGAATATGAAGTAATTTATTTTGATAAGGATTAATACCAAGATACAAATAAAGAGCCTTTTCTAGCGGCGGCATTTTATTTAAAATTTTAAAATAAAAGAACACTTATTGTGGCCTAACTATAATAGTTAGATATATAGTGTCGCGACACTTTTTGTAAATAATGATGTGTTCTGCAAAGTCGTAGTGCATTATTTTATTCTATCATCAATAGTTTTCGCGGCGCACGCAATTATAGGTATTTTTATACACCTTGGGTTACATTATTGGAGTTTTAGTAAGGATCCCTAATTTATTTGTAAATATAATATACCCTATGTCACCCGAGAATAGTGTAGCTTGCCATCAGTGTTTTTTTTTTTAAATCGGTTCAGTAGTTTCGGAGCCTCTTTATCAAAACATGGGCAAACGAAATTTCATTGGGTTATTTTTTTTGGAAATATTTTTCTGTTAATATAATTTGATGTCCGAATGAAGTTGATGACGAAAGATGCGCATTTGCTAATGTTCCGTTGTATGTGTATAATTTTAGAATAGAATATGAATGTTTTTTTGGTTCCGGATCGAATTCAGTTTTTTGTTTGATAAAATAAAATGTTTAAATAAAAAATGCATTCATTAAAATGTACCTAACCTAACCAAATCATAATTTGTAGTAAACCTGCGAAAAAACAAAATGTGTGCTGGGACACATATTAGAAGTGAAATTTCAACGGACAAGTTGAAAAACGAATCGCAACGGACAAGTGGAAAAACGAATGGCAACGGATAAGTGCAAAATTGAATCGCATCGGACAAGTGGAAAAACGAATCGCAACGTACAAGTGGAAAAACTTCAACTGACAAGTGACAAAATGAATCGCAACAAAATTTTAACTTGAAGTTTTACGGCTTGATTGTAAATGTATTTGTCCCAAAAACTTGTACGTTGCGATTCGTTTTTCCACTTGTCCGTTGCGATTCATTTTTCCACTTATCCGTTGCCATTCGTTTATGCAATTATCTGTTGCCATTCGTTTTTCCACTTGTCCGTTGCGATTCGTTTTTCAACTTGTCCGTTGAAGTTTTTTTTACTATTCCACGCGGATGAAGTCGGAGGCAGAAGCTAGTGACAATATATAAGCAAAGATAAACAAAGATAAAAAGATAAGATAAACATTATTAATATTTTTAAATATCATATAAAACAAGTCATTATATCATATACGTTGATAAAACTCCGTTTTAACGGTTTTAAGTGCGGTATTTCATTTGACTTTTATTATTTCCAAGTGTCGGTCACTTTTCAGTAGCCGTGATTAAAGTCGTTAAAACGTAGTTTTATTGTGTGTACTAGTCGCGTTAATTTATAAAGAAAATACTATCATATATAATTTTAAAATTCATTCAAAAATGTATAATTATTAAATTAGGTAATAGGAATCTCAATTTTATTATTTAATATTTAAGGTTATTCTAGATTATACCTATTCTATGCACATAAAATATTCCCAGATAAAGGCCCTGAAAATTATATTTACCAGTAGAGATAATCAGATCAGTAATACATTGAGTTCTTTTTACATTTTATGATATCATAATATTCTGATTCGTTTAAGATGTGCTTACCTGCAGACTCTTAAGTGCATGCGACAGGTTAATTTTGAGAATAAATTGACGCTCGCAATCGACTGCTTTTATGGGACCGCGTGTTTATGCGAGATACCATAATTGCAGTGTAGGAAGATTAGTTATAAAACTATGGAAGCATTGGTATGCGTGTGCCACAAGCACATCCACACCTTTAAATAAATCCATGCCTTGACCGTCAATTTATCGTAAGCGACATTTGGACCTAAGTATATTTTTTATTGCAAAAGGTATTTTTGTTTTAAAATTTTCAGTTTTAGTTAGATTAGACCTTACTGAACCAAAAAATTGAAGGTCTTAAAAGTAAAAAATAGTTTAAAATACCTTTTGCAACAAAAAATATTGTTACAGCTCAGGTCCCGACAAAAACAAAATCCACCCCCAAACAAAACACATTTTATTACCTGCCGGCATTTAAACTAATTGTAACTCTTTTATATTCGTCTTCTTTTGTTTACTTTGTGTTTAAAATTTGTACTTAGAAACAGCTCATTGTTGTATTATACTCTTTTGTGGCAGTTTGCGGCCGAGTTATAAGCCAGGTGTGGCGGATTAGAACAAATTAGATACGGGGATATTGCATTTATGCAGTATAAAACGATGACCTGATGGAGGGGGAGGCAGTCGAGCGAGAACCACGGTCAAAGCGATACGTGTATACTACAATCGGTAATCTATTAGTGACGGACTTTGCGCGTTTTATTGAATTATGACCTTCTCTGCATTACTTTTGCATTTGTTGTGTTCGGTCATATTTGTACCTGTGTTATAAGTGTTTGTATAGTTCAAATAAACTCTATAATAATTCCAACGGAATTTTAATTCGAGTCCCGCAACTCGTAACAATTTACTTAGGTCCAAATGTCGCTTACAATTAAATGGCGGTAAAGGATCAATAATGTCAATTATTATTAAAACTTTACGTAACGTACGCTCTACATGTAACGTGGTCCGATTGCCAATCCTAATACAAAAGCAAGCTTCTGTTCAGGGGCGTAGCTACCGTCGTATCAGCCGTATCAATGATACGGGGCCCCCAGGGTACAGGGGCCCCGAAATGGTGTAAGCAAATGTTCCCAGAATGTTATCCACAATCTTTTATAGATTAATAAAATTTTTGAGAATAACTGCTGGGCTAGCAGGAACGGCTATCAGACATGTCATTATTGTCGATAGAGGCAGAAAATCTAGAAGAACTGAAATCGTCTTCAGCTATGGATAATTTCATAAATAAGCTTGCCGAAAATAGGCGTGAAAAGTGTGATTTAAATTGTTTATCCGACTTAGCTCCTAGGATTATTTAGTATTAACTTATAATCAATATTTAATTATTTTAATTCAATTCGAGTATTTTTTGTTTCTTTTATAAAATAAAACTTTATTTTTTCTTTGAACCCTCAGCATATTAGTTATCTATATATATAATTGAAATCCACGTATATTGGCGATATCTTAGGAGCTATAATACATATAGACTTGAAATTTGGCATGGACCTGGCTTTCACCAAGTAGAGGTCGGATTTTATGAAATTTATATCTTACGGCACGCGAAGAGGGTGGGTTCATCAGCTAGTAATATTACCATAGATTTTTTTTTTATATCTTTAGAATAGAGGTTTTGAATTATAATTATTTTATATACATATTATTACATAATGTTTACGAGGTACTCACTGAATCTAGGCACAATTAATATAGGTATACGGTAAGGATTCAATCATATGGACTTTGAAAAGATAGAAAATTGTTTTATTTAGGAAAACTACATTAGATACGAAATAGTTGTACAGAAATTGTAAAATTAAATTAATCATATCCTAAAAAAGGTCATCACTTTCAGCATAATGCTGTTCTGTTGAAACCAGTGCGGATCTTCTGCGAAGCCTTTACGGTCGGGCCTTTAGATCACAGAGTAGTAATCATTAAAATTGATTAATATAATTATTACCCTGGATAAGAAGAGACTAAAACATGCTGATACATAAAAGCGTCTTTTTAAATATAATGTACAATATTAATGAAGTTGGAAGGTGCATTATTAACAAGGTCTTGATTCTTAACAGTGAGTAATAAGTGATTTAGAAGAATGTTAGTTTGCCATTGTATAAATTAAACTTATTTATTTACTAATCTTCCAATACTGTAAGGCAATAGAGGCTTAGTAAACTCTGAATGGCGACACAGCTGCCCCTGGGCGGAGACAACGAATCCAAACAAGATCTTTTGAATTTTAGCGTGTATTTTTGCATAATAACATTATTTAATACATATGTTTAATTAAGCGGGCTTCGGTTTTCCGAAAAATATGGACGCAATAATAGCAATTGAAGTTGACTGAAAACGATTACATTATTATAACTACATAAGTGTTATATACATAATAATATATACGTATATCAATAATAGTTCCTTTTTGTTATCAACTAGACTAGCGTTATCTAATACTAGATACCTTTTATTTTATCCTTTTGACAGATGATAACGAGCTCGATGAGCCATCAGTAATTATTAGTAAATTTAAAGTTATTATTTTGAAGTCGTGGTAACGTAATAGCTAGCGCACGCGTCCTAAAACTCAAAGGGCGCGGGTTCGATCCTGGCCGGAACGCATGCACCACTTAGGCAGTTTTCTGACCTAATGTGCATATTGTTACAATTACCACGGGCTTACAACGGTGAAGGAAAACATCGTGATGCAACCTGCACATCGAGATAACCATGTGTCAAACCTGCCAAGCCGCCTTGGACAAGCGTGGCGGGTACTCTGTACCCCCTATAGTGGGAGGCCCGAGCCCAGCAGTGGGACATTTATGAGCTGATATTATATTATATAATAGGCTCGATAGACAAATTAGCATAAAGAGATATGAGGTTATTGTTTAATTCCATTTAGCTACGGAACTCTAAAATGTAAAAGGTATTTATCATTTATGTAACAGTCATCGATGACAAAGAATTATGTTGCAAACGTGTCCTGGAGAGAAGTTCGCGTCTCGGTAAGCGTAGAATAGGACGCCCTCCAACCTCACGTACTGAGAATTTGCGTAAGGTCGTCTGCTGGCAGGGGTTGGATGAAAAAGGGATACGTACGGGACGGGAGTGTTACGTTCAGCAGTGGACATTGATTCGTTGAAGATGAAATGAAAAAAATACGTTGTTGCATTTTGACGAAAAATAAATTCGATTGCACAAATGACTTGACGAAGCGAAAGAGCTTCCAAGTAAGAAAAAATTGAACATAAATATGTAAAAGTACGTACACACAACGATTACCGTAAAACTTAGCGGCAGATCCAATCCAGATAACATGACAAAGGTTCCAACATGTGCTCAAAATGCAAATGTTTTGCGCATGGCCAAATTGATATTTCCTCGATTTTGATCTTTATTCATGATAGCTTATGAGTGCATTCGTTGTAAGTACAATTTATTCTGATTTAATTTTTATCCTTGTCGAAAGTAAACAAGTAGGTCCGATACGGATCTTAAGTCACGTAGTTAAAAGCGAAGTGAACATAGTAAACATACCTGTAACTACTGCGTTTATTAAATTTGATCCTTTTTGTTCTTATATAATGAACTCCTGTTAACATCTTTGGTTTGTTTGTTTGTCGATCTATGTGAATCGAAATTAAAATTAGTCTTATACAAAGTTTGGAGTCAGAACTAGTTGCGATTTGCATAGCTCTGCCATCATCTCCTCACGTACGTAATTATACGTGAAGTGTGAACTATTAGAACATGATGGATATTGTTATAATTCCTGAAATACTACTTTAAAATGGGAATTATAACATCCACTTAGGTGTATGCAAATAATTTTCGGGAAAACTGGCATATAGACACAAAGATATACTTAAATTCTTCTGTGCGATGAAACGCCCTATCTTTAGCTTGATTTACATTTGCGTTATGTAAGTCAGTTAACTTGTAATATTGGAGAATTGAGCACTTATCGTCTTAACGCCTTCAAAATCATCTCTCAACCCTAATATTTATTTATAAGGAGACCAAAAGCATAAGTACACTTGGCTAGCGTAAACATACCCATAAGACATGGCCGCGAAGCAGTTAGGAGTTCTCTTATCTAGATTTTCGACTTATAAAATTAAATGGCTCAATCCCGGCTGCAGGGCATAACAAACATTGGATTATCTTAATAAAATTACGTTTTGTCGGTTTTAAGCGCGGTAATTTATTTGATTTTTGTTATAGATTTTTTTACTGATTGTTGTTTTTGTTTTATTTTATTTATTTTTATAAAACTTTAACCATATTCGTTGACACTTCACGTCTTTGTTTTCCGTGATCACGGCCACTGAAAAGTCGTCGTGTCACGTCGTCGACAATAAACAATATTTTAAAAATTTCGTAGTAAAAGTAATAAAAAAATATATATCTTTTTTTCTACTATATTAGGAATCATTTTATACGTATAAGAGGTAGTAATATTAATGGTAATGATAGTAATACTTTCTATGGTACGGATTAAGATATTCAACTTTAAGTTTAGCTAGTAATAATAATGAGTTTTTAATTAATGGTGTATTCAAAATATAAAATAGATAGATAACACTTCATTACTTACCAAATATACAATTTCAAAAATACACAATTACAGTATTGTCATGGTAGAAACAGCAGGCGGCCTTATCGCTTAAACCAATATCTTCCAGGCAACCTAACTTAAGGAATAGTTTAACCTAAGCTGGCGATGTAGGTGGTGCATATTTTTAGATATATCACAAACACACAAATTTAAACTACATATTACATATATTATATAGTCTATAGTCTATAGCATAAGAATTAGGTATAATTATTTAAGAAAAAGTAATGTTTAATGTAAATGTATAAGTGGTAAACTATAACTCAAATTTGATTTCAAACATTATGAAATATCATAAAAGATAAATTAAATATAACTGAACGCACAATGCTTTTCGAATGGTCCTCGTACAAATATACGTAAACAGAAGATACCAATCTTAGAGCAAAGAAATATAAATCAGAGCAACGCATATCGAGGAGCCCTGCCCCTCGTAGGTTTTGAAACGGATATTATAATTTGCTACACAAACAAAAACAATTAACCAAGTAGTTCCACTTACCATAAAGTAGATCAAGATTATGTGATAGAAACAATTTACATTACAATAAATTTAACAAGATCATGTTTGGTTCGTGTTGCTGGTTTAAATAACTCCATACTAATAAATATAAATGTGAAGATGAGTTTGTCTGTCTGTTTGGCTCTAGGATGGCTGGTACGCCGACGCTGACAAGACCTCGGTGGATGATGTCATTGAGGCTGGCATAGCGAGATCTTCGGCCTACACTATGTAAACATGATAATCCCTGATGTCTATACGATTCCACACTGGCAGCGGTGTGGTATGCAACATGGAGCTCCAGGAAAAGGCTTATAGCTAACCGGAAAGCAGACTTGTTTAAAACTGTACCTGTATTAAATTATATGTGTGCCTACAATTACATATACAAATTATGTGTTTTTTTCTCTAACCAAATGATGATTTACTTGCATTCCATTGGCTAGGCCTCAGATATGAACGAATTTCAATATTTAATACACTTTATACATAAATACGTCGTGGTAGCGTAATGGCTAGCAGCGCATGCGTCCCGAACTCAAACTGCGCGGGTTCGATCCTGGCCGGAACTCATGCACCACTTAGTCAGTTTTCTGATCTTACGTGCATATTGTCACAATTACTACGTGCTAACAACGGTGAAGGAAAACATCGTGATGCAACCTGCACATCTCGACGATGTGTGATAACCGACGATGTGTCAAACCTGACAAGCCGCCTTGGACAAGCGTGGCAGAGCCCAGCAGTGGGACATTTATGGGCTGATATTATTTTATTATATAGACATAAACAACTGTTAAATTAAAATAGTTACGATATTTTACATTGCAAAAGATATGAAATTGCTCTCGGAATACATAACTGAAAGTCAAAAAGCAAAGTCACGTGAAAAGCGTAAGTATTCTGATATATTAACATTTCAACCTTATAAATTATACTTCGGCTTTTAAAATACACAGTAACTGTTATAACTTCTTTCGATAAGACTTCATAATTGGAAATAAAATATCATCGCAGTCAGAATTTAATCTAATTGTAAATTTTAAAATTCAATCCAGATTGTATAAATTGTATTGATGATATAAATAAGAATATAGCATCTCTTTGCAGTAAGCGGGTTATAGGTTATTCTGTCCACAGTAGACTATAAGGTGTCACTTAAAAGGCTGCGGTACTCAAAGGGGGCTTAACTACCGTTTCGATAATGATTACTTTGATTCGGGATTCGTATCCTTGCGACAAATTATGGGACAGATACTGTCCGTCTGTCTTTGTATGTCATAGTCGTTTTTCTTGGAAACTAGAAGGTCTTTATGAATGATATTTTGAAGAAATAATTCTACATTCTAACGTGCAATGCAATGTAGTAAATTAGTGAAATAAGTGGATTAGTGATGGCCGCGATATATCTAGAATTTCATTTCATTTTTTATGAGGTGATAGTAGTGTGGCTTATCGTTAACGAGATCTTGTAAAATAAAAAATCATATGGTTAATAATCATTTTTAAAAATATGTGAGTGATGTGATATTTACTTTCAAATTCATGAAAAATGTTTCCTTTTCGCTACTAATTTTTAAATTATGATATGGAAAAATTGAAATAAAACCATGATCATGAAAAAAAAAAAGATGAAATGCTTTTTGAAGTAAAACTTCTTTAGAAACTTTGCGATTTGAAACTCGATGAAACGAAAAAGCGACACTAGAAACATCTAAAATATATAGGACTTCTTATTAATAATAATTATGAAACAGGCAAAGAGGCACTTGGCCCACCTCATTGAAAGTGGTAACCGTTAGTTAGTTAGGATGGGATTGGCGATACAAGAGAGAGAGAGAGAGAAAGAGAGAGACAGATAGAGAGAGAGATCAGACATGTGGAATGGAATAGAGATGGGTTAAGAACGAGGGATGGAGAAAATTAGATAAGGGGAGGGAGAAGCAGGACATCGAAACACTCATCATCGCGCTAAATACGATTAGCGCAAGCCTAATCATTTCATGCCGAGATTTTCCGAGAGCATCGTACACCGATCAAGTCGACCCAAAGAGTTTATAATCAAGACAACGATTCCATCACGGCTCCGATTTTTTTGTAATTTGATCACGCATAATTAAACTCGAACTCAAAGATTATAGGATAACGAAATCTCATAATATATAATTGAAACTACAATGCTTTTCAAATACATATATGGACTACGCACAAATGTACGTAGACAGAAGATATCTATCTTAGGGCAAATGAAATATAAATCAGAGCAACGCATATCGAAAAGCCCTGCCCCTCGTGAGTTTTGAAACGGATATTGTAATTTGCTACACAAACAAAAATAATTAACCAAGTAGTTCCACTTACCATTACGTAGACATACAATTATGTGATAGGAACAATTTACAATGAAATAAATTTGACAAGATCATACTCATACAAAAGTTGAGTTTGTGTGTTTGTACATTTTCATTTTCATGACCAAATATTTTTTTGTACTCATTATATTATTTTGTTTGACTATAAGCGAAGCATGATTTTTTTCTGAGCAAGCAAGATTTGGTCCATCAGGGATTCAAGTCTGTAAGAACTTTTATAATTCTGTGAATGTATGATTACGTCATTTTTTGGTCTCGAATATTGACACCAATTTTTTGATGCATAACAATAGTTTGCATACATAATAGATAATAAATAAACACAAGGTAAATTAAAATATGATTTACATTATGAAAAATTAAAATGCTCTTTGGGAATACTGAACCGTAAGTCGTAGTAAAGGCCCATGGAACTAGCTAGTGTTCTGATAAATTAACATTTCGATCTTATAAATTATACTTCGATTTAAAAAATACACATTAAGTAATACAATTTCTTTGGATAAGACTTCAAAATTGGGAATAAAATATCATCGGAGTCAGATTTTAATCTAATTGTAAATTTTTAATACTTCAATCCTGTTTGTATAAATTGAAGATGATATACATAAATAACGATAGAGAAATTCTTTGCCATAAGCGGGTTATAGGTTCATTATATGGGCAGTATACAACTACAGTATACGCTATAAGATGTCACTCTAATAGATACCCTCAAAAGATTCAAAAACCGTTTCGCTTAAGGGTCAATTAACTTTTATTCGACGTTGTTTACTTCGGATACGAAATCCGTGGCAACTATTTCAAAGTCCAGTATAAAAATATCCTGTGTGATGCCCATTTTCGATTAGCTTTGACAATACATTGATAATTTTCTATGTTGTGAAGAAATAACTTTTTTATTTATTTTTTATTGCAGGAGTTCAGCAGACATCATCTGATGGAAAACGGTTATCATCGCCTATGGACATTTGCAACATCAAAGATGCTACAACTGCGCTGCTGCTCGCTTAAGGGAAACTGGAACCTGGCCACTAATGCCGGAACACAACTCAAGGTTGTTATGGCAACATACTTTAGACCAGGGGTGGAAGCCATCCATCGGGCATATACCCTAACACCTGGCGAACCATACATTTAAAGCCATGTGACATCAATGACATAGTCATTTTTTTTAAGCTACCGGCTAAAGTAACAACAACAAATTTATATACTAATTTTTATGTTTTACTTTGCCGGACTTCAAGATGTTGTAGAAAGTTTTTATTTATTGTTTCTTAATTTATTGTGAAATCGGTTTTGTTATCTACGATTGTAACGAATAAATTAAAAAAATTACTAGACAGCTTTCAAAAATTCTATCATCATTCGAATGCTACATTATTCCTGATTAACATAGGCTATACAAAAATTAAGGATCCCTACTAAATCTTCAATAATGTAACCCGTCAGTGTGAACAAAATACTTGGCGCTGGAATCGGGTTCTATGATTTTGTTGAAATATTGCACGTGTGTTTGCGTGGGACCCGTGGTGGTTTAGGTTCACAATTAGACCCGGTAGGTGGTGTTGAAATCGGGTTCTAGATTTTTAATTTTCAGGGCAGGACAACGTGTGCCGAGATGGCTAGTCAGATATAAAAAAAAACCCCCGTACTTCGGGTGTTGGACAAGATTGTAAGAAACTTAGCGACCCACGTTGAACAAGTGTGGTGGGTACATCATCTATTCCCCTGATATCTCGGGAGGCCCCTACACAGCAATAAAACGTTTATGAGCTGCTATATTACTTTATTTATAAGGTTGATGGACAATATGTTCTAAAACGTCACAACCTCCTTGATTTTGTATAAGTATACTAATTTATGACGTAATAATGCTAACTACGCAATTAACTTAATAGTTATCGTTTGATTACTAATTACAGTTATTTTATGAAGATAATTTAAAAGTAATTAAAAATGTGTTATTATTTCTTATATTATAGATTATTTCTAGTCTTGTGTGTTATGTTGACATCTTAATGAACGTTAATAAAATTAGTACATACACGAACTAATAAGATAACATTTCTTGTTTAAATCCCTAAAATTTTCATTAAAATTCGTTTATCACTATGTTTTTCTCCTCTTTGTGGTAATTACTACAACATGTGAGTCCTGTTGTTACCTATGTCATTTACTTCAGTGTTCCTTCTACGAAATTAAAGGTATAATTCTACAGTACTCTGCCCCTAAACCGTCTTTGCCCAGAGGCAGAGCAGCAGTGTAAGTGATAATAATAATAAAACAAACTCGTGTGCATCGTGGGATTGAAATTATTATTGCTAATTTTGATATCTCAATCTGTGTTGCAGGTCAGAGACGCCGCGGTCACGACCCCCTTCGGTGGTCACGAGCAACAATCGGTCGGATGCTTATTAATTATTATCGGACAAATGAATTAACCATACAGGGATGTAAATGTATGTCCAAATCTATAGTTCAGATAAAATAAATAAAAGTCGACCAAGTGTTTTGCTGTCCACGCACAGTGAAAGCTTGACTTGATGAGGTGAATTTGGTTTTTGTAATTTTTGCTATTAAACCCTAAAAAGACCTTTAATTGAAAATGTATAAGTATGCAACCATTGTTCCAATCGTAGTCTATTATAACATATTATATTACCTTACCATGTATATTTTGAAGAATTTGCACTTTTGAAGAATTGTTTGATAAATCTGATGCTACCTGCATCAGATTATATAAATCTAATGCAGGTATATTTAAGTATACTAGATATAGATATTACATATGGTTCTGTATTATTATAATCCCTGACAGATTCGCAATATACTTCGGAGAAAGTAACTAATTCATCCTACTGATTCATTTGAAAGAAAACATAAAACTTATGTTTGGACAGTAATTGCTTAACAAAATACTTAACAACACACACACCGAGCATCCATCATTTTGAGAAATGCGATTTTTTCGCGACGTCATAGGCATACATGACTAATTAAGAAGTTAATTAGGTTAATACTTATTATTTACCTATTAACATACAATGTAATGCATGTTATTGTCAAAAAGTGAAATACAACATATCTATCTATAAATACTTTTGATGTATATAAGACAAGTATAAAGATACGATCCCCTCGATATCTTTTTATCCGTGATTAAAATGACATAAGCGTGAATGTTAAAGACTGACTACAGTATATTAATAGTGTTCCACTTGCCCCTCATAATCCTCAAAATGCTCCTTCAGCCGTTCCATATAAATCATAATTTTCGCTCACGAAGCGCTCACAAGGACACCTATCTGTATAGGTGGGTCAAAGTGGACGTTGACCAGAGAACACTATATCGAGACGTTGACAAAGGCGCGATTTTCAAGTCAACTATATGTATATCATTATAGTCAACCAATCACATCAAATTTGTGTATTTCGTTAATGACATCAATTCTCTTTAATCTTGAGTTTATGATTGTAATGCTCGCGAGCATGTAAAACGACAAATATCGCGGTCATGAGCGTGGTTGTTCGGAGTGATTAGTGGAACGAACTCTAAGCACTTAGTACTGACTGTTATATTAATGTGTCACTATTCACTATCGCCACTATTACTTTATTACTTGATTAAGAGGTTAAGTAGACGTGTTTTAATTTACTTACATCCACACTGTACTTGACTGGTGTAATAAAGAGGTAGATAAAGTAAGAATTTTTATTCTGTGCCATGCGCTGTAATATAATATTGTCTTTATAGAGTGATTCATTGGTTTTCTTTACAGCGCGTAATGGGTTTTTTTTCTAAAGTTCTATAAGGATTCGAAGAGATGTTTAAAAATACTACTTAATTATTAATAATTACAGCGTCATAAGTATACATTGCTTAGGAAGTTCTTTTAGGATAATGGTCACATTGTTCTAATTACCATGCGCCTTCCGCCATGCGGACCATAAAAGCACATTTTGAGAATTGATACTTCGCATTTTCAGAAAACGTTTACATTCAGCTTATTATAATATCCTACACAACGCTGATCTTCAGTGCAAGCCGTCCTTTTGGCGTGATACCAAAACGACCCGATTTTTTTAACATCTAATTTTAAAACTATTTAATTCTTAAATGAGAAAATATATACTGATATAAATAATACTAATATTTTGTGAATTTCTTTGTGATTTACATATAAAAAATGCATAGCTCATGCTTGTATGTATTTGTAACGTTCTTGTATATTTTCCACTTAACAACATGTATCGATTCATTTAATTGAATATGATCGGATACAATGATTATCTACTATTTTTATTTACCTTTCCAAATAATTTCTTTTTTTGAAGGGAAACTTCTTTAGAATCGTTGTGACTTGATTAAACGAAAAAGCGACACTAAAAAGAGATAAACACATAAATCTGTGCGACTAATCCTAGGAGAGAATGAGATAGAATACATTATATTAATGGGGAGAAGGAGTGGGGGAGTTCCTTCCCACTTATCCTTAACAGCAATAACAAGTTGCGAAGTGGTGTACATAGAATAAAAAGTAAATTTATATGTATGTATGACCTTCAATAAATGTTCTCTAGCTGAATTTTTTGAATATAACCTTGAATTTTAAATTTAATAATTTAAACGCTATGCTCGCACAGATAGAGTTGAAAAATGTTTTGAAGATTTTCGTTAATACTTCAAATTTGGTGTTTTAAAGCTTAAATATATTATAAATATATACTGTATGAAATGTGACGTCACGAAAACGAAATTTAGAATCCCTCCCACCCCTTGTCACACTTTTTTCTTTAAATACCACACTATGAATACCGTCCATTACACGCATTGGGCCAAAGGTCTTGTTCGAGAATTGTAAGGATGCACCGAATTATATTTAAAAAATAGCTCAGGGGCTTGGATGCAATAAATAGTTCCTGTACGTATGTGATTTTTTATTTAAGCGTTAAAATTAATAATCAAACTAATAATGGATTTTGAAATTAGTAACATTAAAAAAAAATATTACTTTGATTTCCAAATTAATGCAGTATTAGTAGTAGTAGTACCTAGTTCAAATTGTTTGATTTTAACAATAAAACTCATTGGACATAATTTTTTCATTCAAAATCTTCTGGAACAATCGTTATTTATGCTTGTATGTAGGATGGTGGTTGCGTAGCAACGAGTAGTTTATAGTTAGATTGTCAAGCGGGTGTTGTAATTTTTCTTGATTATATATTATTATTTAATATACCAGTTTAAAGGGAGATTCTTTATTTATTTGCTATCCTACATTTTTGGGGGCCCCTCCGGGATATTACAAAATTCATTCGGGATGGAGGCAGATGGCTTGAAGACTGCTTACAATATTGTCTTGAAAATTTTGAAGACGAATTTATAAGATGTCAATTTTTTTTTTGAGAATGTTGAAGAGGAAGCTGATTCTTTTATGATGTTTTAGAATTAATGTTTAGAAGATAAAGACGAAGATGTATTTTGATTTATAGAGTGTAGAAGACTCTGTCACCAAATTTTCAGGCGACGATCCAGAATATATCGTGTTAAGATGGGCAGAGCAGATGACACAGCTACCGAGAAATACGGTTTGTCACAAAATTTTGTGTTAATTATTGCGAAAAGATCTTTGGTTTCTACTGCAGCTTTGTGGTTACGTACTGAAAGTCGTTTCAGCAGTTATAGACTAGTAAACAAGTGCCTTTTGGCCAACTTTTTTCAGCAGTCTCCGAAAATTATAAATGAGGTGTCATTCGATTCGTAATGGCATCTAGATGATTTTGGAAAAAAAACGAAGTTCCGCTTGCAAAAATTGTAAAAGTTATTAACAATTAACTAAAAAAAAGGAGGGATTTAGTTTTTTTGCAAATATCTCAAAAAGTAATAAAGATTTTTCAAATTTGAAAAAAGATTCGAAAAGAGGAGGAAATTTCCTAGAAAAATCTTGACTTCCAAAACTGTAAGATTAATATTTTTAATTTTCCCAGAGGAATGAAAATACGGCCGAAAACGGGTACTCTGGCTTACGCAAGCCACACCCACATCGGCCCTTTAATGAATAAATATTATTTAAACATACTAAATATGAAAATAAAAAATTGAAAAAATTCAGATACTAACTGAATAGATGAATGAACAATAATCTGCTTGAAATTTTTTTTATAACAATTTTTCATTTAGTTATTCAATAGTTAATTAATATATTTATTTTGCTTGAACATGAACATTGCAAGTGTGATAATTGTTAAACTATAAATTTAAGATTTTTTTCCTTTCTTGGAGCAATTCTTGAAAGGCTTTAGAATAGAACCCCGTTGGAAAAATTAGAAAATGTTTGTTTTTTATTTTTTTATTAATAATTTTCGTTGTTACAAAATTAAAAGTTTAAAACAAATTTGAAAAATCTTTATTACTTATTGAGATATTTGCAAAAAACTAACCCCCCCCCCTTTTTTTTTAGTTATTTGTTAATAACTTTTACAATGTTGCAAGCGGAACTTCATTTTTTTCAAAAATCATCTAGATGCCATTCCGAATCGAATGACACCTCATTTATAATTTTCGGAGACTGCTGAAAAAAGTTGGTCCAAAAGGCACTTGTTTACCAGTCTATTACGAGGAATTAAAAATAGCTTTGTTTAATGAATTCCCTGAAGAAAAATTGGATACGGGGCGAATCTTAGATGAGATGATGAAAAGAAACAGAGGCGAAAGTAATTACGATTATTTTTTGAGAGTAAAAGTGCTAGGCAAAAGAGGAAATATACCAGAAAATTAGATCAAACATGGTATACAGGACAGTAAAATCAGTGAAGAGGAAATAAATTATTGGTTTTTCAAAACGCATCGGCATTCAAAGAACGAATTAATAGAGCAAAAAGTGGTGATTACACCAGTCACGGTTAGTATGGTGTCAATTAATAATATATCGATAGCAACGTGTGAAAATGTGGACGACTTGAATAGCCAAAACTATAAATATGATAACAGCGGTTCAGTTTCATGTAAAAATCCTGATACTATTACAGAAACGTGTACTAGTAGTATCCCAATACCTTTAGAAGCAGAAATTATTTTACCAAGCAAATCTAAGGCTAAGAATAATAACAAAAAACAAGGAATTTTAAAGAAAAGGGGGGGAAAATTATATTTCAAATGGATAAAATCATTGAAGAGCCTGCTCTTCAATTATTTTATATTAATTATTCTACATTTATTTTATTCTTTTTTTTTAATTATTTTATTCTACATTTATTGAAAGAAAATACGCCAATAAAGGCTTTTACAAAATTTTTGTGATTGATGAATGATGAAGAAGAGTAATTTTAAGGGAAGAAGAGAAGTTAATAGAGTTGCAGATATTGCTTTTAAAAGAAAGGTATTGTGTGAAAGCTTTATGAAAGTAAGATTTTATATTGGAAAGAGACAGTTTCAAGATATAATATTGTGTTATAAAGTCAGAAAGAAATGCTACAAATACTTAGATGGTTATTTGGATGAAGTAGAAAAATGGCCAGATGATGAATAACTGGACGATGTAAATGTAATGATGGAATGGACGACGTGAATATTTTGTTTTTAATTCATGTAAGAATAATTTTATTTTTTATTTTTATTGAAGAATGGTTCATTGATTTTGTTTGTTTATATGTTAGTCTAGCTTGTGTTTAATTTGTAATGATAGGATATTCTGTAAGTACGTTTAATTTTATGTTCTTTGAAGCTTATAGAATATCTGAGGACAGATATTTTGCAGGATGGCCGAGTGTAGGATGGTGGTTGCGTAGCAACGAGTAGTTTATAGTTAGATTGTCAAGCGGGTGTTGTAATTTTTCTTTATTACATATTATTATTTAATATACCAGTTTAAAGGGAGATTCTTTATTTATTTGCTATCCTACATGTATACAATATGTAGTGATAGCTTATTTATGATTGACTTCTCTTAAGCATACCATGTACGTCTGTTTTATAAATGTATACTATGTTTGTATTTTATATATAAAAGTAAAACACCAAATCAATTTCCACAAAAAATTTTAGAATTTTCATTTATTAAGTCTTTCTTAAACGCCTCGTTAATAAATATTTCCAAATAAACATAAGAAAAAACAAGTAGCACTAAAGTAATACAAAAATATATCATAAGTTTATTATCCAAAACGCGTCATTTTATTATTTCCATTAGATTATATTTATTCAAGATGGAATCTCATATTGGTTTCTATAATATGTTTGATTTCTGACATCAGTTTAGTGCCACGGCATATTACTATAATTTTATTATAGCACTTTACGACTAATAAATATGTCATAGTGTTTAATTGGACGCTGTTGGAGAAAATTCTAATTTAATCAATGTAAGTAAGCTAACTGAAAAAGTGAATTAACCCAATTTTACATATAAAAGCGAACCGTTACAACATTGCTCAATATTTATAAATTATCATTTGGTAAAATTAAGAGCTGTTAATAGATGTAAAGCACGCAAAGTTATTTATAGTTTTTTTTTATAAAACGTATTTACACTTAAATTAATGCAATTGAACACCTCAGATGAAATTAAAGTATAGACGAAACCTACATAAGCAAAGGCGTCAAACGAAGTGCAGCATTTTCTAAAAAGTTATTTAGTATACACGTGGTTTTCATCTGTGTAGTTTTTTATATAATAATCGGCATACAAATACACACATTCTATATTTTTTTTATTGCAGGAGTAAACAGGCAGATGGCCGATTTGATGGAAAGCGGTTACCATCGCCTATGGACATTTGAAACACAAAATGCGCTGCTGCTCTCTTAAAGGAGACTGAAACCTGATAATTTATGCCGGAACACAACTCAAGGCTGTTATGGCGGCATAATCTAGACCAGGGGTGGTAGTGGATGGCTACCACCCCTGGTCTAGATTCTGGCAAGTACCCTACCACCTGACTGTGGGTTCTTTTGTCGCCTCTTGCGACAGGCCGACAGGTCGCAGGAAATTGTATTCTTTCTCCGTACCTGCACGGATGTGTGTATCCCCAAGCTAAACAGGTCACGCTTGTGTTATGAGTGATATACAAAGGATCACTCTGTGGCCGATCCCAGACACACAGACTATAGTAAATAACAGAAAGTTCATTTCCGAAATTTACCATGCCAGGAATCGAAATCAGTGGTAATGTATCCACTGGAAACTATGCTACGTTTATCCGTACTAATTCGGTTATTATATGTAATTCTCGTAACGTACTGCGATGTGATCGACATGCTGTTCCAAAATCAAAAGGTCAACGAGGTAGGCAACGCATTGGCTCCCTTAGTGTTGCAGATGTCCATGGGCAACGGTAGCCACTCGCCATCGAGTGGACGTGTCAGCCATTTTGCCTATAAAAAAAATCTGGAACCTTTGGCAGGCTTCACTTTAAGAGTCCGAGACTCCTTATTTATAATAAGGGTCTAAGTTCAACACTTATATAATTTCAATGTAAGTAGCTCCGAAAGCAATACTAGAGAATCAGCGTTGAATGGTTATCACACTGTTTTATATGTTACTATGATTAATAACAGTTCTCGAACAAAATTGTTGTATATAAACATCCCTTAAGTTATTGTTTGAAAATTATAATGGCTGTGTAATGATGCCACACGGGGTTGGATCAAAGTCGGCGATCTATCAACCCCTTACGTGAAGGGATGCAACATAGAGGGTGTATCATTAATGACTAGAGTTCTACCATATTATCAATCCAAAGTTACCAAAATTAAAAATGGTATTTCGTTCTAACGTAAAGAGTATTTTAAATATAAATATTAGACATCATTACAATTATAATAGATAGATTAATTAAAAACGTATTTATTATCATTGGGAAAATGTCATAACATTTCTTCGAGGTCAGCAGTAAGTTGCAAATATCTCTGATGTTGCTGATCTTCATACATGACGGTAATTACTTATTATATCGACACGGTAGGTGAATCGTCAGTTTGGTATAATTCAGTTATAAAATATAAGTTATCTACGTTCCCACAATTTGTACACTATTCTCCTGGTTATTAATATCTCTTCTTAGATCATATAAATCTCAATGTATCTCTTCATGCTTAACATGTTGATAATTACCTTAAGAAATATTAACATGTAAGTTACCCAAATTTTAATTGTTGCCATCATAGACTTCAGAAGCTCTTTAAATGCAAAAGCAATTTAAAATTATAATAATCGGCAGAAAACACATCTTATAGTAGGAGAGGCTAAGCGGGGATTTACTCGAGCGTGGCAGAATAACATAAGAGGAGAAACCTTGCACCCTATTACGTACCCCCACCATATATGAACCCTTCATATAGGGTAGGGGTTTTTTTTATTCTTAATTTTTTTTAAACCGTCGAGTTAAGGAAATTCCTCCACGTAATTGTCAGATTATGGGTCAGCACGACAAGAGCATCAAGCTGAACTGTCTGTATATTAATCTGACGCGCTCGAGTATTTCAATGTGACGTTTTTTTTTGCATTTTCAAAGATCAGCCATGACTTATGGTCGCGTCCAAATCTTTAGTCTTTTGAATAGGAGTTCCTTTAGGATTTACTTAACATCCCATTTGAATATCTGACACGCTTGAGTATTTCTGTGCGACTCTTTCTTTTTTAACCTGTACACGCTCCCCCCACCAGTGAAAGGGCATACATCATATAACCTTTTTTCATTTTAGCATCTAATCTTCACAATCCAAAAGGTCCCCGCGATGCTCGAGTAACTCCACATTTAGCATCTTGGGGTCCCCTACTACTATTATATATCCCCAAATTAAACAAGTTATACTTGTGTTATGGGTAATATACAACGGACTACTCTGGGACCGATCCCAGACACTCAGATTAGTAAATAACAAAGAAAATTTGTTTCCGAAATTTACAATGCCACGAATCGAACCCGATGCAGTGAGGTACGCCGACAAAGGCTTAGCTCGCTCAACCATAGAGGCCGTCTATAATTTAATGTCAAATTTGTAGCAATCACATCAATAATATTAGTTATGATTAAGGTTTACTGATATAGTTTATATAGCTGTATGTATAAACCTTAATCATTACTAATAAAAAAACAATTCAATTTCCAGACTATTATCCGCTTTTAAGAACAAGAATTAGTCATATAACTTAATCTTATTTAAAGTACCGCATATACAAAATTTAGAGCACTTATACAAACAGGTATGTTCTCATAATTGATGAATTGGCGGCGTAAAGATGTTATTAGCGATTAAGTTCATTAGACTGTGTTTGAAAAGATTAAATTCCAAAGACGAAGAAAGCAGTTTCAATTGCTTTTATATCAAGATTTGTCACATTTGATAGGTCTAAACGCGTTGCCACTTATTTTACCGACATTACACGCGTCGGTTAAACGCACATTCAAGCGTCATATATTACGCGTTCATCCATAAAAGACGGCACGTGTTAAAACGATCTTCTGTAATTTCGTTTATGTTTAACTATTAAATATTGACTGTACGTACTTACCTATACTTCAATATATGTAAACAAGGAAGTGGTAAGTCGTGTGCTACTAATCGTTGTGCAGGGGTTGGCAACAATGGCTCGCATTGAGATCAGTTCATTGGCAACACCTTAGCTTGTCGTCCACCCACGCAACTCAGATAACAAGTTGAATACATCTGCCTGTTTGATAAAATAATACTAGGCAGAAGTACTAAGTAGGTAGCATCAGCAAAGAAGGAAGCTTGTAACAATTCAGGCAATACTGAGCTTCCGAAGAGATACAGTTAATGTCTTGAATTATAAAGATAAAGCTTGATTCTATTAATTTGGCATTAATATAAATAATATTTGCGTAATCTTCAAACATGCCTACAACACCGTTTATATGTGAAAGATTAGCGAAAAGTTTTCTGCACTATCGTTATATTGTTTAGTTTAATATTCTTTAATAGCAAAAATACTCATGGTTTGCTTAGTGGACAATATTTCATGAATGAATTAATGAATATTGTTCACTATAAACTTAAATCTAGACAATTGATATGGATACAATTGCATTAGAACAATGGGCGGCCTTATCGCTTATAGCGATCTCTTCCAGGCAACCCAGTGTCTAAGGAGATTTCAAAGAAAATTTCAATAAACGATTTTTGGTGGTATACTAAACTAATGTATGTATGTACTAAACTAAAATAAAATATAAATAAATTATTATATATACATATACTATTATTAGACAGACATATGTCAAAATTTTCCTTATCATATCTTATTCCCGAAAACAACTAAATTACTCATATTTATTACCCATTTTTATCGATATAAAGTAAGAAGTGCAACAATATATATATATATATATATATATATATATATATATATATATAACATAATTCAATAGTAAAATTATAATAAACCAATACACATTAATATCGACATCAAGACAACTAGTTCAATAACCATGACAACAAATGTCAAAATGAAAAATACCAATATACAAAAGCAAGAGAAATTTAATGAAAATACAGAATGCGGAACAATTGAGATGTGATAAGGTATTTGGACAAGATAACAAGCCGGACACGCGCACGTCTACCATCTGCTGCACCCGCCTCGCCCGGCTCCACTCCTCGGTCGTCGTCAACGGATGAAGAGTTCGTGACGCCGGCGGCCACCGGGGCGTCGAGCACCAGCGAGGAGGGGTCAGCGCCGTCCGCTCCGCCGCGAAGAACTGTGCGGGGCCGTGGACGGCCACCGTCGGCACGCTTGGGGCCTGCGGGACGTATCCCGCGCCCGGCCCTCGCTACCGGTGGTGTAGTGCGCCGCATGAGATGGACTCAAGAGTTAAACGAGTGCGTCATGCGCGCGTACTATGAGGCGACAGAGGGAGGAAGTAACCTCACTTCGTATCGTGGCCGCTTACTGTCTCTGTTTCAGACCATTGTCAAATTCAGTGACACTAGTTCGGTATAAAAATAAAATATTTTAAAGTTTATATATTATTTAAACAGTTTATGAAGTTCAAATTATATCTAAAACAACAAATAGCAAAAGTAAAAAGCTATAACAAACGTGGTGATACAATAATTTAGTGAAATTGCAAAAATATCCACCATTAGGAAGAGCCGCAAAATGTTAAGAAATTGATAAATCAATGACGTGTTGAATACCATACCTTGCATCCTGAACCACTATCTATATAGAAAATAACATAATTCAATCTTCCGAACATAGCAGTACGAAGAGATGGGTATAGAGCACACATGATACCGTGGTTATTTTGCCTCACTCCCTTCCGCCCAGTTTAACATTACCCAGGACCAAATCATACAATGTACATACCCAACAGCAGCTTCCATGGAGTGCCATAATACAACGACGAGGGAATAATGCCACACACGGCAATTTATACATAAAATTGTGAATATGAGCAAAAACTTAAATTGATTGGTTTAGAACTGAAGTGCTTATATCATTTGTTATTTATTTATACTATACATATTTCATACATAGGCATATATATTCGTACATAAGTATAGTTTTTTAAATAGTTATAATTTAGGGTTCCGTTTTATTTTATATTTTATTGTTACTTTTCTATTGTTCAAATTGTTTTGGTAAGGTTTAATTTAAATTGTAATTTATTTTATTCTGTAATTCTTTATGTCACAGCCCGCCACGGTATCGCTGGAGAACTTAATTCAATGCCACAAATGTCCCGCCTCACGTTTCTTTAAAGGTCAGAGAGGCTTAAAAATACATCTGGGAAAAGCACATAAAGAGGCAAAACTCCCCAACTCGTTGCCTGCCATACAAACAGATCTCAGTATAAATTTAACAACTCCCCTTTCTCTTTGTCAATCTCTCGGTAACCTTAAAAATTCAGTCCCTTTAATTAAAAGAATTCCCCGCGGTGCTCGTATATCAGCATGTCAATTTTTTTCAAAATTAATAAGAAATGTGATTTCAAACAATAATATACAGGCATGGGAGGAGCTATTATTACTCCCGTATAAAATTTTCCAATTAGATCATAAGTCCGGAAACCTCACATCTAAAATAAAAAAAGGTGCATAAGTGATCCGGAACTCACAGCTCTACTAAATTATAATAATACACGAGACTGCAAAAAATCATTAAGTCAGCTTCGCCGGGTCGTTGAATCTAAAATCTCGGTCGGAGATATTAAAGGAGCAGCACAAATTTTGTTCTCCAGTGACACCGTTGCTCCCAACAATGAGACTACACTAGACGCTTTGATCGACAAACATCCACCCTCAAGCACTGTCCTAAGCAGAAAATCACAAGATTTAAACTTAGTCACCGAGCCGAGAGCTGTTATCCAGTCTGTTATGTCTTTTAGGCGGCTCAGCTGGCGGCCTGGATGGCCTCACTCCACAACATCTTAAGGATCTGCTGGGTGGGTCTACCGGAGTCGCAGGTGAGACGCTTTTGAAGGATTTAACAGACTTGATGAATTTAATGCTCTCGGGCTCTGTGACAAGCGAAGTCGTACCAACGTTATTTGGTGCTAACCTATTTGCTCTTGTAAAAAAGGATGGCGGTATCCGCCCTATAGCGATTGGTACAGTGTACCGTCGCCTCGCAGCTAAAATCTGTTGCCGACAAATAATAGACTTATGTTCCACATATTTCGCCCCTACTCAATTGGGCTTCGGATCTAAAGGTAGCTGCGAAGCGGTGGTCCACGCATTACGTACTTTCATCACGAGTGACTGCTGTGAGGCCGTGCTTAAGGTGGATGTAAAAAATGCCTTCAATTCGGTAGATAGGGACACCCTGCAAACACAAGTATATGAAAATTTTCCACAATTTTACAATTTTACCTCTCAGTGCTATAACAAGGCTACAAATTTAATGTACCAAGGCAGACAAATAATTTCGGCAACAGGTTGTCAGCAGGGTGACCCTCTCGGGCCGGCCCTTTTTTCCCTTGCAATTCATCCAATCATTAACAAACTAAATTCAAAATTTAATGCATGGTATTTAGACGATGGTACCCTAGGCGGGGACATTGAAACAATAAAAAATGACATTCAGTTCCTTATTGAAGAATTCGGTAAAATTGGCCTAACTCTTAATTTGTCTAAATGCGAAATTTATCTCTCCAATAAGCTAAACAATATTGATAGCATAATATCCGAGTTTCAAAGTTTGGGTCTAAATTTCAAAATTGTCAATGAAAGTATTCTAACCCTAGGAGGGTTGCCCTATTTTTAATGACTCTTTCGCATCTTTCGTGGATTCCAAAATTCAAAATTTTCTTTCCAAAATAGCTAATTTAAAAAATATTACTATACATTGCGCATATTTCATAATTAGACACTGCTTGTTTATCCCAAATTTTACGTACGTGCTCCGATGCTGTCCCTTTTGGCAACATTCACATTTACTTACCAATTTAGACAATATTATTAGGCAATCACTGTCATCATTGTTCAATATGCCTTTCGATGATCGCTCGTGGACCCAAGCCGCCCTGCCGATAAGGCACGGCGGTCTGGGAATACGCAAAATTTCCGACATAGCGCTGCCCGCCTTCTTGGCCTCAGTGTACAGCACCATGGACCTCATCGGAAATTTATTAAATCCATCACTTCGTGATTTTGAGGTCCCGTGTTTGGCTGAGGCTTAAAATGCTTGGTCTCTTGCCTGCCCGAATCAAAATTTACCCATAAGCCCAAAGCGCCAGAAGCTTTGGGACGAGCCGCTCAGCCTTAAAACCTACCAGAAACTCATTTCTTCTTATAAGGGAGAGGCTGAGCGCGCTCGCTTCTTAGCTGTCTCACGTTGGGAGTCAGGTCTTTGGCTACAGGCGTTGCCCTCGGCGAATCTCGGCACAGTTTTGGATGACGCGACCTTCAGAATCTGTGCCAGCATTCGCCTGGGGGCAGCCTGTGTGGTCCCACACCTCTGTCAATGCGGGGATAGGGTGGAACGTTTGGGACACCACGGACTATCCTGCAGTAGAAGCACCGGTAGAATTTCCCGACATGCGGCACTCAACGATATCATCCGCCGGGCTCTTGTCACCGCCGGGGTACCTTCCATTTTGGAACCAAACGGCTTATGCCGCGACGATGGCAGGAGACCGGATGGGATGACGCTGATTCCCTGGAAGATGGGCCGCCCCTTAGTGTGGGATGCTACTTGCGTTGACACTCTGGCGGTGTCCCATCTTTCAAGTACGAGCACTACCGCCGGTTCTGCTGCAGCCGAACAGGAGGCCCTCAAGCGCCGCAAATATGCCACCATTGGAAATGGTTACACATTTGCGGCATTTGGGGTGGAAACTCTGGGTCCGTGGGGTCCTAGCGCCCTAAAGGTCTACCGTGACGTCGCCAAACGTTTGTTAGACGTCACACGCGACCAGAAGGCTGGCGTCTATTTTGCGCAAAGATTAAGCGTTGCTATCCAACGTGGTAACGCCGCCAGCCTTTTGGGAACGTTCTCGGTAAATGACAGTGGTTTGGGACCATTAACTCATCTTTAGGCGTTTTTCCCCTTTTTTATTTAGTTTTAGTTTTTATGTAGTTTATAGTGTAGTTTGTAGTTTATATTTAGGTTTACATTTATAGGTTAATTTATTTTTAGTATTTAATTATATGTTTTAGGTTACTTTATACTTATGTCTTATCAAAAGGAACAAAGTTAAAATAAAAATAAATAATTTCCTGTCAGTATACCGAGTTAAATATTGAAATAGGGGTCTATCTGAAATAGAAGAAATCTCTATAAACTCAGTTTGAAATTATTTTCATATATTTTACTATTATTAGATATACGGTGATATTATAAATTAGATATACTCGTATATACATTCGAACAATAGATACATTCATGTAATGCAACAATTTCATTCATTCATTACTCATTTACTCTAAGTTCTCGCCAAAAACTTTCGTTCACTAGGTTTATTTGTATTATTGCAATGCAGTATTCGGTATGGTTATTACTTAATTTTTGTACTAGGCATTCAAGCCAGTTAAACTTATTTACCACCCAAGAAATATACCCCACACAAGTTACTTTTATTATGTCTATTAAAATACCGAGATTCATTTATAGATCAAAGTTAATAAGACGAATCACTGTTTGTAAATTGTTTGTTTAGATCCGTAAGTGGGACTCATTCAAAGGGCTCCGGTGTCATTAGACACACTGTCCGAGCCGACGATTACCCGGGATGGATTTCAATTTACTTTATTATTTATTTATTTATGCGTAATCTGTAAATGATGAGATGCCCGTGAGATGCGTACGGACAGTAAACTGAGTTGAGTAGCTATTGTGAAGTTCGTCTAAGATGTTTATATTAACTGTAATCCAGTGCTGGATGTAGAAATATCTAATTTTACTTCGCATAATTTGGTCATCCTTACATCAGTCGCGACAAATGTAACGAGCCGACGGATACTTTAGCTTACTAATTTTGTTCTCTTTCTTATGTGTATCTTCGTTATTAACTTTATCTATAAGAGATATAGATAACGTGGCTCGCTCCATGACCAGCACTGCCAATTCATGTACCAGCCGCATTATCAGAGGGCACATCTTGGAATCATATGCCGTGATGAGTTGAACACACTGCTCGCAGACTGTACTATTTCTGTACTACCCTTAACATCCGCTCTTTATTCCAAGAAATTATACTAAAAATATATTTTTTAACATTACCTACTGTCTATCTCAAATGGATTGGCAGGGGAGAAATTACTTAAATGGAGAAATAAACATCGTATAGAGTATAACATCGTATATATCGTATAAGAATACTGGCTACGCCCCGCGATTTCACCCACTTGGTGATGGAAAATCGTTATATTTTGGTTAATTCACACTATATCTTTATAAATTATAGCCTATGTGTAATTCAGATATGTAAGCTATATTATTGTAAAGTTTCAACAAAATCCATTCAGTAGTTTTTGCGTGAAAGAGTAACAAACATTTTTTTAGTATTAGGATTATTCAATAGTAACAAAAGTACTAGTTTTATATTATTATTATTATATCTTACGTAGTACTTAGTCCATTTTCAATTTCCTTGGGCAAAGTAAAAGGGCGCAAAAGCGGTGACCACTGTTTAAATAGAGAGCTTCGAGATTTCGCTAATTGGTCGTCATTGACGCGAATTTGTTCTCGACATACTTACCCACTATTAACAAATTATTATGATTTTCATCATTTGAATATGCGACGTCTCTTTCTTTTATAATATTCTGTGTTCTTAGTTGCCTTCTATTGGTGTCTATACAGCAACTATGATTAAGAACATTATGTTTATAGCCACGAATTGCTCTAACATTAAATGGATCTAATAGGAAACGTTTATCTTAATTTCGGTCTCCCAGAAAACGTTTGACGCAACCTTAATCGCACATGGCTATTTTATAGTTGACAAAAAATACCCTAAACTAGTTTTATAGATGTCTATCTATAAACAACTTAAAGGATTAAGGAAAAGGTAAAACCCGAATTCCAAATTATTTATAGCGAACAATTTTTTATAGTTTCGTAGAAACACTTTTTAAAATAAGACGCCTCCTAATCCAATTTCGCAAAAAAATTTGATGAACTTCATGTAAAAAATAATTCCTAAAACAAACAAAACGTAATAAATAGCTTTGATGCTTTCGTGTACCTTCTAAATTAAATTTAGGCGTGATTAACCTACTCGAGGCGTTTTCTTTGTTCATCAATCAAAGACAGTAGAAGGAACACCATATTCCTAACAAGCGTCCTTGTTGTTCTTAAGCGATTTAACTGAAGTGTGAAAGTGAAAGAATAACCTGATTAGACATAATACAATTACAATTTTTCATTGTTCACACGGACGCCTCGGGTTCCTCCAGCCGACTGACTTCAGAAGCTTAGGTAATCAATTTTGTACACAAAGCGAGGTTATTAATAGTTTTTTTGTAAATCTAATGACTAAAAATAACATCTGCCAATCACTGTATCGTTAACAAACGTGCCAAAATATTATTTTTGTTTTTAACTTTCAATAATCAACTTAACGCAAAATTAATTTTGACACGGGCACATTTGAATTTGCCAATGCTAATTTTGTGTTAAGAATTCTAAATCGGAAGTTTACCGCATTCTACGCTTGAGATCAAGTCCTATAAAAAAAGGTATTCAAAATGACAGTTACAAAAAATCAGTCTGATTTAATTTCGAACTTTATTGCTATAATGATTTAGGTTTTGGCATATTGTAGAAATAATTGGGATATATTTTTTCTAAACATTCATACCAAATAGCATTTATATAAATCTACTATTAAAGGTGTCGCGATTTCGTTTACGCTTGCATTGAAATTTACGGGATACAACGCACCGCAGTATTTGAATAAGAACCTAAACTATCTTTTAGCCAAACCATGTCGGATTAAGCTAATTTTTACGCACCCGAACAATTACAAACTGCTCCCGGGAAAATTACCGCGGGATTCCTGGGTAAAAAGATTACATACACACATTACATTAAATCTGCTATCGATCAGAGCAAAAAAATCATATTGGAATTAGTTTTTTTTTATATGGTCAGTTTAAATAATTCCCAGTAATATTAAAATTAAAATAAGTAGCGCAGAGATTAAATTTAAAAATTAGCTGTCGATCAGCGCGAACCGCATCGAAATCGGCCTAGTAATTATACATGAATCCCGAACAAACAGACAAGAAATCTAAAAAAAAATATTATGTTCTCCATCGTTTAAATAGCCTATTCCAGTTGGTTTTTAAGCTATTGCATAGCTTTTATCGCGGGCTTTGAGCGCGGCGACCGAATCAAGAAATTCCGTAACGAAAATAAACCTAATACCTCCCACTCTGCCTACCATGCGCGGTGACGGGGTCCTGAGGCGGGCGCGGCGAGCGGATGCGTGCGGTGGCCACTGTGACCCGCCAGCTCTCGTAGCGGTTCGAGGTATGTCGGGTATTTTAAATTATAGACGACGAGCTGCTCCGAAATCGGACGAATACGTAAGCAGCTGTTTGTGAGAAAGTATATAGATGTATAGGTATCTATCATATCTTTATAATGGCACACTCACCGCATGTGCGTCCCGTAAGTATACATGTAGTTGTAGGTATATATGTATACATAGGTGATTTGTTTTCTTATCGGTCACCACGCTCAAAAGTGTACCTTGAATTAATATCAAAGAAAAAAAAATGCATAAATAAAAAATAAATAAATAATTATAATTGCAAAAGTTGATAAAAAATGCTATGCAATAGCTTTTTTTTAATAGTTTTAATGTATAGACATGGATGTTTAGAACGTTATGATATAGATAAATTTTAAACATTTGGTATATACTTTTTGGTACTTTGGTAATTATAATATTATAGTATCTAAGATGAAATATTTCTTGTAAAAAGAATTGTTTTCTCATTGAAGTCCAAGCAAATTAAGATGAAAGTTGATGTTGTTGATGATATAGACACACCACTTTAACCATTACATGGTTTTTTCGTTGGCATACATTGAAACTCGTAATAAAGTTACATCATTATTAATATTTTAAGTCAGACTTATCGCATAAAATTTTGACATTTAGTATAATTATATTTTATGATCGAATGTCTAGTTTTCATTAACAAATTATACGCACTATAAACGACACAGTGGGAAGTAGCCCCGTTTTTTCAACTTTACTGACATTAATTTTATCGGACGCATTCTGGAACTAGTTACATATGCGCGGTCTACAGTTTTTGACAGGTCAAATTAGATTTGCATTAAGATTTATTAATACACCATGGGTGTTAGGGCACTTTCAAATGGATCAAGTAACCGTAACTCATTTATTGATACTTTAACGCAACCTATGATTGCCCTTTGCTGAAATAAATTGGAATACACTTTGACTTGTAAATTTAAGTAGTTTGGCCTCTTCTGAATTTTAAATATATAAGTGTTATTACGAAATCTATAATTTTTAAAAAATTTAATACATGCCATATCCTGGACATTGAAGCTATTTAAAAATAACTGGAATAGACTATTATAAACGATCGAGAACATAATGCTTTTTTAGATTTCTCGTCTGTTTGTCGTTTTGTCTATTTTTCTCTGTTCATGATTCGGGACGTTCGGGATTCACGAAAAAGTAATGCGGCCGGTTTCGTTGCGGTTTTCGCTGGTCCACAGCAAATTTTTAGACTTAAAATCTGTGCTACGTTTTTATCCCAGAAGTCCCGCGGAAAGTTTTCTAGAAATTATTCAAAAAATCGTATATAATAGATATAGATAAAAAAGAATCGAATCCCAATGTGATTTTTTTACTGAACGGTAGCAAATTTACTGTAATAAAATGTGTGATATTTTTTATCCCATAAATTTTCCCGGGAGCGGTTTGAAGTTATTCGGATGCATAAAAATTTGTTTATCCTGACACAGCTTCTACTAAGGCGATAGCTTACATTCTCTTTTTAAATGTTCCGGGTATCTTGTGGGAATCTCAAGTCAAGCGTGCACGAAGGCACGGGCAAATCCTTGTATTATAATAATATTATATCATAAATGTTCCATTGCAGAGTCCGGGTTACCTCCTTTAAAGGAAACAAATAATAAAACAAACAAACAACTTGACATGTTTATCCAAGACGGATTGGTGGGTTTCAAAGTTCAGTATGGCACTTTTTTAACTGGATGGTATCACCTCGAAAGTACATCGCACTATTGTATTCTACTAGGTATTTAATTTTTGTTGTTTCTTATCACTTTCGGCAGATTGGCGCCAAACCTATTTTTATGATGCATGTTCCTTAAAGTCTGTATGATAAACAAAATTAGGATATTTTGATGCCAGGAAATTCGACAATTTCTAAGTAAAACGGGGATGAAAATTAGTGTGTTGAAACCATAAGAAGTTTTGTTTGTTGATAAAAAATAAACAAGAGGTCACAACATTGCCGACAACTTTCAATAGGCTTACGAGAAACCGAAAAGCGTCAGTGCGTTCACGGTCCCGTTTTGCATCCGTTCATACATCAAGATTGCTATCGACGATAGATTTATAAGGGACATCATTTTAAAGAGTTTCCTTTCCAAACGGTAACAGAGAAATATTTATTTACTCCCAATAACTTTTATTTCATTAAACAGTTTTAAAAAAAGTTATCATAAAATTATTTCGTAGCCGGCGACATATTGATTGCTGTCATACGAGTACAACACCAGTCTTGCATGTAACTATAGGTGGCGGTCGCTATTTACTTTACATCGTATACTATTATTATATATTTGGTATACTCAAGCAATACAAATATTGGTATTACCTGTTATTATTTTTTCATCACCTCTTTTCACTTTTGAAGGGAAAATTCTTTAGAATCGAGTTTCAAGTTATAAGACTTGAAACTCGGTGAAACGAAAAAGCGACACTAAAAAGAGATAAACACATAAATGTATAGAGGACTAAGCCTGCGAGAGAAGGAGATAGGAGTTTTGCATTGTGCAGCACAGATTAGAGAGTCAATAAGATCGATGATTAGTGCCAATTTGGACCGAAAACAGTGAAAAATTGCAAGTAATACTTAAGAAGTTTATTTTGAATTATAATAATATGTTGACGGATGTAGGCTTAAGGAGATATATTAATATTAATAAAAGTTCCAGAAGATTTATCTGTGAGTATATTCTCTGAAGTTTTACTTCTGCTTCGTGCGAATTGTGTGCGTGTACACAATTTTTATATTTTCATTTATATTATTATTTTACTTTTTGGGGTGTAAATACAATTTATACTTTTGTATATTTTGTTTCTTTTGTTTTGTCTCGTGATTATTAAATCCATACACATAGTAACTTTAACATGAAACAAAAAGAACATTTAATTGGAAAGCGGATGGAGAGTAAAGTAAAGGTAGATAAATTAATAAAGAGTACAGTATGTTACTTAACTAGTATGTGAGGTAATTTATTAAAATATACAGGGCTTTTTTTAAATTAAAACTAAAGATTATACTTATTGAATCTGAAGCTTTTAGGTTTTTATATGGTTTTTGGCTACTCAGGCCCAGCTAAAGTGTTATTTAAATCTCACTGAATTAGTTATACCACAAAATATTGTAATTCAGTTCAGATGGGATCAATTTCCGAAGGTTCTTGTGTACCTTTAACATTATTATATTACCTAATAATAATCTAATTTAAAATGCAAAAAATGTTGTTCCAAAAATTTAACATTAAATTAGAGGCGGTTAGGAATATTTCTCGCTGTTTGAGCATCAGTTACTAAACAAATAACACGTTCTCGTTGATTTAATGGCCGCAATCCTTTGACCGTTCTGTCCACACCTATGGGTGGCCGATAACCCCCGCTAGGACGCCATATGAAACTAGTTTGCTGGTTTAATGCTTGTCATTTCGTTGTATGCATTTTGAATTATGACCTCGGATAACTAAATTATAGATGTTCCATGGGTTTTTGAACTAATTATCAAAATATAATTATCCCACCAGGGGTATAAGAGGTACTACTAAAGTTTTCGAGAATCAAACCTCAAATATACTCGTCTCATAAAATGGTTGTTCCGGCAATATTTAAACAGGGATTACAAATAAAAGAATATAACAAATACTTTATACCTCTTAAGACGTAAGCTTTGAGAGGATATATTAATCTATATAAGTTCTTAAAAACAGCAAGATCATAACAAAAAAAAAATGTCTTCCATAATTTTTTATAAACCAGAGATTTCCGCGCAACTATGCCGTGGTAAGTAGTTCTATTTTTACGGACTATTTTTTGGTCTATAAAATTATACCGTAACGAGAATAAAATGAATAAAAAACAATAAAGTATTTAGCGGTTTTTGAAATTTAAAAAAATTTAGAGCGACCTCTTATAAAATATTTTTTGAGCTGTCCTTTGGAGGAAGTTAAAACATCAAAAACAATCATTTTCCACTCGAGACTCAAAAAAATGACTTTTTTGCACCACCCTAATATATTATATGTATGTATTTCATAAATATTCTAAATGCTCTTACTTACAGCAGAAAGTTCAACATTAATAATATCCATACATCCGTGAAATTATCGCTGGATATAATACGTATTCACCCTTTCCTTTTCACGTTTATGCGAATAATGACGTATCCGGTTTGCGAATACATCTCAATTGGGACTGTACAGGAAGTCGGGATGCTTCGTTAGCTATTTATTATTGTAATATTGAATATTAAGGTTCTTAGCCTGTGCCGACAATGTGGTTTTGTTTGTACTGTAATTCTGATAAAAATGTAGTATAAACTCGTGTTTGACCACGTTCTAGTTCAGTACGCAAAATCTAGACAGCATAATCGATGAAAAATATCACGAAATTAATATCAATACTTTTATTGGTGCCTTGTTATGTATTTCCACTTTGTTAGATATTATTAGTATCTAGTAATCGAAATTTTACGTATGTAAAATCATTAGGAACTGTTTAATAAAACATTGACTTACTTAGCTTGGGAATGTCCAATATGTGTGTTTAAGTGCCGATTAAATTAAAATCGAGTAAAAAAATACAAACAAAAATTAAGATGTTAATTTATGAGGAACCTGTTGTTAAGAATACATTTTTAATAATAAAAATGGATTGAACACTGCTGTTTTTGTATATTTATTGAATATTTTGTAAACACAAATCCCTGATGTAAAAGAAATCGGTTCTGTTCTGTTTACAATAGATATTTGCCACACAAACCTGCTTCAAACATGATTGTTAAGATGTCAACGATAAACATCTTAATACGATAAAACAATAAAACTAATCGCTACACATATTCTGCACAAGACGTTTCAATCTTCCGTTGTTACGGCAAGGCTCCTTACACTGCGTGCACTTGTATAGGGAATACAGAAAAGAATTCGACGTGACAAAGTACTGTAATGAATTATTTTTCAATAAAAATTTGACATTTCTCATACAGAATAATAATTCATGGTTTAAAAAGTATCATATATAAACTACTGCTCAAGCAAAAATTACATTTAATTTGAAAATAAAACTCCACATAAGAACATTTTTTCATTACTAAAGATTGGCTGCCGGCCTACATGCCGGATACTACTAATGTGCTGCCGGTCTTGAAAGGATAACTGGAATCTAGCCACCAATGCCGCCGGAACATATTTCAAGGTAGTTATGGTCAGGTTTACTTAGACCACGGGAGTAATTTTTTTGACATCAAACATATTTATTAAAAAGTACATTTAATTAGTTCTGCCATACAACAGGGGAATGCGGCCAGCATTTTGGGAACGCTCCCCACCGACAGCGATCTGGACTATATCTTTAACTTGTAAATATGTTTATAGTAGTATTTAATTTTAAAGTTTTTGTTTGTAGAGTAATTCATTCCATAATCTGTGAATATTAAGCTGTATGACTAGTACTATTAGAAAACAGAATACTTATGTAAAAAATAATGTTACGAAGCGAATTTAAAAATTAGTTCTAACAATTAATTAACAAGTTAATCAATCTAACAATGCCTAAACTTGTTTATAAAAATATTTAATGGAAGTACTTGGAACAATGAGAGTGTACGTTACAAAACTGTAGGTTTAAACAACGGAAAAAATCAGAAGAAATATCACTAGATAATTTTAATTAAGTTTAATTTGTTTTTTCGCCTCTTAGAATATGCTGCCCGGTCCTAGGATTTAGTATTCTTTCTCCATTCCTGCACGGATAAAGTTCATTTCATATTCCCAGTAAAGACTCACGAAGGGCATGAACTTTAATTTTGTTCATACATCAGGTAGGCCGTGAATTCTGAGCGCGCAAAAAGCGTGTTGTTTACCGAGTCTGTTAATTAAAACGCGGAGGCAACATCGTTCATCTAGTTCTGTCGATATGTCTTTTACACTTTTTGTTGGTCGCTGACTAAATTATGTCTTTATAGTGACGGTGTATTTTTATCTGTGACCACTATCTTATGATAGAATCCCATGTTCAGCAATTTGTACCTGACCCCGAGTAACAATGCGGTTTGCTGGAACCTCCATAGATATTTGTGTGCCTACGCATGGTGCTTACTTTTTTTTAGAAAATGAGTGATAAACTACATTACAGGCAATAATATTTTAAGTATTACAATATCGTAATTATATCGTAAGGGGTATTTTCTATCAAATGCTTTTCTATGGTACCTTACCAAAATAATGAAAATATAACGCTTGTTATCTATACAGATTTTTAGTATTGCGTTAATTTCCAAGTACTTACCCATTTTTTATTTAATTTTATTAATCGATTTCCTACATATTCTCTTTTGTCAAAATCTCTTTCAATTACTACGCATAGTAAATAATAATTTCAATTTCTTAAGTAAACAAAAACTCTCCTAAAAATCAAACAAAGTCCTATCATGTTACAGGCGCCAGTTGGTAAACTGCAATATTTGCTTAGGTCGAGCAAAAAAGATTTTAATACTATGGTCAATAGATTACAAACTCTGTCTCGTATTTATTTCATATTTCATTCGTCACAACTTCGTTACAACGTTCATATTCAAAACAATTATTTCAGCAATCCAGTCGAAACTACGCTCCCTGAGTCATTTACAAGACAACCAAACGTACCTTTTTATACCAGTGTGATATTGTATGGCGGTGAGTATTCAAATCATTTGAATTTTGCTATGGTTGAGGCTCCATGTTCAGAGATTTTTATAAAGAGAACCGAGTCAGAAGACTCACTAATTCGTTACAGAACATATTTTTATGGAAACAAAACAATACCGCGCAGGTTGAGAATTTGTGCTAGCTTCTTGAGACTTGCATCCACACCTCAGTCCCTTAATTAGAACGCAGTTTTATTTAAATAGATTTCAATTTAGAAAAGATTGCTTTCTGGTCGCATTCTTAGAATCGAGTCGCAATATAGTTATAAATAAAGAGTCTTAATAATATACAGTCATTGTGTGCGTTGTTCATTATCCTCGGTTAGTAGTATAGTATAGCACTATTGCAGAAGATGGCAAGAAAAAATATTGGGCTACACGTTCTAATATTAACTCATATTGTCTTGCTATATTTGTCTTTGACTACAGTATTTTTATTAACACAGTATCTTAAGTTATATTTTCTTACATGTATTTTACTAGGTGATAGAATGAATAGTTTTCAACAAAGTATCAACGTCACATCTGGAGCCATACACAGGCATATACATAAATGTGAAAGTGACTGTTTGGAAAACATCCACGAAGCGATTATCGTGAAACTTAGACCATATGTTATATTTGTGGACAGAAATATACGTAAGATAACCTTTGGTACGAGAATGGAATATGTAATGAATTACTTGAATCCTAGAGTTCAATTCCTTGAAATTAAATATAGACATTTATGAGAAACTCTTTGACACTATCCGTGATCAGAAGGCTGACTCATACTTCATCCAACACAGTATCAGCATTGCCATTCAGTAAGTAGCAATGCAGCCTAGCAAAGCAGTCTGCCATTTAGACAAGCTTCCTGCTAGCAGTGATCTGTCACTGCCACGTAATCTACAACTAATAGAATAACTTTGTCTTTTTGGATAATAACACAATAATAATAATTCTTTATTTACTCTCACACTAACAATAATTAAATTAGTAACAATTTTTGTTATAAACTGAAATGGTGAGAGCCTGGTGTCAGTAAAAGGAATAAACCTGTGTGACTGATCACCAGCCTCTTTCTCCCCACAAAAACCAGCTAAGAAAATTGTGCAATATTGTGTATTGAGTGTTATTATGTGTGACTGTGTGAGTATGTTATCGTGTATAATAGATGTAGAATAATAATAAGCGTTAATAGAATAAGAGTTACATATAAATTAGACCAGCCTACATAAGATAATGAGATACTACTAAATTTTAAAATGTAATAATGTGTATATAATATAGTGTAATGTGTATACAATCATAGTTGTGAATTTTGGAAAATGAATATTAGGTTTAATATTTATTTTCCAAAATTCACAACCAAACAGTTATTTAGATAATAATCTTTCAATGCGCTATTTTTATTCCTTATAAAATATTTTAAAATAAATAAAATTTAACATGTGCGAGTCAATCCTCGTATAGCCAAGGGTTTCGCAGAGGTGAGATCGTAGACTGTTTCGTCATATATCTGCGGAAACCTGAAACAATATTTCATTGAAAATACTTCTTATATCAAAAATTCTTCGACGGATTTTATTCTAATTAATTTTAATTATAAGCTATTTATAGGGTATATTGAATCTTTTCAGAATTTTTAACCTCAAATTTCAAAAGTTATGTTCATTCAAATTTACGACTTAAAACAAATCACTATAAAAACCTGGTATGATATTTAAAGATATAGATACTTTTCTAACGATTCCGAACAAACTAAAGCTTATTATTGCATCCCATTATTCATCAAGACACGTGTATGGCGGTAACTTCTAATTTTTATTTGTTTTACAACTTAACTACATCATTGTAGAGGCATATCATGTATTTTTGGGAATAATCAATGTGATAATACCTAGAGGCATGTAACAATATTATAAAGTTTCTTTTTACTAAAATGGCTATGGAACCCTAAAATTTAAAAACTAATACTTTGTTTAGAGTTAGAAAAAAAGGTTTCTTGAATAACAATTTCAATTCAAAGCTTCATTGCTTTGTTTTGCTACACATATGTTCTATATCACTCATACAGTATTTATAAAGTGTTAGGTTACGGGACTTTGCAATTGAGTGCCCCTATGAATTGCATACCAATGCACTCCACCCTTTCATTTGGCGCATTGTGCAACCGATACGTCATCTGTCATCGCCGTCCGATCCTTTGATTATTCGCCGATTCCACATCACATGACAGGATTTCAAATGCGAATATTTATATATTTTTGTAAAGAAAAGTTTACTTTTTGCTAACTGACATCAAACGTATAATGTTAAGCGATCAATTTAGCAAACAATAGACATTGTTAGCAACAGACATTTAATTTATTGAACATTTTAATAGAATTTATTGTCTTTGTGTGTTATCCCGTGTTGATTGCTATACTTAATTATTGCAACGAGTTAAATAATTAGGAATTATTGTTGAAGAAACAAATAGCTACAAATGAGCGTACAATTTCATTTCGTGATCTATTGAAGTCTACATACAAAAATATTATATTTATTTCATTCGATTACAATCTCATAATAGTCTTAAAACTAAAACGACAATGTGAGCACCTTATCCTCAGCCTATTGTATTAGAAATACACTTCACTGCACAAATGTGGTTTAATATCCGAAGAGCCCTTATTAGAAGTCTACAGAAACACACTAGCCAGTAGGCTGGTACTGCAAACAACTTGTGTTGTCTACCGCGGGTATAGTAGTTAAATATATAGAAATTTACTGGGATCAGAGATCCACCCACGTAATAATTTTAACATATACACGACTAAACTGTAAGTTCTTCCTCACTTCCAGCTTATAGTATCCTACCATTTTTAGAATAAAGAGAGTAGAATGCATTAGTGGAAACAAAGCTTGCTTCTTACTAATGCATTATATACAACTTTAACTTACCTAGCGTAGATGTATTTGAAACTTTGTCTTAAATGAAATAAATCCTAAATTTCTAAAAGCTTGCATATTTATAATACCCCTTCTCTGTGTCGTATTTGTTAAGTACAATAAAGGCTAATGTTATCTTTCATAACTTTCAAGTACGCGAAGGTGTAAAAGAAGATTCGAATAAAATTAATAGTTCTAAGAGAAGCGTGCCGAAACTATTCAAAATAGACACCTTTCGGTATAGCAAGAACAGATAGCAAGGTGAGCACATTTCGTGCTTTTTAATGCTACCACCTTGCTCATATGCGATTGTTTGCAATGAGGATTATATTACATTATCTTTATAAACGTGAGCCGTAATTAAGCGCCCACATCGAGACAGTCCTCAATAATATTTGAGGAACAAAAAATCAATGCATTGGCCCCAAGCAGATGCAAACCTTCTGCAAACAACGCACCTACATACAGCACCGAATCAATTTGAAAGAAATTCAATAACATAATGTTGATGGCTGGATATAAATAATATATTGCTTCCTTCCACCTTGAAGTTAGTGGTGCATTGACAGTGCTGTTTGAACCTATGAAACGAGAGGGTAGCGATACAGTTACTTCCAAAATTGTAACACTTTGAGAGTTAAGGTTTTTTGTTTGCTCTAACGGCACAGTGCAGTACCGTTCTACATTAAACAATGGTCACAAAAAGTAGAGCACATTATAGTTTTATAGGGATGTCTTTACGAAAGAAATATGAATAAAAAAAGGCGTAAGGTGTTCATACAATGTTTGGTTCGTTCCGTTATATCAATAGAGATTAGAGGCACGCGCTTTACATCGGCAGCGCAGAAACTCCAGTGTATTGTCGGTAGTTACTTTGATGTGGCTGAAAAAGGCGTCTTTTCGGACAATGGTTTAGGGATAATTTAGCGAAACAAGTCTCATTCAGGTGTAAATCCGGCCACTTCAATTGATCACAACCCATAGCGGTATACCAGATAATGTTAACTCACGTAATTCTCCTATATAAATTCTAAGATTTGTATTTATTAAATTAATTTGAAGCCTCTATCACCAATTCATTACGTTAATGGTGTTTTAGAACTGATAGCCTTGATAACTAATTACTAGAGCGTAGGGGACGGTATGAAAATTGATATCGTCTGTTAGATGTTAAGCGCCCGCCTAACTTTGAACCAATTACGTTCGCCTTATTAATTGAGTATGAGATTTCCTGAAGATGAGACCAATTAAATGAAGTTGTCTGATTAAAATGTAGTCTACTTTACTTAGCGTGTCCCAGATAGTAGTTATTTTGTTTTTTAAATTAATGCTTTAGATAACATAAGCATTTTAATTTATAATATCTAAATAGGTAAAGAATAAAAATGTGCTATCTGTTCCTATAAAGAAATACCAGGATACTGATATTTTTAAAACATTAATTCTACTATAATTTATCTAATATATAAACTCGATGGCTAGAATCTTCGGTAAGAAAGTACAGATTGAGTCCTTATCTTTTCTTACGTATTCCAATGGCAATCATTCATATAATTAATTTCGATAACTCTGACGCCTCGCCTCAGATACAGAAGCCGATGCTTTTAGCTTATATCTCAACACTTAATTTATATTGGTGAAGGATATTGACAAATAGTACTGCATACGATATAGCTCCGATCGCGAAAGGTGTTAGTTCTAACTCACCTCATTTCTGTGAGCAGTTTTTTTGTGTTCGACGACTTTGTTTTGACCTGTTATATATTAATGCGATAAAATCTTTGTGGTCCAATTTCAAGGGCTTCGGTTTCGTGAATTAATTAAGTTGACGTGTTTGTAAACATGTAAAAGCAGATGCAGGCCCGTTATATTTGTTACAACTTTGACATATTTTTCTTTCGGTTTTTTAAACATTCACATAAACTTTGATAAGCGCTAATTGGATTAGTATTAGGAAACTAATATAATCTACAGTTATAAATTCAAATATTCGAAATCCCTCGTCTGCAAGTGTTACCATAAAATCAAATTTTGGTGCACACAATGGAATTACTATTGCAAAGAAAACAAACAAAAACAGGATTTCGGAGTAATCCTCTTTTCTTCTCAGCTTAAACGTTCGTACGTTTCATATTTATTTAAAATCGGGGTTCTGTTCAATAGTGGCACCGATAAAATACTTGAAAACTTCCGGTTGCCTGGTCTTTGAATAATTGGTACGCCATTTATTTCCTTCGCCTCAGAATTAGGGATTTTTACAATGTCGTACAAATTTACGACAGATTTACTATAGAGATATAAATCTCTGTAATGGCACGAGCGTTTCTTAGAGGCGGAGTGGTTGATTGTAAATATTTCTTTATTGTGAAGTGGATGTCACCAGTGGTCTAATTGTAACTTTTTAATTTATTGCGGTACAGGCGTGATCACCAATTATGAGCTGTCCATTTATGTATCTTATTATAAATGTACCTTTGTAGTCAAATGTGTAATACACCTTTGTGTTCGGCTACTTAAAAGCAGTGCTGTGGCAGAAGGCACATCCGATTTTTTTCTAAATATTCGATTTCGCCAAACCAATTTTAGAGTAGCATCTTTTCATACAAAAGAAATTAATCAAAATTGCATCCGTGATAATAATCTGTTGTGTTGATAAGTATTCAACAATAGCCATAAAATATGTAGCATTTTTTGTTTTGTAGAAACATGACAGGAATATTTCACACCTTATTAATTTTTAGCGATTGTTTCTAATAGGGTCTGAACATAGTTTGAAACAGTCTTTCATTAGGTTTATTACTGAAGATAAATTTTGAAATATTTTTGTATGCTATGTTAATAAAAAAAGGTCGTAACACACATATGCGTTGTATTTTTAATCAAGGTATATTTTATTTCCCAGGTGGCCTTAAAATAATGATGACATTATTTAAGAACAATATATGTATAATTGTACTTGTTTTATAAGTAAATTTAGATAGAAAAGCATATAAGCATTAGAGGAAACATTGAGGAATGCAATCAATCGTCAATAGTTCCATACGCCGTAAACATAGCTGGTTGAATTAAAAAAAAAACAACAGCATTTTTGTAACTAGAGTATTATTGTCCTAAGATATCGAATACTAGCTATCGAGTGAAATTTCTATAGGGTTTTTATTAAATGTCGTACATTCACTGTTATGTCTTTATTTACACTGCAGGTTTATTTAGTCAAAAAACACAACGACCACTAAAGTATCATTTTAAAGTTGATGTCTTCATCTATAGCAATAAAGTTATCTAAACTGTTTTCAAAATCGATACAGATACTATTTTCATTGCTTACATCTTACAAGTGATGTCAAACGTTGCTTTGTTTTGTATTCTGCTGTGCTATTTTAGACTTTGTTATTAAGTACATAGGGTATATGGAATTTTTCGATGTAATTTTAGAACTTTGTAGGTACTACGAAGTTGGTGACGTTAAATAACCCTTTACTATAGTGTGAAACGGATGATTTTAAACAAAGGTAACATAAACCATATAATGCGTTCGAAGTGTTTTATACAACTATATGTATTCCACATATCGAATAGCCTTCATATAAATATAAGTTTCACTAACAATAAAACGTATTTGATAGAACTCGAATTGGAACTGCTTGTTGTATTAGTTAATAATTTCAGTTTATACATAATTATAACTTTTGCATTATAAAATTATACTTCATATCTTTGATGGGATTAAAATATCTAAAATGACCACTGCGACATTATTGTCAATTATTCCAAGAATTAACATATATAAACATTTCAATGACTTTAAACCTTTCTTAAGTATATGTACCAACAAGTATTATCAAACATGTTAATCTACATAGAACATTGATTTTCTAAATAGTTTCTGTTCTCATATTTCTAATTGCTAGGAAATAGTTACGATAATTGACTTTGACGTACATACATATACATATGTATGAGCAAGAATTAGTATGTAGTTATGTACGCAAGTGTTGGGATCGAATGACTGAAGTGAAGAAAAGTAATTGCTGTAGAAATTATACTGATGAATTCGTGAGATTTAGTATTTCATACAAAGGTTTTTTAACAATTAAATAAGCGATCGCATACACATATTAAGTTAAAACATAAGCCAATAAGGTCCTATCACCGGGATCAGTGTAGCCATTTTAGCTAGTGTTGCGCTAGAATAGACAATTGCATCTAGAAAGTACTCAATTTGATCCTAATTCCGACTATGTGAGAAGAGTGTCAAAAGTTTTAGGTTAATAGCAAGCATTTTGGTACATTTTTAATTTAGGGAAAATATTACTAAATTGGAAATAGTGACCGGGCTGAAAACTATCAATTTCAAGTGAACTGGTTGACGTATAATATATAAGACACAATGAATATCGATATGCAGGTTTTGTCTTTGTACCAGGAGTGAAACTAAAGTCATAAGATGACTAGAATAAATCGTAACGTTGAGATAACAACCCACCACGAGGATATCGTAGCCATTATATAATTACTTGCTTAGTAAATAACTGCAATTATCGGTTTTCACTTAAATTAGGGTTTGGTGAGTCAAATAAAGAGTGTGAATAATTGCGGTATATTGAATAAATACATAAATGATATTATGTAGAGAAAGAGGATTAAAGGCTTTGATTATATACTTGTTTAAAAGTTTAAAATATATTGCAAAACGGTACGCCTTACAATTTCCTATATCGGATTATGACTAAATTGTATCAGCGTGAGGCACATAATCTGTTTATGCAACTCCTTGATTTTTTTCTCCGGCGCCGTTTAAATTAGAAGTAGGTAGTGGTTTAATAACGGTTTCGGTATACACCTTAAGATGAGCTGTGGAAAAAATCATGTAAAAACCAAGCGTGGTCTATTGACCGTGACGCAACAATTGTTTAGAAGTTTGCCAAAGGGACCCTCAAGTCCATCTTGTTGACTCCAGCCAAAAAAAATCCAATACTCCTCAAGATTGAACGAAGGGTTCTTTTGTGAGTATTGTGTAATGCAGCGCGACGACAACGTAGATGCCTCCAAAAAAGTTCGTGCTGATGTAAAAGATTTTTGGTGACTTTCGGCGTTACTTTGGTCAATGGTTGTACAAATTGCAGGTAGAACCCTTTTTGCACAATTCGCCGTATCGGACAATAAAGCTTAGCCTAGTTGTTGTCGCCACACTTGTTTGCGTCACAGCATTTCAATTTCACGTTAGGTTTGTATATGTATACGTGGAACAAATTCTGTTTATAACAAGCTAAAGTTGCGAAATGTAGTGTTAAATGGTCGAAAATAAAATTTAGGGTCATAAAAAAGTCTCTGGGAGTGTATACACTCTTGATTACTTTTACGTTATAAGTTTACGCTAGGAACCAGTGTTTATTTTAAAATATAAGTTTGACTATAAATTTTCTTGATAGATAGATATTTCTCGATGTATTGGGCTCGTCATAACATGAAAAAGCTCCCAACAAACTAAAATGAATAATTTTGACATAGCATATTGTTAAAGTTCGTTACATATGTAGATATTTTTGATCTGCTGTAAAATTTCTTGCTACTCGCTAGGTTTGATTTTTCATAGCCGACATAACATTGATCAAAACGAATAAAGCTGTCGATTTAAAATTTGGATATGTCAAATAAAAAAGTAAAAATGCCGATAAGTGGTCCTCTTGTGTATCTTTATGTATCGAAATTATAAATCGATTGTCCGTACTCAATGCCGTCTATCGAATATCAGAGCGGAACTAAAAGAATCACAAAAGGCTTTAATGTGATCATTATAAATAAAGCACTTAACTAGGCTATTTAAGGTTTTGTTATAAATTCCTTCTTTTGAAATTTCTTATTGTGTTATTCATTCAATTCCTTATAATAAATATTATTGTTTAAATTTAATTAAAATCAAAGTAAACACAGTTAATTTTTATTAATTGTAAGGTATTTAAGTATAAATGTATTTTATAATTCTAGTAAAATGTATAATAACAACAAACTATGCGATCACACATTTTATCATTACCATGATAATATATAGCTATTTAATAATTATAATAATGAATAAATATTATATAATAAATAATAACGTAGTTGAATTGTTAGAAGAATAACGTAATAATGAACATTGATGTTGCAATTGTTACATCAATGATAATAGAATGAATGAAAACTCTTTCTTGTTCATCACAAACTTAAATCTAGACAGCAAATGATTTTCATTTGAGCGCAATTTACAGGAATGAAATTGATAGAGAAAACTGGAAAGTTCCGTTAAATATGGGTAAGTATAGGGATTGTGAAGGATATTGTGCAAAAGTGAAAGTAAGTGATAAAAGTGAACATTTCGGCGAAGGTGAATAGGTAACCATTTAATCTTAACACGAAATTCGGAGACATTATCATATTTACACAAACCAAATATAAACGGGATACAATCATTTTGAAGGCGTTCAGTTTATCTAAGTGTTCCTGCTGGGTTATGTTTAGAAAGCAGGCATCTGCATAATCAAGTAGGAGGAGAAGCAATTATTGTGCAAGCATAACTTTAGTAGCAGCAGATAGAAAATTCTTCAACCTCTTGAGTGGCACGGATGACGCGAAAAGTTTCCTATTGATTTCAGTTAAAAGGCCGCCAAGACAGTTCTCTATTAATGACGACTCCTAAATTCTTAGCATTTTCACTGATTCCAATATCTACATTGTCAATTACAACATGGGAAAGTGATGACCAATCAATTCTGGACACAAGTTTAGAACTACCGATTATAATAACCTTTGTTTTATTTATAATATATTATTTTTATGACAATTTACTACACTAGTGTTATTCTGATCGGTTTTTTAAACTATTAATGCTGGTGTGCACCGACATTTAACCGGCGGTTAAAATAAAATAATCACTTTTTATGGATACATTTTTAGCGATTAATTTATTTTAACCACCGGTTAAAAGTCGGTGCACAGCAGTCTAAGGCTGGTGTGCACCAACATTTAACCGATGGTTAAAATAAAATAATCGCTGTTTATGCATACATTTTGATCGATTAATTATTTTAACCACCGGTTAAATGTCGGTGCACACCAGACTATGTTGGTTAATGCTGTCAGGTTTATATTTTGGTTTTGGTTGGAGCCTCATATAATATTGTTCTCCTTCCTCTACTCTCCATAGTTTATAAGATACTAATTTTATTAAAAAGTAACTCATTTGAGTTAACTGTCATATACCCTAAACATTAAGAATACAAGTAATACATACGAATAAAACAAATATGACCAGGCTACTTTTTACTGTGTAATATGGATATTTTTAAAATAATTTTACTCAGAAAATAAATATCTAATGACTAATGAGGTAGTTTAATACTGCATCGTCATCGCTCGTTGATTGAAAGTGAATCTTGTCGATTACATCTCAAACAACAACGTGATTGTTATTGTTCTAAACAATTCAAAAAGCTAGTCATGTTACGATACCATAAACAAAGAAACCAAAAGTATATGGATAGTGAATCGAGGTGATGATAATATGACTTTTGCTTTACGTAGATCGTAGTTGACCAAAGTGAGTTTATATTTAGGTATATATTTTTTTAATTACATAACTCAATAAAGTTATGTCTTAGCCATAACCGTTATTTTTCTCAGAAACTATTGAGTCTATTTTTATATTCATAGCTTCAAGTATTCATAGTCTGTGCCTTAACATATTAAATTTTTCCCAAACAATGAAACAGCGTTTTTCAACCTAACAGAACCTTTCGTAGTTTCATCATCACGACGCACTACTCAGATTTATTTATTTTGCGGTAATTTCTAATTAAACCTCAGACGAACTAAGTAGGTAGACCAAGCCCCAAGCTCTCAAATAAGCTGATTTTAGAATAGGAAGCTGCAGTGCGAGAACTTTGTATTAAATGATCGAATTAGTACAGATAAAGGTATAATAGTTTCTGGTGGATACATTACCTGCTATTATAAGACGCGCGCAGAATGTTTGCCGATGACTACTTACTATTATTTTATATACTTATGTAAAGTACATACAATAATAAATTTATTGCAACAATCATTTATGTAACCTTTTTTGTCAACCCTGCTGACCATTGATGCGTGATATCATGAGGCAAATCTTCTGCGCACGGGTAGTACCCACACAGACGCACAACAAATCTAATAAATAAGTATATGTGCACAAATTTAAAGAAAGCTTCGCTTCAATTAATGCTTTTGTACATGTAGGCTCCGTGTACACTTTTATTCGTCTGGGAATTAAACTTAAAATATTTATTTACTAGAAAGCAAATTGTAACTGAGTGAACATCATACTAGTTATTACAATTATTATTTTGGTGAAGGCGGTTTTATTTATTTCTATCATATCGTATACAGAGAACTTTGGTGAAAACTCTTTAATCAATTTCAACATCCTTTTTGCTTTTTCTCGCAATGGTCCTGAAACAAACAAATAGTTAAATCGTTTTGTAATCAGATATGAGAGTAGATAGTTAGATAGATAACACTTTATTGCACACCAAATAATACAATTACAAAAACAAACCATATTTTCAATATTTTATAGGCAATACAATAGGCGGCCGTATCATTTAAAGTGATCTCTACATTAAAGGAATTTCTTAGTTAATCTGGCGATGTAGGTGGTGCAGGAAATAGATACAAGAACACTTATTCTAATTTAACAATGAAATATAGACCGAGTCATATATATATACGACTATGTATTGTAATAAATGTAATAGCATGATTATGTAGTGTTAATCAGGCATAGATAGCTATTTGCACTTTTACTCATTATGCAAATGTTTGTTATTATAAAATTTGGTGTTAAAATGCTAATATCAGACGGATGAACTGAATTGAATCAATTGGATCAAAAAGCACAGAACTGAAAGGCCAGTAGGTATTTAATGACATTAAGTGATTGAAGCTTGTATTTATACCTATATGAATCACTGGTTGACTTATCGATATTCAAAAACAGAAATGAATCGTCTAATATCCAGTGTAGCATATATGTATAATTTAACTACTACCTAATGTTCTTTTCATATTTTTTTTTAATTCTTGCCTTCCTCTGTCTCTAGACGGGACAGAAATCTTATGTTTTTTTTTAAATTTTGTTTTTTGTTTTTGTTTTTGTTTTTTGTAACGTGAACTTACTCTAGAAAATTGCACAATGTAAGTTGCCGACAGACTCCGTTGCAGTTTGGCAAAATAAGTGTTTGTTAAATCATGTAACATTTTGATGATAAATAAATTTTAAAGAAACCTTTTTTTTTACTGTTAACAAACAACAAAAGTACTCGTTCAAAATAGCTTGTTGGGAATGCAAAATGCCATATTTTAGAGTTTTCTTGATGGATGTATTCAAAGATTCAGAACTTTGGATAGGGGAATCTTTTACCTTTTTAATACTTACCTTCATTATGCATCGACATAATTTTTATACACAATCTCTTTGTTTGTATCACATCATTAAAAAATAAATCACAGAGTCTACAAAAGATCAGAAAAACAAATAGTTCGCCAATAGGATAGAGTATTTGGGATAACAGTTCGAGCAATGTAAAAATCTGCAAAGATAATAACAAATATATTAATTATTTCGTCCATTTTTAAGAGTTGATACTTAGTATATTACTGCGTTACATACTTACATTCTTTCTTAGTGAAAATATTACAAAATTAAATGTTAAAACGCTTATAATAAGCTGTTTCGCAATGTACAGGAAAACCTATAAGTCAGATTTATTCATTATTTAATAGTTGTACATATCACCAACATTCTTTTTTATGTTAACTAGTGGTCACCCGTGGTCGAAATTCGACCATAGTAATTAATGTCAAAAACAATACTTCTATAATCACAGATTTCGCCAAGGCTACACTGTTAATTTGACTTTAACATGTATAATTTTAAAAAAATAGCATTCGTCGTTTCTTTTCTATATAAACTATAAGTGCGCAAATTTTCATTCTCCTCCGTCCGCGCATTTTTCGTAAAAAGGGGTACCAAGTTTTTGCTTCACGAATTAATATATAGATTAAACTTTTAATTGGCAAACAGAAACAGTGATTTATCTACATTTACGAAATAGTTGTCACCGCGAAGTAGTTCCTACGGTATATATGCGGCATGGCCATTACATAGCAATAACGGCTTAACCACTAGAACACAATAATATCATAGATACAAATATTTATATTCATATCTTCTACACCCTGCGAGGAATCGCAAGAGAGCAAATTTTGAAAACGAAATTCTTATTTTAAACTATAATGTTTTAGTCGAAACCTGGTTAGCCAACCCGAAGTCTATTCAAGACAAATTTAAAAATATAAAGTTTTCACTTAAATTTTTGAGTTTATTACAGGCAATTCAATTTTATTTATATTATTACTGTCAATTATAATTTACCTGGAATTTGTAGAGTTCTTGAAACTTTAAAAAAATATCAAACAATTCCTTCAGGTAAATATAGACATCGCTAGTATTGTAATCATGATACTGGGCAGCGTAGCATCTGAATACTTTATCCGTTAAGAATGTATACTTGATGGGATAGACTATGGCGCTTTCTGGATACACGTGATTTTTCAATATGGCATTTATTAGTTTTAATCTAATAACGAAATTCATGGCTATAATGGAACAGTATACCATTTCAAATAAAAGTAATATATTAACGTACGTCATGCCCAGGAAGGAAAATTGTGACAAAATATCGAATTTAAGTAAGATTAGACCCGTAAGTAGTACATATACAATTTTTATGAAAACACCCGATAATACGTTTAGTCCAAACAACATTTGATTTAATAAACTGCACTTTTCAAGTTTCATGAGCCGATGTGTATGCTGCAATCATATGTAAAATTTTACATTAGCTTCCCCATTTAGGAACCTTGCATGAATGATGCTGGTGATAGAGAAGGTAAAATCCAACCCCATTGAAAGTAATCCCGTGAAGTATAAGTGTTTATAAATAAAATAATGCGAGAAACAATATGAAATTGCTATGTAATCCAGCAAAATGGTAATGAGGATTAGTAAAATTGTATAAAGTTTTTGCCATTCCGTTGGTGGTGTTACATATCTATCTTTAACATGTACTCGACATGAACCTAATACCATCTGCATACGAAGCAAGTACGAACAATTTCTTATGAAAGTTGGATCTATGATATCTTCTGAAAGATATTCTTGTATTCTTGTTGCTTTAACATTTTTCTTATTCTTTAAAATCATTTTAGAATAAATGAAATTGATTTTGTTACCAATATTTCAAAACTCACTCACGTATTACAAAATGTACGGTTACTTACGAAATGTAAAAAAAATATTGAATGCTAAACGTTTCGATACTGTAAATAAAATTGAATTTGTATTACATTAAGTAATATCGATATATTTAGTTGATGCCCCTTCATTAAATTAAATACCGTTTTAGGGAGCAATTTTATCGATTTCAGTTTCTACATCTTTTCTACGCAATAAGTGATGTAGATATTACATTAAATATTTAGGTTATTTATATATCTGCTTAAAACATACTGTGTCTGTACATTGAACCTTATAAAAAAAGAATACAATTGGAATAGACCATAGAGACGATGGAGACAACGGTTCAATTTTTTTAATATTTTTTGTCTATTTATCGTTTGGTTTGTTTGTTCATTCACGTAAAAACTACTGAGCCAATTTCGATACGATTTTCGTTGATCGACAGCGAATGCTTAGACTTAAATTTTGCGCTACTTTTTATCCTAGGGATCCTGCGGGTTTTTTTGGGAATGACTTAAAATGGCCAAAAAAAAACTAATTCCAATGTGATTTTGTTACTGATTGATAACAAATTTTATGTATAAAAATGTGTGATATTTTTTATCCCAATAATCCCGCAGGAATTTTCCTGAGAGCGGTTTGAAGTTGTTCAGATGCATAAAAATTAGCTATTCCTACACAGTTTCCACTAAATCGATGGCTTACAATCTTGTTTTAAATGCTGCGGTATTTTGTGTCTCAGGAAACCCGACGGAATTTCAATTCAAGGGTAGACGAAGTCGCGGGCATAATGTAAATGAACCCTAAAGCTGATTATATAAACAAAACCATAAAGTTTAATCAAAATGATGCGATTTCTACTAAGACAAACAAACCAAAACACACAAAGAGCCTAAAAATTAAAAACCCAGGCACAGAATGGAAAAAACAACACACATGGCATTAGATAAGATAATATATATAAGTATAGACATAAGGCCCACAATGCACATGCACTTCCTCACAACACCAGCATGTAACAGATACACTCTACATTAGTATAAGTTTAGTATTAAAATTAGAATAAATTAATATAATAAGTTATTCGTAAGATACATACCTCAACACAAAAATCTCAAAATTAATGTCACACATAAGAACTAATAAGCGTGTTAAATTCTAAAAAATTAATCTAGAAATTAAGTTGTAAAATAAGGAACTCGATTCCGTAAAGTTGTTAAAAAGAAAAAAAAATGTATATACTCGTATACATACGTTTTCTGTCAATATGTAACCGCATTTCAAATAAAATCAACATCGCATTACAAATAATGCATTACATCCATCACCACATATGCGTGAAACGGCCTATAACTGCAACATCATCCGAAATGCGGCCTCACCTTAAAAATTACATTTTACCACGTTATTGAAAGTATGTATATAGTGTATTTAGATCCTCTTTAAAAACGTGAAGAGGTAACAAATAAATATAGTATACTGTTTTTGGAACTAACCAACTGATCTTTGGTGAAATTTTAATTCTCACGGTTCAATCAGGACTTTGTTTCCAATAATCCAATTTTGGTATCGGTTGCAGCCACAAATCACAAAAAAAAATGATTTGAGAATTTTCGGTTCAGATAAAAAGTCGGCTTGCTTTAAGTTGAGGCGGGGCGCATATCGCCCGTCCGAATTATGGCAATTTTGACACCTAACAAGTGCTAAGTTTTCACGAGCCCCCTGTAATTTCGAGAAGACGTGCTGCTGACCCGAGGGAACTTAGCTACGGCGGCATTTTGTTCACCGCATTATACGAGCCAAGAAAAACTGCTCCCGGATCATAACTAAATCTCATGTTTTATAATATTCACGTTTTGCCACGTCATTCCATTTTAATGATGTATCCAATCTTATCGTAGATTCTTCCCGTCTAGCGCTCTGTAATTTTGTAAAAAGTCATATTATTTTTGTGATAGTCTGTGTGATAGTGGAGATATTGTTTTAAAATTTCAAATGAAGAAATTTCTAAAGACTAATCTATAAATTTAACCGTTTATGTTCGCGGCGTTTAAATAAAATCTTGTCCCATCCAATTATTGCATATGCAGTTATACCGCGCCGCATGTGTACAATTTATTAAAGGTCGCAAGAAGGAGACAAGCCAGAAGATTTGCTGTAAGGCTCACACTTGGTGATCAGCGCGCATAGTTAGTACAGCCTAGAGGCACGCAGGTTAGTCTCCTTTCTCATCCATACCAGCACTGCTACCACCGGCATTTCGGATACGCGTTCAGTACCTATTACTGGGCTGCCGCGTTGACAGTTTACCTGCTATTTAAAGCAGCAGATTACTATATTGTATCGTCTAATCATGTAAGTGTATTTGATATTTTCAGTGGGAAGCTTTAAAAAATTATTATCAATATTATTATTTAATATAATAATATAAAATAAAACTTATAGTTATATAATTTAAACCAAAAACAATTTTAACATTAAACGAAATGTCGTAAAAATATACATTAAATGTGTTATACCAATTGCTAAAAATCCAGTTTTTTTATAAAAACACACTGTTTATTAATTAATTTGGTACGTTAGTGAGAAAATGTAAACGAAGAGATATTTAGCCAAAAGATCGAAGAAAAAAAAAAGACAGAGTTCTAACTATAAGGGTCGGATTATTCCATCACTATACATAATAATCGTTTTTTTTTACAATTTTGAATTTGAAGATCTTATAAAATTGATCCAAATTCAAAATGCTCATTTATCCAGCGGAAGCGCGAAAGGAGAAGCGAATCGATATAAAAGGGCCGAGAGTTACTTTTTGTAGATAAAAAACAGTAGCAAATATGAAGAATTGCTGATTGCTGGCCAGCCATTACTGCACTATGTAATTTAGAGGTAGGCCTATGATTAAATATCTCTGCCTACCTGTAAATTAAATTAGGCTTTTTAAGGGTGGCGCTCGCGCAACATTCAGCCTTCGATATTGCTTCAAATTAACAAAATTAAAAAAGGAACGAGATATTTTTAATTTAAAGACTCATCGATTGTTGCTGCTCACGTGTTAATAGTTTTTGTTATTATTTCCTTTTTCATATTAATTGATACTATTAAGCTTATATTATTTTGTTCTTAAGCTCACAAACATAGCTTTGTTTTGTAGTTAAATTATAATTAGGATTCTGTAATCATTTTGACACAAACGGAATGATTATATAAGCATTACGTTCTTCCGTCCATTTGTTCATCTAAAGCTACGTGTCACACGCGGTTTTTATTTGAAAGTACATAGATGTATTTTCCAAATGTTATTATACATAGAAATAAATAGTAATTTATGAAAAAGTTACTTAGGTTTCTACATAAATTAAACAGGAGATTCCTTTACTACCGACTGGCTTAGAACTTATCATGCCCTTAAGCCCATAAGCCACGGAATCTCGACCACTATCACGGTGCGCGTAATCTAACAAACATTTATAGTGTGTCAATACAAAATGCCAAATGCCATACGCTTGCTATACTTTTTAAATGCTAATGCTGCTGGCTATTCTTCGTGGTACATGTTACAAGTTGTTGTTGGTGAACCATATGAGCCTTACAAACACAGTTTTAGTATTGCGTAGACACTGACAAAAAAGGAATTCTTATAAAATTATAATGTCCGTCTGTTTGTCTTTGTATATGTATATCCCAGTCATTTTTTGTGGGAATTTAATTACGTAAAAAGTAAAGATCCGGAGTGGCCCTGGCCACTATAAGTATATTTTTTGTAGATTTTATTTTCAGTCTATATAATTTCGTCAAGTATCGTTACTCAGATCTTGAATAACGGCAAGAATGTTTCTTAATGACTTTTGAAAATTATATTTCTCTCTCCCTCTAACTTTGAACCATATCGAGGGTTTCATAACAAATGGGCGTACAGACAAAAGTGCAGTTTTATACAAGGGACAAAATTGTGAATAAAACAAAACTAGTTGATTGTATAAAGCTGAAATTTAGAATACCCTTCTTTTTAGGTACACTTGCATACTGGTGGACTTTCTAAATTGTAACATTATACATGTTTAGTAAACAACAAAAAATGGCATTTTTGCGTATACGCCTATATGTTATGAAGCCCTCGATATATTACATAAAAAAATCTGAAAAACCTAGGTTGTGCAGCTACAAAAATACTTTCAACGAACGGTTTTAATAACATTCGTTGCATAGTTTTTAGCTTTGGAGGTGTTTTATTCACATGCTTTTTTATGATCCCGTTGTAACTAACGCAGATAAAGGATATTTGTAACCTCTACAGAATCCTTAATTTTACATGAACTATCACATCAGCCTAATATTTTTACAATAAAATCGCACAGCCAAAGCATTACGGCGAAAAATTTCGATCTACAGTAGATAGTCTTTCATCGATCTTATAAGAAGGCCAAAGAAACACAAAAGATAACTTATGTCTGGTAAATTATAAAAGCGACATACATATACTGTTTGTAGCTGATATTTTTAAAATTGATTATTTATTTGAACCTACCTATATTATTAAATAACAAAAAACTTTTTAACCTAAGGAATTGCTTGTAGAAGTAAAACAAAATCGTTTTTAGGTCATGTCTTGTTCTACCGGTGGTCTCGTTAGTAAGGAGTTATAACGTATTGTCCGACACAATAGGAGGATGTAACCAGCTCGCGGCACACTCGTGGCCAAACACTGAGACGCGCAGTAAACGCCACTCGATTACCGTGTGTAATTTTTGGAAATGGTTATATGACTGTGTTGTTTTCCAAAATTGTTTGGATCGAATGAAATATTTGGAAGCTGACTTAACCCTATTGTAATTTTGCGTTATGTGATACAATGCGATGAGGTGAAATTAAAGATAGAAAACTGAAAGCGTAATAATGTAGGTAGGGTAGTGTTGCAGAGTAATAAACAGTAAATTTCAATACCAACAACTGTTGTGATTCTTTAAATCTATAGCAAAAAAAAATTTAGAAAGCATGCAATTTTTTTATTAAGACTGCTGCTTATACGAGGCGTAATATAAATAGGCTATTAAAAAAAAGTCTGTAAGTCTGTCTAAAAGATTGCTCAAATATGCTTCTAAATGGTTCAGTGGAGTTTGATGTAAATTTAAGGGATTAATACAGCAATTTATCCGTGCAGGAACGGAGAAAGAATACAATTTCCTGCGGCCGGGCGGCCTGTCGTACGAGGCGACAAAACAACTCACAACCAGGTGGAAGGGTATTTTCTCGATTGGATGGTGACCCCCCCTGGTCTAGTGTATGCCGCCATAACAACTTTATGTTGTGTTCTGGTATTAGTGAACAGGTGCCAGTCTCCCTTAAGAGAGCAGCAGCGCATTTGTAGCACCTTTGGTGTTGCACATTTCCATAGGCGATGGTAAACGCTTTCCATTAAGTGGGCCATCTGCTTGTCTGCTGAACTCCTGCAACAAACAAAAAAATCTTACATACTCTTGAATATGTGTCCTATTTCGGCCTCTTGGATTCAGAAAATATTAAGTCCAAATGTGTAGCTGAGCTCAGGTAGTTTAACTTTAAATTGTAATATAATAATTTTGCTTATTTTCATTCTATTATTTCCATAGCTTGAGGAGCCGCAGTCCCACGATATGCGGGCTGGTAACCGATATGCATGTGATCAATTTATCAATACGCAGGATCTTGAATCGCATATCGCTTTGTATCTCCATGAGATGCTCACGCGAGTCGCAGGCGCAATTCGAGCTCCGATTGCCCGTTATCTATCCATTCCCTACTACCCTCGATCTTTAAAACCTGTATAAGTCCGACAAGCACGTATGTGATAACGCTGTGAATGTTGATTACAGAATGAAAGAAATTATATCAAATTCATTATATAGGATAGAAAATCGGTGGCGGTTGGAGCGTATTAGATAACACTTTATTGTACACCAAAATATACAATTACGGAAACAGACCATAGTTACAATATTTTCTAGGCAATAACTCGTACAATAGGCGGTCTTATCACTCAAAGCGATCTCTTCCAGGCAACCTAAATGAGAAAAATTTCAATCAGGCGAATTAGGTGGTGCAGGAAAAAGTAGATACATAAATACTCAAAAGTAATTAGGTACCCTATATTTTAATATTAACAATTAGTAAGAGTGCAATAAAAAAATATTGAATTATATTTATGATGGTATCTACCTTGTATTCGTCTTTTAACACAAATATATTGTTTCTTAAGAAAAAAATGGTCTTTGCGTGACTAAAATATTAATGTCACAAATGAACAGTACAAGTCTATAGTCTAAATATTAATAAAGTTTTGTCATATTTTCTGATAATTTCTAAATATTTTCACATGACGTGAAAATATCTGTTATTAATACGGCACGCATTTGTATCTCGTTAAAAGCGTTGAACGAAGTATGATTAATATGGAGTTCATAAATTAAAAATACTACGCGTGTGAATTATAACACTAATAAATTAATATTTCATGCGATGAATGAGCTTGAAATTCCAATTAGAAAATGTAAAAATAACAATTTCGATCAAGGTAATTTTTATTCAATGAGAGTTTCGGATTTCGTATGAAATATTCTGATCATTATTTATAATTATCATCGCCATTTGCATGTCATTTGTATTTTACACGTACACCATTTAATATCATAGCATAGAACGTGGGAATAGATGGCAATCTTATTCGTTGCTTTCATTTCAAAATATATTTAAATCCACACCATTATATTAGAGATTTAAATGATCGATTTTATAAAATACTAGCTAAGCCCAGTCAAGCTTCGCTGTGATTAAAACTGGTATCTTATACTTTTAATATATATAGTTATAGCTGAAGAGTTTGTTTGATTCAACACGTTAAACTCAGGAAGTACTTGGTCTGATTTGAAAATTTATTTCATTGTTAGATAGCCGATTTATCGACGAAGGCTATGGGATATATATCATCACACTAAATCCAATAGGAGCGGAGCACTAACGAAGAATGTTTCAAAATCGGGGGGTTTTGAAACCAAATTCCACGAGGACTATGTCACGTGCACATTTATCAATTTCATCGACTACTTTTGGAATTTTGGGCACACAAACATACGAGAGCTGAAATTTTGTATATTAAGGTAGGTGATACAGGTTGTAGTGGTTGGCGCGCTCTTAAGCTCGTTGAAATCAAATAAATTCTCCTTCTTGCTAACACTTTTATCTCCTTAAAAGTCAGTTTTACAAAATACACTATAAAAACAACTAAGAAAGAAAGATAATCTTTATTTGAAAAAGTAGCGACGTACTTGCATTGCTTACGTATGATTGAAAAATAACATGTTTTGAGAACAAACAGACAACAACTTAATTAGAAACATTATTAACACATCATGCACCTTACAGACGGTCATTTAAGTTATTAGTCACTCATTGCTACTTACTTCCATTCAACACTTGACATCCAAAACACATCCTTCATCTTAAATATTCCTACATAAACATTAAACAGTTTCAAGCTTTCTGTTTAAATAATAAAAATGTGATACAACAGCAAAGATTTGATTAGTTTAAGTAGTGTATAAAAAGACTTGCGTGACTATGCATTCAAAAGTTGTACATAACGTACAGGTCCCTAGTTGTTTAAGTACCGTCGATGTCAAAAGCGATGAAGTGATAAAGATGTTTATTGATGATCTTCGGTTACATTAATTGCCAACAGCGGCGGCGCTTGTGTTGCTGCAATGTCGTCCGACTTGGCCAGCGTCCGCGTCGATTCGAGCGCGAATGACAAAGATCCAAAGATAGATATGTGCGAGAGCCTGAGAGGCTGGAGCGGCTTCTTTGAACCACTTACCGAAGGTTCGACGACCAATCAAAATATTCGTGAGAAAATATTATAATTTATTAACTTACAACAAGCCTCGTACCTAACACCTTTAATTCCGATTATGTATATTTTAAAAGTTGTCGAGTTTTTTAACAAAGTGATGGTATTCAATAAAATTGGTATAACGGTGCCTAAAAAATGTGCATATGTAATTCAAAACCAATTGTTTCAGTGTGATTTTATTTATTCAAAATTTTCAGTCCAAATTCAACGCGTATAAATAAAAGGTTCTGTAAAAAGACCAAAAGTTAAGTTCATACCTAGCAAGACCCTTTAAACTAGTTTGTCGAACTTGTCAGTGGCAGTCGATAATTTTTTGCGCTCGCTATTAAATGTTGTCATTGCAATATAAGGTTGAAGTATTCAGTACTACCCTACGATTCTTATTTTAGCAAAAAGTTTGGAATATTAACAAGAATCGCACCGAAAAAGGAATCCTGACTGAGAACTAGTAAGAACCACGTTTGATATAAAATAGGTAGAGGGGAATTAATTCTGGCATTTTAATCAAGGCCATTAAACCCTTTGTCTTGGAGATTAAAAGATGTGTTTTATTTTAACTGTATGCGTTTGTGAAGTGTCCATAATTAAAAAAAAAAAAATATGTTGACGGGGCGCCTTATTGGTCCTAGTAATTAAGATGGCGCATGGCTGCGCGGGCGCAGCACGAGGCATGCGCGCGCACGGCCGGTTGACAGGTCAGTAACACTCGCTCAACACGCGGCCTTCGCAAAGGACGCTCCGCGCGACTCAATGAGCTTTGCTATTCAGACGCGATCTTCCTGTTTCACTTTCAATCATATAGATATTTGTAGTTTAAATTTTTTTTAATTTTATTCACATGATTTTTAATTAGGTATTACTTTTACTCGTAATAAGTGTATTTGTATCGGTTATTTATGACTAATTTAATTAAATCTCTTAGCAATTTTCTTCTAAAGTTTACTGTTATCCACAGTAAACTGTAGAACAGGATTTTATTTATACTCGTTAATTATTTTTATTAGTTGTTACGCCTGTAAAATATGTACAGTATTAATTAGCTTTTTCATTTAAAATAACGTCTCAGAAATTTTTCATTAGAGTGATGTCGCGTAATGTTTCTTATATAACAACGTATATACTTTGTTTTCATATTTATTTTATTTTTCATAAATGAACATATTAACAAAATAAAAAATGACTCTGGGATGTGGATACCGAGTATCCTCTATCCAACCTATTTAAACAAGACTTTGCAGCAAGTTAAATTACAATTAAGTATAAGCACCTTTATTTTTACTTATACGTCTTTGAACCAGTTTTGTAAATAATTAACTTTGTGTAATTATTAAGGTTTTAGCAGGTGCAATTCCTTTAGTAGACGAGCTAATTGTAGTCATGTTCTACGCACTGACTTCATACCTGCACATTAAACTGAGAACTAGAAAAACGACGTACTTGAGTACAATGAATAACGAAGTTATTCTATTGTTACTCGAAAATTATTATTTCATTAGCTATCTTTACACTGCATCGTTTATTTAAATTTGGATTTATATCAACAGCAAAGTTAATAAAAACTACCCGCCATAGTTTTCGTGTTTGAATAATTAGTTAGCAGACAAACATAATATTGCACGTAGTCTGTTATGAGTAATATGCAAGGGATAATTGTAGGGTAGACCAAACCCAGATCAGAGTAAGCAAGACACAGGTAATTTTTGAAATTTCCTTTTCCGAGAATCCAACTGGAAATTCTACATTCGGGTAGACTAAGCGGACCAACGATTAGACTGCTACACGATATAGGTTGTCAAAGAGACTTTATATATTAAATTACGTGTAGTTGAAACGTAAATTAATGAATTAGAGAGTGGTTCAGAACTTCTAAGTGCGTGAAATACTAAATTTAGCAATGTACAAATAGTTAAATAGCACCATTTTCACGTTCATATATATGAAACGGTGGATTAAATATTGAAAGACTTGATTTTATCTTAACTAGTTTTAGAAGCTGTCTACATGAAGAAAATGATAAAATATCTTAAAATATGCAACAAGACTTTCAAAACGTAGCACGACTTGTTATCAAGAAATTAAAAATCTATCTTCTTTTAAGATCTGCAATTAATAACAAAAACAACCTTTACAGACTCTGCGCTACGAATTCGCATTCCTTAAACTTGTCTAGATATGTACGCAGTGGGCTTTTAAACCTAACACCTCAATAAACAGCGCTGGAGATAAGCGATTTGCATATAAATGAAAAAACTTCTTTAAAAAATCTACTAAGACCTCAAACTTGTAACCATAGATTATTTGTGGTTCAAACGGTAAAACAAAATATAAGTTAACATTACAATGTCGGTATAAAACTATGAATACAATTTTATTTAAAATAAATTCTAAGCCTTCCATGCATAATAACAGCCACAATAAAAAATTAATAAATTCTTAAAAAAGTTTTGAAAATTTTATTATTATTCATAGTTGTAGACATTTTTATAAAGTTATAAATAAATATAAAAATGTTTACCTATATTATACATACGATAAAGGTTCTTAAATTTAAAATAATTATGTTATAAAACTATTCAAAACTTGGGTAAATAATTTAAAACGCTAAGAAGTTATACTGGAATAAAGAACTCAAACAGACACAAAACTATAAATTAAATTCAATCGAATACTCCGCACTACCTACATCGCTAGATTAGGTTCAATTATTCTTATCATCGTCTTATTAGCTAAGAGTTTTCTTTAATTTATATATTTTGTAATAATGCCGCTTATTGTTTTTACCAAGACAATATTGTAATCTTGAATTTTTATAATTGTATTTGATGAACAATCTATTTAAATTAATTTATTTGCTTAAAACATGTTTTAAAAGGATAATTTTTAAAAGGATGTTACAGTTTAAAAAGTATACAACATACGAGTTGTCTGGAAGAGATCGCTTCTTAACGATGAGACAGCCCATTGTGCACATTTAGAATATTTTTAGGCTATAAGTTCTGTGTTTTCTGTAATAGTGTACAATAAAGTGTTATCTATCTATCATCATGCTCTTGCGCCAGATTCGCGTGCAAATATCTATCAAGAAATTAATTTTGCTTACTAACCTAAACGTAAATTATAATATTATTTATCATTGATTCTAATTGTCGAGAAATAAATTAGATTACATAAGAAAGTCATAATTATCACAAAGCATAATTTTGTAATAATAATAAAGTGTAATGTGAGGGTTATAATTCTCCGCGAGAGAAAAGGAGAGCGACTAATAATTAGTAGAAACACTTGTTAACCAGCAACTCAAATAGTTAGTTTCATTTTAAGAAAGCAAAACTTTCATAGGTTTTCTGGTGAGTCACTAATTATTTATACCTTGCTTATATGTGAAACCTTTAAATTATGATTATCAGAAAAAAAATTATAACATGACTTGACCAGTTGTTGTGTGTTCTGCATTCATCAGACTATGTCGTATGTTACATCTTACTCGTATCTTAAATTATTCGCCTCGTTGATTTAAGGGACGGCAAACATGTTCCGGAGTTGCTAAACCACAAGGTGCTGGATTTTATCTTCATATCAGATTGAATTAATACTGTTAGCGCATATTCCTCTAAACCTATCACTTGAAACCAGATTTTCATATTGGGATCAAGCATCTTTGACTGTATAATAATTTTGTCTAATAACGTTACTTATTTACCGTTCCCTTGATTTTTTATTTGTTTTAGTATTTTGATAGGTACTAAATTGGATTAAATTATTTATTTAAGTGGATGGATGCAGAAGTCGCGGAAGGCCACGACACACCTTCCATGATCAAATTGATCATGTACTAGCAGAAGGTGATGTCAGGAGCCTTAAGAACAGACGAGCGTGCATGACAAGAACTATGAATGTCAAAGAAGCAAGTGAGGTGTGTAAGAATAAGCCTAAATGGCGCTCTGTTGTTCGTGCCTACCCCGCAAGGGACCTGGCGTGAAGTAATGTATGTAATGTATGTATGTATTTATTTATCATACAAAAATATAAAGCAGTCGACACAGAAAATAAAAATATATCCGATCATTGCTAATTTTGGTATACCCCTCAAGGATTCCAAGATTAAAATGTAATAACAAGTAAGAATATACATAGCTACTATAGAATCTAGAGACATATATATATATAATTTTTTTAAAGTAGTTAAATTGTAAGCGTTTCAACTTTTACAATAACAACGTTGAGTTGATTTATAAAGTAATTATGTAATTGTAAAAAAAGTTAAAACCCTTTTGTAAAAGCAATACTAAATATGTAGTTTAGTTAGTACTTCTTATTACAGAAACACGAAGAAATGTAACGAAAATTACTATATACGCACTGAAGACGAATATTACTAACTATTAACTGTCATGGATGGCTTTATTAGCCAACAGGCCGAAGACAATGTCCATCAAAAAGGACGTGTGAAATGAATGGCTCAATACCAGGCATGGTCAAAGCAAATGTTCTTTAATTTGTAACTTGAACGTAATGTAATTTTTCGCATATTAAGTGTATTTAAGACCTAGACGTCAGCTGCACCTGACAGGTTCAGCTTTGCACATGGCTAACCACAGAAACCACTGATATAAGTCACATATGACCAAGGAACTAGGATAGAACAATTTGTAGAGACTCAATTTTTATTATATTTTATGAACTTTTGTACCCATGTTTTAAGCTCTTATTTAAGCTTTTGATATTTTCTTGATTACTTTCACTAACAAGTACTTTAAGATATGCAGGATATTGTTATAACACTTTTTAATTATTTACTATTATTTTTATAAATATTAAAACTGTAATATTTTAATTAAAAGAACAATGCTCTTTCAGTTAACATATTACAAGCTTCGATTGGTGAGAATAGAATTGGAAGGTACTGTTGGTTTGTTGGTCTTCAAAATGTTGGTAAAATTTCCTTATTTTTTAGTTCAAATTAGCATTCAATGATGCTAATTATAATATAACACATAATAAAAAGGTATTCATATCGATTTAAAATAAAAATAAACTTATTTGTTTCATGCGTCGCATTTGGTCCTTATTAGTAGCCAATACTGAACGTGATAAATAAACCATAATTTAAAAGACAACACAAACCCTGATATTCTATTTTGAATTTGACAAATGATCAAATCGACTATTAGATGATTTTTAGGAAAGAATATCCTTTTGTGCAATAAACAAATGTACACACATTACAGTAGTGACAATAATGACAGTACCTACTTTAAATAGTCCAGCTGAGTACTGTCAATTATATCACTTTTAACGATATATTTTAGGCTTTTAAAATAATTTGGTTGGAAGCTAAAAACATAGCATAAAAGTATAAGTTCTTTTTTTTAAGTCAAGTTTTTAGTCCAAAACATCTCTATTCCTTTTACATATGAACTAAAACTAGATCCTAACATTATCAAGCGTCTATTTTTATAGCTAAAAGGGAATACGGGCAAGGGGTCTATAGGTGAGACAAGCTAGTAAGTGCCTTGCAGAATCCTAATGCATGCAGGTAGCCGAGGGAACTGTCGGACCCGCATTCTTACTATCATTTTAAAATCTCGGTTACGACTAGTGATTTTCATTAGACAGTTAAGTAATGGATTATTTTATAGCTAGATATTAATATTCCGAAGGTTTTTTATTGACAATATTTTATAGAACGTTTATTTAAACCTGCATTTAAAGGCAAGCCAGTGTAATGTTTTCATAAAACGATGATATTTAGCTACTATATACCTTTGTAAGACTTATTTAAGGTGGTTTAAAGATATGCCCATTTCACAATAATGGACATAGAAATCCCGACAACATTTTAATAAATTATAGATTTTGTAATTTTTTTTGTTTCTTTTGCTTCTTCTATATTGGCTCATAAATAATATATTTATATTATTACGATTCATATACATATATTTTCCTATTATGTAATTATTATAAATTACACCAAATAATAAATTTAAAGTATAAGGATATAGAATGTGGACTCTGTTTACATAGTTATATCTGATACTTAGTAGTTTATTTCTTCTTTTACGCTGAACACCCTTATTCGATTGAAAAAGTTATAAAAAAAAATAATGATAATAAATAATATAGTACGAGTATGTCTGTCTGATGAGGTACTTGATTTCTTACACACAGTAAAATAATATTCGTACTAACCAGCCATACTTTGTCAAGCAACAGTGTCATGGATTTCTATTTTTGCCCGTCTAAGGAGATGCCACATCTGTTACTAGCCGTCGCTCAGTTAGACAAGTGTTTATAGAAGATAATTTGCATACGCATGCCAGATAAAAACACCTAGATCATAGTTAAACATGCATAACTAATTGAGACTCGCGATAAATTTTGTATTCGTAAGTTATGCTAATGGTAGCCAGTTTTTATGTAGATTGTAATCTTTTATAATTGCTTAGTTCGCATCTCATGAAATTCTTTCGAAAGATACTTTGGGACTCTTAGTACTTAAATTATTTTAATGATGATTTTAAAGGGATGAACGATCTCGAAAGTATTAGGATCTATTAATTCCGGATTTGAAATTTGAATATTATGCTTAAGTTTGAGTGAATATTAGTTACAGTCTAATTTACATCACAAAACAATTGCAAATTACATTTTCATTGCATCATCGGACAACCAGATGCACCGGCATGCGGTATCGATACATGGTGGATATTCCACCTATAAGAACGAAGCGCTTTGCATCTAGCTTCATCATACGCACCGCAAAGGAGTGGAACTCATTGCTGGAGTCTGTCTTTCCCGATACTTATAACCTGGGTGTCTTTAAGTACCGTGTGAATAGGTACCTTCTAGGTAAGCTTGCTCCATCCTAGACCACATCTTCGCTCCACATAGGGCAAGATTGTGGTCAAAGGCGAACCTATACTAGAATAAAAAAAGAAAAAATTACAGCTAAAAATAAATTAAGGTGAAAATATACAGACTGTGTATCAAATCACTATCAAAAGGAAACGTGTACAAAAGGCGAAGTGTAAACTAGCTCTCTAATCATGAGTAGCATCCAAAAGTTACTTGCAAAATTATTTAAAGAAATTCCTTATCAATAGACCGTAGAGGTCCTAAAATGTTTCAACTTTAACTTTTACACATATGTTTGTATGAATTTAATTTATAATTTTTTTAAGTATGTGCATTTAATTTATAAAATATGTAGTTTAAGGACGATTGTTTAAGATTTACCTAATAATCTGCGCCACCTACATCGGCAGATTAGGTTAAATTATTCCTCAACTTAGGTTGCCTGAAAGAGAGTACTTTTAGCGATAAGGCCGCCTATTGTTTCTACCATAGCAAAATTGTAATTGTTAATTTTTGAAATTCTATATTTGGTGAGCAATAAAGTGTTATCTGTCTTCACAAGTATGTAAACTCTTCCTAGGGTTCCATTTTAAGTAGAATATTCGCTTAAAACTCTTTTTCTTATCGTTTATTATTATTGTTTTTCTTTTTTCCCAAAATATCCGTGCAGGAACGGAGAAAGAATATCCTGCGGCCTGGCAGCCTGTCGTAGGAGGCGACAAAACAACCCACAGTCAGATGGTAAGGTATTTGCCCGACTACCCCTGGTCTAGAGTATGCCGCTATAACAACCTTGAGTTATGTTCCGGCATTAGCGGCCAGGTTCAGTCTCCATTAAAAGAACAGCAGCGCATTTATAGCACCTTTGGTGTTGCAAATGTCCATAGGCGATGGTAACCGCTTCCCTTCAAGTGGGCCGTGTGCCTGTCTGCTGAACACATGATTTTTTTTAATAACAGAATTCATTAAATTTATTTATGTATAATTTTAGGTACGATAGAGTCAAATACAAGGCCACATCATCACGAACAGCCAGAACGCACTCAGCTATTCATTACACACTACTAGCTACTACTTAAACAGTACTACGTACGCTATTACAGCTCAGTTTCATTTAATAGTTTTCTTGCCGTTTTGACGCGTATATGAATAGATTCACATAGTGTGTATAAACATAATTTGTTTTTGTATCTAATAAATCAAACAATGCGGTTGAAATATCTCTTTTATTCTTCCAAAATTAAGTTACCTCACAAAAGGAGTTTGTTTAAAACATTAGGGTGTTTTAAGATGTTATCGTTTGTGTTTGGTGTCAAAATTCTCGCATCATGCCGAACGCATTTAGATACAGTGATAAGGATCTCGAAGCTTTGTATTCTGCGATCGGTTTCTAAACAAGAATAGCGGGAGTCCACATAAATCATTTTTTTACTTAAAAAATGGATGCTACAAATCCAATATCTCTTTATTTCTAATGCATAAATGGTCCATATACAAATAATGAGTAAATATATCTATATAAAATCGGCTTTTGAAAAACATCTTACACACAAATCTAATTAAAAATACTAATTTATAAAGTTAGCCTTTACAGTAAAAAATTGAAAAACTTTTTATGAACACATTTCAACCAAGTTTTTTAATTATATTATCAACACAGCGTACTGCACTTCATGACTATCGGCAGACAAACACTCACATTGTAAGTTTACAAACTAAGTAAGTTACGCTTGTGTTATGGGTAGTATACAACAGACCACTCTGGGGCCGATCCCAGACACCATGACTTTTATGACAGACATTGGGCGCGTTCCTTTAGTATCTTACAACGTCCACAATGCTCCGTTTGTCAAAAACGTCAATAATGAAGTCCTTATTTTCGATCATACAGCACTCACAACGGTTCATGTCAAGAGATGGGTCGAAATTGATTCTCTCTATCTATTGACATTGAAAAAGACGCGATCTTCAAATCAACCAATGAAATTTGTGTTTTTCGTCGTAAATGACATCAGCGCTCCATAATCCGTTCCACTAGTCACTAGTGTGTAAATTTTAATTTTAATTTAAGTAAATTAAAGCCATTTCCACACGTGCAAGCAAGTGAGTGAACATGGTGGTCATTGTGAGTCTCTTGTGGAAAGTAGCCACTGTGACTATTATGATTAAATGTCATTTATTTAAGCCCGCTTGCATAACGTTCGCCTTTAAATAAAATTAGTTAATCATATTAAACTGCCTAAATACGTTTTACACTAAGCTTATTGACAGTTCTTTAAACATATTTAGCGACAAATTTTGCGTTGTGCAAGACGCAAATCGTATTTAAGGGTGCTAAATGCGTTTAGTGTTTCTTAAATAAATTTAGGGAACGTTATGCAAGCGGCCCTTAATGTCAGTTGTAGGTAAATTTGTTGAATTTAATTTGATATGCTGCAGTAATCCATTGATATTGTGTAGGCTATCTTAAGGAGAATGTGCAGGTTAACTTAGGTGTTTAATTTCGTCATCAACAAATGAAATTGGCAAGCTGGCAATTGTAACATATTAATAAATGAGAAATACCTAGGTGATGCACGCTTCCTAGGATTCGAAACCACGGTAACCACGGGCTCGACGCACAAAATCCCGCTAAGCCTCCGTACATCCGGCTGGCACTATTTACACTCGTTAGCGCTTAGATACATTTAAATTGGTTTATCTACGGTCACAGTGCACGCCCGATCCGAGTGTGCAGTATTCCTATACCCGCCCTAAGCTGTGAGTTGTAATCAAAATATTGTTCCCAGCATGGCACTATCTCATGGAATTTAGCCATTTTCGGCTTAAATTATATGATGAGATAAACTTTTACATGTTCACAACAACGTTGTAAACTAAAAAATCGCTTCTGTACTTCAAAAAATACTTTTAACCTCGTAATTATAGTCACTTTATTTAAATAATATGTATTTGTATTGCGTATTTAACGTAATGTCGTATGAGGTATTCCAACATGCAAATTTATGAAGAAGCACACTGCTCAATTACATCATTATATTCTTGACTTGAGGCTAATTATAAATTGGATATGTTTGTTTACTTTTACAATGTATGATTGGGTCCGTGGAACGTGCCTACAACTACTATTTAATGGGTAATTGAAGACTTCAGTAGATGTAGTATAATTATATGATTACTTCTGAGAACAGAGGAAGGTTGGTAAAAAGTGTTTTGGTGCCAATAATAGTTTTTGAGATGCCATTGACATCTTTGTATTAATCTCCTGTATTTTGTACCTACTATTTTCCGCAAAGACTTATTTTGTAAATTAATAATTAGTAGGGGCATTGCGGCATAGTGTATGGAAAGGAGTGCTGTCGTTGGAAATATTTCTGTTCTACAGCCTAACCTAATAATAACTCCTACTTTCCGAGGTGTATCCATACCGATAGCCGACAGCCTTCAGCTTCTTGGCATCTCCTTAACGCAATCTCTAAATTTTGGCTCCTATATAGAGTCTGTTGCTCAGCTGGCTGGCAAAAAGCTGGGGGTTCTATCAGGGGTGAGGCAGTACTTCACACCACTTCAGTTGCTAAATCTGTATCAAGCACAAGTACGGTCTTGCATGGAGTACTGCTCTCATCTTTGGGATGGCTCAGCTAAATACCAGTTAGAGACACTCGAGACGATAGAGAAAAGAGCTAGGAAACTGATAGGCAACAACCGACTATTCGACGAGAGGCTTCAGAGCCTAAGTCATCGACGTAAAGTCGCTAGTTTGTCGGTATTCTATAGGATACACTTCGGGGAGTGTGCCTCTGAACTGCATGAGCTGGTTCCTCCCTCACCATTCTATCACCGGACAAGCAGACGTACGCACTTACGCCACCGATATATGGTGGAAATACCGACGAAGCGGACGAAACGCTATGCTTCCACATTTATCATACGCACCGCTGAAGAATGGAACTCTTTACCGTCGTCTGTTTTTCCCGAAAAATATAATCTAGGTGTCTTTAAGTCTCGCGTGAACAGGTATCTTCTAGGTAATCGTGCTCCACCTTAGACTGCATTTCCGCCTGACATCAGGCGCAATGTCGGTCAAACGCGAATCTATTCTTTATAAATAAATAAAAATCTCTATGACTGCCTGCTTGATTGTTACCTATCATGTAATAATGAATTACAATTGTAAGCAAAGCAATTACAACAAAAAACTGTAACTAACATTGCATACATAACTAATGCAAATCTGAATCAGACTTAATGCACAGAAAGAGGCGCTGATTTTGTACATATTTCTGTTCTTCAACCTAATGTAATAACATCGCTATGATTGCTTGCTTAATCAGTATTTAATTTTTTGATGTGATAGTGAATTTCAACAGCAAGCAAAGCAGTTACACCAAGAAACTTTAATACCAATACATACACATACATTATAACTGTAAATGTATCGTGATAACTATGCATCGAGTAATTGAAAAATGATCGAAACTATTGCAGCGATATTCAATAGAATAATTACAAGAAGTACAGTTTTCTTAAAACAAAATTATACACATAATATGTGTATTAAAGTATTTTTCAATAGTATGTTGTTACACGTAACGTTTGGGAGTAGTTTTACCACTATAATATATAAAATTAAATTACCTATTCAATTTTTTTTACTAGAAATAAGTTTGGTATAACGCCCATTCTGGTTATTGCTTATGTTAACTGGTTAGCCGCTTAAAGTACTCGATAAACACAAAATATTTTTATATAAATAGGGACTTTCAAAGAACGTGATTTTTTGCTGATGCTCTGTTATGATTGACTCGAGTATGAATATAATTCCATAATATGCGCCGTTAACACGGGTGTACATGACAGCGCTACCGCGCCACCGTAGCTACTACCGCACTTTCGCTGTCGAATAGTACTGCGACGGTAGCGTGGCGACGCCGTGGCGACGGCGTGGCGGCAGTGCCGTCTACCGTAGTGCCAAGTATATAGCGGTTAGTTATCTTACTTCATATTGTCAGATGTGATAAATGATTTCGAATTCAATACATAAAATTACTTATTTCACGAGGTTACATATGACACTCCGTTTATAACAAACATGTTGATTGATTCGGCTGTTCCCTGCAACCTGTACCCAACAGTGGGCTGTTTACAGATAAAGTTTCATTAAAGCATTCTATTGCTTTGATTTCTGTTCCCGATATCACGTTATCAAAATAAAATAAATGATATTACTCATGAGTTTATTAATACACATATTGCAATAACCGGACAACGGAGTTTATATGTAGAGATCAATTAATTCAGCAGAAGTTTCCATTATTTTTTAATGAAACAGGACCTCATATCTATAGATCGCTAATTTTATGTTTTAATTTACGCCCTCGCATTGTATAGAATATGCTGCCACGCAGTATAGAAACTGAATGAAGATTGCTCTTGGAGAGGGTCTAAAGAAATAGAATTATTTCTATAAACTTGAAAAAATATGAAGGCAAAAAGTGAATCAGTTAACATTTATCATCTTTGTAGTATAATGAAGATAAACGCAATAAGCTGTCATAAAAATAAATAATTTGTACGTTTAACTTTTGGAAAATGATATTTAGCTAGTAGTACGAGTATCAGCTTTACAAATTGTTTAAGTCAAAGTATGGAGCATACTTAGGCAGAGTTTTGTAACCTAATGTACATGCATACTTGTTGTTACAATTATCACGTGCTAACGGTGAAGGAAAACATCGTGATAACCGAGATCAGCGTGGCGGGTATACTGTTATTGTTTATTATTATTTTCCTCCATGAACTTTAGAACAATTTTTTTTTCAAAACTGCATGGCACTTCATTTTACAATCCGAGTGCAAATATATCAATTGTTCTATGTAAAGATACTTTTCGTTTCGAAGGAAGAATTATGTATGTGAATGTATACTTTGGGCTTAAATTTAATAAATTCTTTGTGATCCAAAACAAATTATTGTGATTAGTTTCGTATCTATTCCGGTATCTACAGCAAACCCTTTTTTGTGCCGCGGGACAATTTTTGGGCACAAAAAATCCATAGCTAATTTGTTTTGATTAAAATTCACTTAAACTTTACCTTAAACATTAACGGTAATCTATTTTGGATTATCTTCAAATTGATAATTTAATGAAATCGCTTCAGGATTTGATAAGAATTATTCTAAATTTTGTATCATTCCATCTTTTCCCAATTATTTGAAGTCGAAACAAAATGTTTTTCTTTTCATGCTTTTTATAATCTAGTATAAATTCTGTTGCAGGCTAGAAACTTCATTAATTTCAACAATCCATCTATCTCCTTTTTAAAATGACTTTTATTTTTTTATTGCAGGAGTTCAGCAGACAGGCAGCCGGCCCACTTGATACAAAGCGGTTACCATCGCCTATGGACATTTGCAACAACAAAGGTGCTACAAATGCGCTGCTGCTCTCTTAAGGGAGACTGGAACCTGGCCACTAATGTCGGTGTTTGTTATACTTATCAATATTCCAATTTAGGACTGATTTTTCTATCATCAGATAAAAGATATCAGTCGAATAAATTATAACCCAAGTGAAATCAAAAGTGAAACCATTCAACTGTTTTATTCATGCAACTGACGTTATTAATTTTTCCATGTTATACTTTATTGTATAGATAGATAACTTTGATCTGGTGATAGGAATTTTAAGTAGAATGGCAGGTCTTCTTACCACAGGCGATCTCCTCTAAAGTAGCCTATAGAATTATTATAAACTCCGATTTTACAATACTTTCTAAATTCACAATTACATATTAAATGGTAGATTACAATATGCATTTATTTGCATTCGTCTCAATTATAATAACAACACTCTTATGCGCCCTTCTCGAAGTCCGAAAACGCCATGTGAAGAGTGTGTGAAATATCAGAGGCTATTTTTCAGTATTTGTTTTATAAAGGCCGTATATACGATGTGAGTCTGTAAAACGTACATATTATTTCGCTATACACCTGCGTCCGGCTTTATTTCGTCCATAGTGCAATAAATAATACTGCTATTGATTGCTTTGTACATAATTATTGGTCTACAATTAAGATGCCACCGAATTGGTGCATCCAGTTTGATTAACATTATGTAACTGTACAAGTGCTATGATTAAGTTCAATCCAAAGTACTAGGCACGCCTTGTCAATGCATTTTTAAAAGTGAGATTATTAAAACATTGTTTTCAATTTTTATAATGTAAATAACCGTATTATTTACATATTCATTTTAAAATATAGGACCAACTACCATTTCTTATAAAAAACAGCGTACAAACCTTATAAAATGGTATTGTTCACCTGTCTTACACAGTCATTTTTCTCAAGAAATACCAGAATTTCCAGATCTTTTAAAACAACATTATGTCTTTTGCATATGGGTTGGGTTACAAAAGTGAAAAAATCAAAAAGGCGGTGCATAAAAATCAATACAAATTGGTTACACAGGATCACTTAGGTGGTTTTTAAAATGTGATATTTTTGATTAGTAGTGATTAGAAAACAATACAGTACTTATTTTCCCTACTATATGTCTGTTGAACAATTACTCCTGTGTATTCTAATCACACACACACACATGCACCCACTATTTTAGATATTTTTATTATTATTTTAAGTTGTGTTAAATGTATTCTATGTTATTGTTCCTACATTAAGGGAGAGAACACTAGCTCCTATAATACAGTGCAAACTAGTTTAGGGGCTAGTAGAATCAAAAAACTACTGTCTGATACATGTAAAAGTTTCAAATAAATAAATAAAAAGATTAATTGATTTTCTTAGGTTATGTAGTCTAACAACAAACACAGTCGATGGTAATCTAATTTACGGAACCCTAAATTGTGCGCAGACTGACACAAATTAGCTTGATTTATTAACTGCTGCTCGATAGTTACTCTTTTCTATTTTCTATAACTTTCGCTCAATTATTTGGAGTTGGCACAGTACGTATTTACCTTCCATAATCATCTATTCTAGCTTACATCTCTTGTTACACCATAAATCATCATGTAATGTTTCAAAAGTTACTATACTAAATTATTACCACCAATCCAAAAGCTTGAAATTTCCTCAAATGTGTGTCATAACAAGCAGAAATTAGTCCAAGTCATCATTACAATTTTATGTGTGCTATTAATAAAAATGTAAGCGAAATCTCATTAATCAGAGGACAACTCAATCAACAAAATTTGACTTCATAATAACGCAAACGTCGAATGTTTGTCAAGATTTCGTCCATTTCATTGCGTAATAAATTCATAACATTTGGAAAGTACTGGAAATTACTGTGTCCCGTAAGAGGCACCTGCGTCCGCCTGACGAGCTTCTGACATCGTCTGATTTATACCAAACTACAAGGCACAAGTAAAACAATACAGTACTTATTTTCCCTACCATATGTCTGTTGAACAATAATTACTCATGTGTATTCTAAATTTGAAACTATACTATTAACTAGCTGTGCCCATGATTTCGTCCGCGCGGAATTGTTTTTCGCGAAACCCTAACAATAAAGTTAACTAAGTTACTCCTTAAATCATCAGCTATCTGTCACTGAATCTCCCATCAAAATCGGTCCAGTCGTTTCAAAGATTAAAAGGAACATCCAGACTGACAGGCAGAAAAAAAATCAAAAAATCGCATTTTTGGAATATCCTGGATCGAATTATCTCGCCTGATTTTTTTCATATTTTTATTTGACATTACAAACAGATAATGCAATTTTATTTACTGGTATAGATAAGACAGTAATCACAAAAGCAAAATTGCAAGTGGAACATATTGTGGATTTTTGTGACGTTCTCTGTAACATCGAAGCATTTAAATTAATAGTAATATGATGTCATGTTTGTTTCCGAAACGTCAACTGAAGTAGCTCAGTAGCCATCTGGACTTAAAGTTACATTATATAAGTTTCAAATTAGTCAAAATTTTAATCCAATTTTGATTCGAGTATAGAGCGAAAGGTAGGGGCTTAGATCCCCTTCCCTACATTTTCGACAGGAAGCCGGTAAAAAATATAGACCGGGGTTGAAATCTGTCTTATTGGGTCATCCATCACATTCAGTGCCGCGTCCCGAGTTGGACTCCAAGATTCTTGAACACATAATACCCACTTTCGAACTAGTTTAGCTGTGATTAAAAAGAAATATACCTACATGCATATTAATATAATATTTATCAAACAGATATACCTCTTACAAAATCGCAATTTATGGTATCGCCAATGTTCTTTTATAAGTAAACGTAATACTAATTGTGAAATTCTCTGATTAATAATATGCTGTGGTGGAAGTATGAATTCGTTTGGAAGATGACTTCAGAAACTTCCGCAAACGCGGCAGCCTTTATGTTTGTTAAATTTAAGAATAAACTGCAAGAGGATTGTCGAGGAGGACGTTAGTAAGACTAGTTTTTATGAAAATAAGGATATTATTACGTAGGATTTAAAATTGTAGCGATACCGCCTCCGCCAAATGTCGTTAAAATGGTCAGCTTAAATAAACACTTGACATCGTGAGAGATAGAACGGTTACACGTAAAGAGATCAAAACATCTAGAGACATCGAACATTGTGCGAGAGTGTATAACTTAAGGCTTGTAGTAATGCCAACGTCCTTAAGGCTATTTCAGTAACGATTTTTCGGGTGATAGTGGGAATTTCATAGACACGGTCGTTTTTCAAATGCATCATTATTTTATTGTGAATATGAATAAAGCAGTTGTTCAAAAAATAATAGCAAAAATATTTATCTCTCTTTAATAAAGATACACATATTTTATTTCACCGTGCTTTGATAAAAATTTGAGAAGTAAAATGGTTTCATTTCAATCGTTTGGAAGACATTTGGTGTTTTTTTATAACTCAAAATAACTAGGTATACATAAATTACAACAAAAAAAACCACGTTACGTCTCATATCGTGCAGATTTATGGTAAATTATTGATCAGAAATTATCAATGAAAAGTTGATCGGTTTGCACCTCACTTCCGTAAATTTAACTTTAGTATGGTGATGATGAACAATGAGATTTACGGTCAGTTTCATCTTTAAATACATATCGCAATTATTTGGCTCAGTCCCAAATGTCATTGATCAATAGTACAGTGTGTCAGGGCATAACTGCTCATGTTATATTGTAGAAAAAAAATGTGAACAGGTATCTATGGTCTAAAGTTCTAAACTGTAATTAGTAGTGCTAGAGCTCTAAGTGAAACGCTTGGTTCGATTTGAGGCAGGTAAACTCGTATCTTGTTTAGCTTGAAAACGTGTCTTTTACTATCGATTATTATTATGTATTGATTATTATTGATAAGATAAGTATTAAGTATTAAGATATTGATTTTAGTAAATTGATCATAATGCTCTTTCATTTAAACTTAAAGTACGGTTAAATAAGATATCTTTAAATGGCATTTTTGTAATTCTCTTTTAACTCATCAGACACTAATATTTAAATTTCTCGTTTTGTCTTCGCCGTAATTTAATTTATCCGATGAAATATTTATATTCTGAGAAAATTAAAATTTGATAATATCAACGTCGCTTTTATCGGCAAAATAAATTACAGCTTAAATAAATATCTAGTAAATTCTCTAAAGGACGGTGCGGCTGTTTAAATTATTGAATACAAATTCCATACATTGCATTCGAGGAGAAGTGGCGAGGCGACGCGCTCAGGCGGCTCATTGCTACACTCAAAAACCGACATCAATTAAACAAAGATGAACGTAAGTATTGAAGTAAAAGGGTGACCGTTATTTCTTTTCATTTTAAGATATATTAAATTTATTAGCTATGGTAGTATTATTACATGTGGTAACTTAATGCTTAACAATCTCGAATGGTTGAACTCGCTGGTTTGAATCCTCATAATTTGAAAAATATCATATTTCCATCACACGTGATGACACAGAAACATAAAATAATACATCAGTATATTATTATATCTTGTTGTGTACTATAACCGCCACAAAGTTCAGCCCTAAATATGTGAAAAAAACAAAGCAGATATACAAACAGACAATTACCGAAGGTAATTTTTACAATTATAAATAAGAAAGTATAGACATAATTATGAGTAAATTGATAATATTTCATATAAATACGTCATACTATTTTTGCATTAGCATAATTGTCTACTATGAGAGACTTGCATGCTAATATATTTATATTACGAGTATAACATATTTAAGATCATATGAATAGATAATTACGTTTGTAAGATTTGAATTAAACAAATAAACTAAGTAACTTACAAACATTGCAAAAAATATTTGGAAACGCAGCCTTCAAGATTTTGTAGAGAATATTTATTTTTTGCTGTTTAGATCGAAGTTAGTTTTGTTTTTGTTAAAAAAAGAATTTGATATTGGAGTCACCCTACTCACATGCTAAGTAGAGCCCTTGATCGCAATACAAAGCGCGGTACTTTGATCGCGCTCATGTTAGCGCCGAAACACCTTCTGGTTCCGAGGTACCGACTTCGAAGCGAACGATTTGTTGATCTTGTTAACCATAATTAACACTGCAAATAAAATCACTACGCACTGTTCAAGCATGTATATAAGTTTTCGCGTATGGGTTTTTGTTAATAAAGATTAACACAACCAAGGAGAGAGTACGATTATAGCATCGTTGGATGTTTGATTATGTATCTTTTTATGTGGACTAGTGGTCCTCCATTGGTCGAAATTCGACCATAATTAATATAAATTATAAGTTCGAACATTATTAATATTCTGTTGTCAAATACTATTTATTATACTTCTATAATCACATATTTCGCGAAGGCTACACTAATTAATAACTAACTAATTTAACTTGAACAATAAACAAAAGGGTGTATATGTGTGTGTGTGTGTGTGTGTGTGTGCCTTAAATACATGGTAGTGTGTGTAATGTTTTTTATGTTTTTTTTATTGATTTAATGTATTTTTATGCATAATAAAAAAAAAAATTAGCATTCTGCACTCCTTTTCTATATGAACTATAAGTTTGCGAAATTTCATACTCTTCCGTCCGTGAAAATTTCGTAAAAAGGGGTACAAATATTTGCTTCACGTATTAATATAATGATAAAGAAGTCGGTAAAAGTTTCTAATTTTTATCGCTGTCCAGTAATAATTAAATATCGGATAAGAAAACGTTAGTCCACCCATAGAGAATGTTTACGTATATTGTGTTGGCCACCGTATTTTGCTTTTTTCATACGGCTACCGACTCCTAAAAATAATTAAATCGGAAATAAAAGATATTTTATAAACTGCAGAACCGAGCATTTGCAAACCAATTTTCGTTAAAAGTATTTTATAAGCTACACTACCTCCAATATTTCAGAATTTTTCACTACATAGTTCACCAGGTAGATGATGCAAATTATTAGCGTAGTTAAAAGTGAATATCTCGCCATCCACGATAAAAATAAAATTTAAAGATCTGTCTATCTATATACCTTTGGATTTAACCTTAGGTAATTTTGATTCTGCAGGAGCCCGACTTAAACTGATCAATAAGGAGTAAAAGTAACTACTTTATTTTATTCATTACCTACAGTTAACCAAATCCTAATGATGACATATAAGAAGAATAGACAATGACAAATAATTTACAGCATGTGATACATCAAGTTTGTTATTTGCTTAATGACAAGTTCAATACTTGCTACAGGTGGTGGGGGCTACATTTTAATTACGCCCTTATTCATCCTCGTGGTCGGTGTAACGATGCCGAAACAATTTTATGTCGCTCATAAGAAATCTTAATGCGTAATCCAAATCGGATTTCGGAACGTTTAATTGTATGACTGGATCTGATGAGATCCAAGCCGAGATTAAAGTAGACTGAAAGCCGTATTTTAGCTTAATGGTTGTTGTCTTTTAAGCAATCGTGAAGATGTGCTCGTATTGAGATATTAAAAGTAACATAACGACCGAGTTTGATGGTAAATTACAGAAGGAAAACGTCTGAGCGTGTTTAAATTGGAGCTGATTATTTATGTTTTTCTGTACTGTAACTGTTATTAGTATTGGTTATTGTTAAATAGAACGGGATTGTGTGATTTGTGATAAAAAGATGTGAGTCGGTAGGTATACGCTTTGTTTACTATAACATTTCTACGCTTTTTGTTCTCTAAAAAGTTTTTACAGATTCAACTCATTATGATATTTGTATATACTTTTTCTCTTTATTTCTATTAAAAATAATTTAGGATGATTCAAGAACCCTAGAAAAATTCAATTTATCGTTTTCCTAATAGTGTCGGATTATGAAACAATATTGTTCTATAATTTCAATGTCTATTTGCAATTACAAATGTACATGTTTATAAAGACAATCTTAAACTAGTATTAAAAGAACAATAATATGAAATAACGAAGGGTATGGAACGCTAAGCTTTTATGATCAAAACTAATATCCCTCTATAAATTCACGTTTGTTACTTTATCAAGGTTTGCTGGTGTCAATACCAATGTATAGAATAAAAAGTTGAATGTGGTAGAGTAAAAATAGTATGAAAGCAGATAACATGAGAGCTTTGAGAACTATTTACCTGTACGCGACTTCAAGTTAATCAGTATGATAAGCAATAGTGAAATAAGGCAACGTTGTAAATTGAAAGAAGATGAAGCGAACTGTGTATGCCAAGATCAATCGCGTGATGATCTTTCACCTCTATCTACCCGTACAGAAAGAGGCATGACAATGTATGAACGTATTTATACATATGCTTCTGTTTACTTTAAATTCATATTCTAACGCAATTGATAGAGCATTGTTTTAGAAACCGATACTTGAGATAATAATCCATCTAGATTGAAAAGTTAAAGTTCAAGTGATGTGAGGACTTTGAGCGCTCAATATGCAAATTAATCGACGTCAAAAAGGAGGAGGTTCTTAATTGTACTGTATGTTTTTTTGTATGCTCGTTACTCGATTTCTCTGTCGATTGTGAACCGATTTTCATATTTTTTCTTTCAATCCAAAGTCTATTAATACTAATACTCCCGAATCAGTTCTATTGTCACCATGTCAGAATCTGATGAGTTGATTCCAAAGAATTAGAGAAACACGAAAATTGATAACAGTCTTCTTCGTAACACGATATTTCCGTCAATTATAAAGCGATTTTCAATATTTTTTCTTTACTCGTAAGTCCTAAAAATTATTATATTTTGTTAATTTGTTGTTGTACTTTATTGCTTGATATCGAATTCAAAATGTTGTAGAAAGTAGTCGCTTAAATATATTTTTGTTTTTAGAGTGAAATCTATTTGACGATAGTTCTAGAAGAAGAATCTAAGAAAGTCCTTCAGCAAAAGTGGAAAACTAAGGCAAAGACGTTCTCATATAATTATTACCAAATAATAAATACTTCTTAACTTTTAAACAGCATATAAAATGTTAAATGTTTTTAAAGCCCAAAATGAACTATAAGTACTAACAGGTAAGAAAATGACAAAAAATGTGGAGTAGCGCTAATATAACTCAATGTGCTTCTCGAATTATTCATACAATAAACTACGTTACTGAAAGTATGAGTTTTTGTGAGTTCAAACAAGTATTAATAAATCTGAAAATCGAAGTAGTCAATTAAAATAAAATATTTACAGCTCATGCATTAAATACGTCGTTTATGGAGTACTTCGTTCTGATCGTTATCTTTTGATGGCACGTGGATCCCCTTAGCGGAATCGATGTGGAATAAATAATGCTGGTCAGTGTACTCGAGCATTTCAACCGACTTTAAATTTCTAGTGCGTTTTGAAGTAACTCAATTAAAGGAAAGAGTTAACGTGGCTTCGGGCGTAGTCTGTTGAATGAATCATTCCTTTATTGGCCCGAAGTTTACTACATCCATGAAATTATTTTAGCGCTTTACGTTCTTCATTTGAGGCATTTGTGAGACAACTGAATAAGCGTGTTTCTCTGTGCTACAAAACTCCTCAACGGCAGATTGTACTGATATTTTCATATTTATTTATAAGCACTAACTGCATGGCATGGCAATCCATGTTATGTTACTAACTTCATTTTAATTAATATCACAACTTTTAATTAGGTATTTTATAATATATTTCAGAATAAATTCTAATACAATTTAAGTATTTAAAAGATCGGCAGTGAAAAAGCCTTACCTTTATTTAATGTGTCGAGTAAACGAATTTACATATAAAATATTATTAATAAGTTATTTGACCTTATAAAATTATGGTGATTTAACTCGCTAAATGTGTACAAAATCATGGAGATTGGGATTTTTGTAATATACTGAAAATTTCAATCAATTACACCATCACTACCTATTATCACAAAATTATTCGTTAATATTACAATACGATTGCATTAAGCGTGTGCATTTTTAATGTTCAACCATCAGGTAAAGAAAGATGGATTTTATTACAATGAAAACCGACATTTATGTAATATTTTCTTAAGTTTTATTACCGACATTTTTTTGATTTTTTTTCTAGAATTTTATAGTATAAGGCAGGGATTCCCAAAGTGTACGTCGCGGCGATCTGGTGCGCCGTAGAGAGTAAAGGGGCATCGTGAGGTGCTTTTGTTTACCATTCTCTGGATACAAAAATTAGGCATTCGCGGTTACAAGATGTGTGGAAATCCCCAAGCTCACACGTCACATTGATTAAGTTGCATTATATTTTATTTCGTATTTTTCTTAAATAATAAATGTTTTCTTGTATTCAAATATAAAAACTCAGCTTCATATTGTGGATGTTGCAATTTTTGCGTCTATCTACTTAGTATCATTGTATCCTGTTTTACCAAGCTAGGGCGCCGAGACACAGTACTAAACCTGTAAGTGCGCCCCGAACTGAAAAGTTTGGGAGCCCCTGGTATACGGTATGATGTTTTCATCTTTATTTAATATTACTTAGCGTACGGAAATTTTCCTCGTTGCTTGAATATAGTAATTGGATTTGAGGTAATTCTGTGTCATCCTAGAGATAATTAACTGTGAATGCGATTATCTCGATGCAAGTTGTAAATTTGATATATATGACGGTTATTTCTCTGTGCATCTAAGTCTATGAGTTTAGACATATCTTTGTAATTTATTTCCTGGCCTAGCACTAGGAAAGTGATTACAGCTGCCTATAAACGTTTGTTACACCAGGTACGGAGCAAAGATGCTGTCAGTCTTTAGAATGGATAAAGGGGAGAATATAGCGGGATGAGGAGGGGGATCTCTTCTAGATGGGATATGGGAATGGGACGTAAAATAACTCACGCCGATATTCTTTGAGAACGTGTTATTACACCAATCGAGCCGGCCCAAAGAGCTATTGTCATTTCGTAATTTCAAATTTGCAGGAACGGAGAAAGAATACAATCTCCTGCGGCCGGTTGGCGCGTCGTAAAAGGCGATAAAACCATCCAAAGGCAGGTGATAGGTCATTTGACCATCTGGATGGCTACCATCCCTGGTCTAGAGTATGCCGTAATAACAACCTTGAGTTGTGTTACGGTATTGGCTAGATGCCTGTATCCCTGTAGAGAGTAGCAGGGCATTTGTAGCACTCGTGCAATAAAAAAAACGTGTGCGTCTCGGGACGCCTGACAGAAGCGATAACTTGCGTCAGAGAAAGTGAAGACAGACAGACTGGCTCCGTAACGCGTTACGTAACGAAGCGGTTTACCCTCCCATAAGGAGTTATCACTTCAATAAACACAATGATTCCAGCATGGCTCTACCACGTAATAGACGATGTCGCAAGTAACCACAGTAGCGTCATGTCACCCTAATCTTATCTAACTATAAACTTATCTTAACACTTAAAGCTTATCTGAGTGCACTGAAATAAGAACTCGGTCTTGACATTGAATTAGTTTTGGTATCTTTTCAAGTGACAATGAACTACTGTTCTTTGTACAACTTTTTTTCATTAAGCTGCCTCGTGGATGACTTTCTGTGTATAAAATTTAAATTTTTGTAAATTAACCGTAATCTTAATTTTTAACTATATGGTTATGTAAATGTTAAACTCATTTAGAACTTAATGGCCGCAGTATATTATCTAGTATAAGCGGCTTATATCAAATCAATATGTTAAATTAACTCACGGCTCTATTGTTAACATTTCCACACTTCTTAAGTGGTTGTTTTCTAATGTGTTGCTTTGTGAATTAATACATCTTTCTTTAGTTACATAGAGTGAATTTTTCAAGTGGGAGTTCAGGGCCGAAACCTGGATTATAAGAAAAACACGTGAAGAATTTCGGGGCTAATTTTTGACGATAACTAAGATAGTACCACTACATTTACAATATATACATTACATTTTGAAACAGGAATCAAATATGTTGGTTTTGAAGGAAAAAAACATATTATTTTAATATACCGAATCACAGTGTAGCTTATAAGGATAAATTACTGTGAAGGAATGTCAAATGGTAAACCAATAGAAAGGTTTAATTTTGAACATACTGTTCTATTACTTTCCTTACAACAATTGCACATTGCCCCGTTACCTGAACGCACCTAATTTTAGTCAATATGGAAATTATAAAATTATTCTATTTTTAAATAAATTTTATATGAGAATAACTTAAGTAGATGGCTGTATTGCCACGCTGTATGGCAGAGCTGATTCGTTGCGCGAAATACGAACCAGCATTCAATCACGGGTGGTATCGAAGAGTTCCTTACAAATTTCTTTGAACAAACCCTTTGCCGAAGGACCCACGGACCTAAAGTTTCAACTCCAAACACCCATCCATTGTTAATTAATAGGCATCTATATATTAAGGTTAATTTAAATACTTGAAATACCCATTTTTTGGCTTCTTTGAGTATTTTTCACTATTTTGTATAGGTCTGAATTTGTACCCTGACGACCTACTTGAAAAACTCACCTGGTGAGGTCTCGTGTCTAGTTTTGTTTACTGCCGTAATTACTGCCATACTATATAATTTTAACCAATTTTATATTCAACTTTCACATACTACTGTTAAATAGTTCTCAGCTGATGATGTTAGAGGAATTTAAAATCTTACGTTGAATACTTCTCTAACCCTATATCACTCCTGCTCTTAAATCTTTGTCTTCATAGCTTAATTTCCTGTTAAAGTAGACTTTCCATTATGTCTATAGCTTTCTGGAAATCTGTAAAACATTGTAAAACCTGTAAAACATTTTTTTAGCCACCATGTAAATGGAATGTTGAGCTGTCGGGATTTTTATTGTTTAAGTAGACCTTTAAATATATATATTTTTTATAATAAACGATTAAGTGAATGAACGACATACTATTCTGAAAACCTTATATATATATTGCTAACTCTTTGAAGATAGAAAGAACGTTTTAAGCAGCCTGGTTGAAAAAGACCAATTATTAATTTAATATGCTTAAATCCAATATTGCGATTTAAATAACATTTGGTACGCTTGTTGTAATGATGATGTTGTTAGCAACAACGGTTTTTATAACTTGTTTGATTTGAACGCGCCCTTTGAAGGCAAAATTAAAGTAATTCCACTTGGCTTTGATGAATGTCGTACTTATCTTAGTGGTTGTTTTTTGTGACGAATTTTCGGCTCGCAATTCGGCACTTGTCAATTTTGATGTTTTACTTACTGCATCATTTAAGTTGAATGTTGTCTTTAATGGCATTAAAGAATAAGGAATGAAAGGTCCAGTTGGTAAATGTTTATAGATATATAGATACCTATTAACATCAAAAATATAAAGATAACCCCTTGATGTTGAACAATATTCTGCACATTTAGGTGGCTTAAAAGGAAAAAGAAGCGAAACGGATGAAACATAGGAAACAGAGACATACTTATTCGTAAATTGATTGACAATATTCAATTCTCAAAGAGAATTCGAATTCAATACATAGGCTAGATATACGATACGTACTAGTATATATTCCTAGTACAATATATTTTCATAAAGATATAACAACTTCCATAAATGCGAAACAAAGAGGGAGATATACCTAATAACATTTTACCCCGAATTGGTGAAGTGAAACTTCTATTAGAAGAATCGTTGTGATTTAAATACACAAAATTCAACCTTATTCAATTCAAAATAAAACATATTTCTCTTTAGCCGTCAGTATTAATTTTAAATTCACATAAAACTTAAAAGATATCAAATGAATTTTTTCACTATCTGCATGTAATTAAGGTAGACATATAAGTTCATTTTATTCGTAGATCAAATTGTGCGTGACAGTGCATTTAATTTGGACTATATGCTAATGATTTAAAGTGTAATTTAGATTGAATTTTTTGTATTATAATATGTTGACAGATGTAGGTTAAGGAATTATATTTATACATTAATAAAAGTTAGAGAAGATTTATCTGTGTCTATTCTCTAAGTTTCACTTCTACTGCGTGTGTACTGCACACACACACACACACGTGCATTTTTCATTTTTCTTTTCTGTTGCGCTTTTCTTATTAAAAACACATATGCAAATGATCAACTTAGGAAATAATTGATCTATTAATAATTCAATGTCTGATAAACAAGACTGATGATGTTTATTATATTAATCGTGTCCGTTTGAAGTAACAAGCGTAGTTGTCAAATCAGTTTGCACGCCCCATTGGCTTGAATGTGTGCATATTATCCTACAAGCAAATCGGCGCACCTCGTACGAAGGCGCTTGCGCATCCATTATCCGTGTGGGAAAGTGCAGACAGTGTGTTACGTTTATCACTTTGGAATTACAGATTTATACACTTTCAAATTTTTATACTTACAATCGAGTGTGTGTGTGTTTAATTTATAAATAATTATCAAATTATTTTAAGTTTTCAATAAGTGCCTGCTGTATATACAAACCTAACTTTAAGTAGCCTATCTTTATTTGTTTCAATTAAGATTTTATTTCCATGATTTGCAAGCTTCAAATAAAAGCAAGTTAGTATTAACAATATTTATATTTGACTGTGAGATCGATGTTCAAGAAAGCTCATCGTCATTCAGCTTAAATGAATGAAATATCTTATTTATTTATATTTTTGTGAATTTATATTTTACAGGATTGTATTTAGTTGATAGACATAAAATTAGCTAACATAACTCCTCAATTTCGAATCAATTTGAATGTAATCTGTCACACTGGTCCAGCCGGGCATGGAAACCTTTTACTGTGACAAACACTCAATAGTCTACGACCACCCGCCAATATTCAAAATATACGAGTGAACACAAACGAACCTTTGTACGCGCAATCGAGTTTTTACTATAAAATTGTAAAATATATGCAATATTCTATTAAAGGGTACCTAATTCGTTGAAGAGTTCCTACGCTTCTTAATGTTTGTGTATAGTGTGGTGATTTTCACTAATGTGTAGAAAATCAGTCTCTCGGAGATGTGGAACTACATTTTACATGGGGAAGCAGCTTCAAAAGCGCTGGTATGTATTTGGGTTCCTTTTTAGTTCTCGACCTTTGATAAATATTTTTCCCGACATTTGGAATATAAATGTATTTTCTGGATATTACTGAAGTCTGACGAAACGTTATATGGTGAGATACTAAACTGTAGTTATTAAAGTAAACTAAAATAAATAATTGTTCTGTTGTTCGTGCCTATCCCGCAAGGGTCCTAGCGTGAAATTATGTATATATGTATAAAATAAATAATATTATTGTATTTGTAATCCTTTAAATAAATAAAAAATAAGCTTAAAATATGTTAAGCCTCACAAACTACATAGAGGACTCTAAAGACAATCGAAAATAATATATTACGTATCATCACCAAGTAAAGAGTGCACAAATATTTAAGCTTGAATGATTCCAAGTACTATCTCAAATAAACCGAAGTAGTCAAACCACCTGATCTACCACATTTCATTCTGTGTCGTAACTTTGATACATATCAAAATACTCAAATTGTGCCCATTAACGTGCATCCAAAATTGAATTGATCTTTTACTGTATATCTTCAAATCTCTTGAAGATTTATTTGAGAACTAATGACAACATTACTTTTTTATTGTACATATAGCATCGCAGTCTAAGTAATATTGTATATCCAAAGCTTGGACTCGGGCTTCCCCATTTAAGGGGACTTGACAACACACTCGCTACAAGTGTCAAGAGGGAATTGGTAAGTTCTACATAGAGGTAATGTGTGCTTACACTTTTGGCCTTCACCAGTTCATGATAATAACAAAATATCAAGAACTTAAGATCAGAAAAATGACTCAGTACTTGATCTCGATTAAAGTTTAAACTTTGTCCTCGCAATACGATACTAGTCTTAGCTAATAAAATCATCAAGACACTATTATATACTTTGGAAGCATTACCTTTCCACTTATAAGAAAACATATACATAACAAGTCATTAAGGAACCCAATTACGACTTTGAAACATTTTTATACACACATAACTACATGTAAAAATTCTTAAATCAGTATCGGCGTAACAGAAAATACCACCTACCAAGTCCAATTTATATAGAGTTTGTAGTTTTCGAGGAGAATGGTTGTGACGTACATACATAGACATGGCACTTTTAGGGTCTACGCCTACTGACGCAGATCGAGGTTCATTATTTTCACACCAAATTATATCAAGATTAAATAAAAACTTTTGCGTAGTCAATTTCAACTCTGCGTCATTATATCGTATCCCTTATAACGTTTCTTTTTTCGTAAAATAGCCTAAGGCTTAAAAACAGTAATGTCGCAATAGTATAAATACCTTTATAATATAAACATCCTTGGTAGGATTTTATCGCTTATCATCACTATCTACTTTCATTACGTGTCAACTTCCAACATCTAAAATGACAGAGTGTTGACAGCACATCGATAAACATGGACTGATGGGACCCATCCCCCATCGATTGTACGAATTACAATATCTCCTTCACAAGATAAAACTTTATTGACAAATTGCTTTAGATTTTGATCTAATTGAGTTTTATAGACACGGTTTAAACGATGCAAAGAATTTTGAAAGAATCTCGGATAGGATGCTACATTTCGTAGTTATTAATAGAGATAAGATAACTGTTTCGTATTGAAATCTTAAAAATGTATGTAGTTAGTGTTTTTAATTATATGATTTAAAGTTACTCTTCCTTATCATTCCAGTTCACATCGTTATAATAATTACACATTGTCATGAGGTTGTAAGTTGCTTGATAGTCTGATTCTACAAAAGCTAGTTTTGTACGAACTGACGTAGAACTGACACGAAAGAAGACTCGCGAATACTTTGCTATCTGCCACAGAAAATAAAAATACATTCTAGTCTTCTTAATTTCGTTCTCGCAAGGCTTTATGTCGGTATATGAAGCCTGTAGGTAGAGTTCGCACTACGAAACAAGTTCCATGAACAATAAAGAAACTAATGTGGCAGTTACGTTATTTGTCAGGATTTTGTTGGCAAAGTAGCCAGGAAATCAATTTACGGCTTTAATCATGGAATATTTAGTTTTTATTATTCAGTAACATTATAGAGCGATTTACGGATACGCAGATTATTGCTGTAGCAGGATTATGTACGGCGATTGCAGCCGGTGCTGCAATCTCGTCCCGTCTGCGGGACTTTTTTTGTGCCAAGTAGGTAGTATATTGAACCTTTATTGCCATTTTATCGCAAGCGACATTTAGACCAAAGTCTAGTTTTTGCTGCAGAAGGTCTTATTTTGTTTATTATAACTATTATTTTTATTATAACTATTATAACTATTATTTTGTTTTAAGACTTTCTAGTTTTTATTCGGTACGATCTAATCCAAACTTAAAACATAATAATAATTTATAATATACAACAAAAAATATACTTACGATAAAATGGTAGTAAAGGCTCGATATATATGTTGGTTATCTTAAGATAAATTTGATGTTTTTGGGTATACAATACATAAATAAAAAAATACAAATAGCTTAATATTATATCGCGTATATACTAAATATATAACATAATCAAGGCTCCTAATAAATATGGACAGCAATTGGGCCATTGGCGTATTTAATTAATGCCGTAGAAACAAAAATAAATACAAACAGTAGGTCTGTTAAAACATAATACTAACTGTGAGGGAACTTGATAATTTATTTACATTTCGATCGTAAATTAAAACTGGTTCATTAATGATCATAACTTTTAATTTATCTCTCGTTTGCGAACGTGTCAATGCATTTACTTTCTTATGTGTGAATGCGTATTTATTTTATGACGTAGATTGTATCTTCGACTTTGTTGGTTGTATGTTAAAAATAAAACAATTATATACTATTATTACTTTCACTCGTACTGTAGTTTTTATCGCATGGGAATATTCTGATTTAGTCAAGTCAATGTACAGTGGATGTAGCTTTACGACAAAGCTATGTCTTAGAATTTCATATTCATACTATTACATAAAACTTAATGTCATTAACGGTTTCCCTTCAGAAGTTGGTAATACTATTGTTGTGAAACAAATTTACGCCGTCCACTGGCCGGAAGGCCTGATTTGATGATAATAAAAATTTTACAACTTTCACAATATCTACACACAGTCAGAGTAAAAAGTCATAATGAAAATGATATTTAACCCAATCGTACACAAGTTATCTATTAATCTGGCTATGTAAATAACAATCAGAAAATTATATATTGTTACGAGTTGCAAGACTGGAATTAACATACCGTTGGAATTATTATAGAGTTTATTAGAGCTATAGAAACACGTATAACACAGGTATAAATATAAGCAAACATAACAAATCCAAACGTAATGCAGAAGGTCGTAATTCAATAAAACGCGCAAAGTCCGTCACTATTAGATTAGAATACACGTTACGCCCGTAAGCGTAGCTCGACTGCCCCCGTCTCTCCATCAGGCCGTCGTTTTATACTACACAAATGGAAATGAATGCGCAGCACCTGGCTAATGATGCTAATGAGCGAGTACAATAGGACATAGGGTATTCTCCACGATAATTAGAAACGTATGCTAATAAATATGTGAACAAAAGAAGACGATCATAAAAGGATTACAATTAGTTCAAATGCCGAGGAGTAATTAATGTACTTCTACAAATCTGTACGTGGAATTTGTCTTTGATGGCGCCTAGGTTGTAAAAATATATTTATAATCCACAGGTCATTGAATTTCCTTCTCAACGACCTGTCACTATCAACGTTACTAATAACGTTAAAGGCAGTAGCAGAAATTGGGTTTGTATAATTTTCGGTTTGCCTTGTAAAATTAAGCATCATAAAAATATTCTAACTTCATCAAGCAACCAACCTACTTTACTTTTATAAGCAACGCAAACTGCATCAATAAAACAATTTTCTGTAAGTAAATTGGACCCCATTCCCGAAGATATTGTTTAAAGTTGCTGTACATTGTAGCGATTGGTGAATTCAGCTTTTTTATTGGAAGTTTACGATTCAGTGTAAGCACATTGTTACGCTAAAAATTGACTCGATTACACTGCAATTTGCCGAAGATGGAAAAGTGGCTCAATAAATATTTATCGTTCTATACTCCCTTGTTCAAATTTACACAACGTATTGGTGGAATTTTACCATATATTCGATTACAATAGCGCGAAGTGGTGTGAGCTCACTAAGTAATTCCCATTTTGGATCATTAAATCAAATATAAAAATTGCATTCAAAATTTTGTCTCGTTTTAAATTTTGTATTACATTTATTTAATATTTTATTAAGTTTTCGCGACTTGTATACATAATAAAACTATGTTGTAATGGTTTTAAGCGTCGTGATTTATTTGACATTTCTAACTCCGATATTACATTTATTGGTAAATTAATTAGTTTAGCTTATATATTACATAGGAAGTACTTAAAGAACAGAAATCTACCGGCCCATTTACTGACAATGCTTAATAAATATCATTCATTACTTCAAAGTATATCTTCTATCTCTTCTTTATAATACTTACCTGATACGTTTGGAGCCATAACAACAATATAAAATTGAATAAAATATCATATAATGTTTCGAAAATTTGCACAAACTTAAACCTATATTTGCACTAATGGTACGCAGAAAAAATAAAATTGTATTTATAATTTTTTTACCGTAAAATTAACAAGAACTGTATTAAGGAAAAAAACAATTAGAATACTTATATTTTCATTATTTTTATTTATTAAAAAAATGAAAATATATATTTTAGTCTAGGAGTGATAGCCATTCAGATAATTAAATAAGTTATTCTTTATTTTAATTCGTGGTATTTGAATTGTCTATGCTGTTATAAGTCGAATGATGTAGTGTAACGAAACGGGAAAGTGAGGGCTACTGTGCACGCAACGCATCGGCGTAACTAGTCGGCTTGTAGACTGTAGAAAAACTTCATGCCTACACGTAGTACTTTTGTCGCGAGAGCAATAAATTTTGGTGCGTGACATCTTAAAATGATAGGCTACATGTAGCAGAATCATTATAAATCATTCGTAGCTTTACAGAAATAAAACGTTTATTCGGTAGTCTTTTTAAAGTCATAGCTGCCAACCATCGATGTCAACATGACTTATGATTATGAAATGTATTAAGGAGTAATTTAATCATAAAGATGCAGAAGATCAAAAATTATTTCATTTATATATATTATGATAAATGTGTATTTATTTGATGTGAGTTTATTAATTTTCCAACAAAAAAACCTTACATCGATTTTCTGTTTTTATTATCAAATGCATTTCGACGTGCGTAAAAAAATATTAGTAAATGAAGGTACCCTTACAGGAGGCGCCAGACAACACGCGGAGCTGGCGATGACCATTTCCCGCGGGCCTGGATATAGATGAATGGAAGAAACACTGAAGATTTCAGCACGTATTCCAACAGTCTGTTTAGCAGGCGAATCCCATAGGACTTCCAAAAATAGTAGTCAAAAAGAGCATGTGGACACGAAGCCCAATTTTGAGCGCTATTACAATAGTACTCGAAGATTCTTTACTTGTGCATAAAAACCAACCATATTCGATTGGCTGGCCAACGTTAGCCGCCAATAAATATCATACATAAAGAACGAAAAAGTCTTTATTAGAAGAAGTAGTGACGTATTTATTTTGCTTACATATGATTTAGAAATGGAAAACTTAACGTCGCATTTTCAACAAACAAGCACTTAACTTATTGCTGTACAAGAATTATATTCCAACTCTGATTTTAATTGCAAACCTTCCTTTTGCAGTGGTACCGAAACAAATCGAATAAATAAATTTGTATCTTTTAATTAATTAATAAACGATAATACAATATAAAACAAAATCAATGAATATTTCGCCTCTTTGCTTCAAAACGTCATAAATGAAACAAATTATATTTTTCATTTCATATTTTAACCGCCTTTCTGATTTTATTGAAAGAAGAAGAAGAAAAAAGAAGAGTCGTATATTAACTTTATAAGAAATTGTTGATTGACAGGTTATTTGTTTCAAAACAATTATTTTTGAATGTTTAAAAACACTCTCCTCTATAATTTCAATTTTCTGGACAACACATTATTGAAGCAAAGAAGAGATATCATAAATTAAATAAATGAGTGCATGTCGGCTCAACAAGTTAGCCTAGCGTGTACAAGAATTTGAAATATATCGCCCCGGTGCCTTCGCCACTGAATTACTATGACTTGCTTTGTTTACTTTTAAACGTAATATGGAAACGATTCAGTTAATCACCAGAAAAATGGTGTTGAAACAAATATCCAAGATCGGCTTATAAATGGTCTCATCCCACGCTATACTTTGAAAGGTTTAATCTGGTGTTAGCGGGAGACCGGCGCCCACCCAGAGGTGTGGACATCCAAAACTAAATCGAATTATTAAAAACCCACATAATTATTACCAATATGCAGCCAATACATCGATATTACTAGTTTCTAATATGAATAAAACTCGAATGAAATCAGTTTTTAAAGACGTGCAACAGATTTTAATATGTAAAGTAAAATTAATTAAATGTATTGATACATTTTGTGGTATATTTGTTTACATTCTCTATGATTAGTGATCTATTATAAGTATTATAACTCTCCCACGACAACGAAGTATGCAAACAAATTTATGTTTGAAATGTTTACGATAAAAGTTGTATTTTTAATACTTATATTTACGAGGTTATTACAGGTCGAGTATTTTATACAGATATAAAATCGAAGCAATTATGTTAACAACAGCTGAAATAAGATATTATAATCAGAAAAGGACGAAAACTGTCTATACACTTTATGAAAAGAAATTAGAATAGCATGACCTATATGCTAGAATAGATTTATTCGTGTATGAACGGAGGTAGAATAGAATTTATAATAAGAGGCGGAAAAACAACCCACAGCCAAGTGGTAGCATATTTGCCCGTCTAGATGGCTACTACCTGTGGTCTAAAGTGTGTTTCCATAAAAACCTTTAGTTGTGTTCCGACATAAGCGGCCAGGTTCCAGACTCCCTTTACAGAGCAGCAGCAAATTGGTAGCGTCTTTGCTGCTACAAATGTCCATAGGCCATGGTAACTGCTTTCCAACAGGTGGGCCGTCTGCCTGTCTGCTGAACTTATGCAAAAAAATGTAGCAATCGGTTTTGATTTTAAGCTTAGTATAAAATTGAAAAGTTAAAATGCTCCGTAGACAAGTCTTATTTTTTCTATTTATTAAAGTGGACTCCAATTCTGGCCGAGGAGTATACATCACTTACATAGATTCTTTGACTTAATGTGCATAGTTATTATTACCACGTGCGAACAGAGAATAAAAAAAATCACAGAGATTAAGTATGTGGGAATTCCAACAATACACTTTGCATAAGCATGTCGGATATGTCTACCCTTGCCTTGAAAAGGGGGAAGACTGAGTCTAAAGGTCCGAAGTTTACAGGCAGATATTATAACCGCCTATGACGACATCCGGTAGGTAATCGACATAGAAATTGCAAGTTCTGTCAAATTGCAACTCAAAGTATATGCAGTCAAAGACCCGCGAATAGGCTTAGTTTAAATATAAGGTATAATACCGACCTGGTTTAAGAAATGAAAATTATACATTTTATAGATTTATCGGTGCTTTCATTTCATTTCCGATTGCACCATTGCACATGCTATAATTACTGTTCTTAATTATAACAGAATTAAGTTTGAAATTAATTTCATATATAGCTGTTTATAGTTCAATGACTTAAGTGTGGGACGTTTCTTAAATGCAATTAATGTAACCAGTAATTATAGTATATACTTTAGAAATGTTCCGATATTTTTTTAACCTTATATAAGAGCAAATGGACAATCAATTTAAGACGATCTTTAAAGTTGTATAAAGAGGCTAATCATGATATTAGACGAATCAATCACATTGAATCAATACGGCTAAAAGGCGCAGAACTGAAAGAACTCAACTGTATTCAATAATAATAATTTAAGTTAAAGTTTATATAGATCACTTTAGTTCATTCATCCAAATTTAATTAGAAATGAACCGTCTAATTTCGGTTTAAGAGAAACTAAAATAGCAAACTTTTTCAAACAGCCAGAAATAATAACTGCCAGTTAGCAAGAACTAATAATTCCTGATATATAGATGTGAAAGTCGCTTTACTTGAATTGTTTATAACTTTTTTTGCGTCCATGTTTAGGAATTAAATTATTTTTTTATGATAAAGTAGGTCTACATTATCATAAAATATTGTTACGACCGACAAAGACCAATTCAGACTTGTTTATTACCTTTTCGGCATTTGGACTTGTTTACTTTGTGTTTAAAATTTGTAATTAGAAAAGCAACCTATTGTGTATTGTAATCTTTTATGGTAGTCATTAGCCAGGTGTGATTCTTGGAAATTATTGTTACGTGGTCGAGTATTGTGTCGAGACATATTGTATTTGACAGTATAAAGCAATGCCCGAACAGAGGGGTGAGGCAGTCAAGCGATGACCGCAAGCGTGGCAAGATGTAGGTACATTCGATAATCTATATAGTGACGGACTTTGCGCGTGTTATTGAATCGTGCATTACGTTTGTACTAGTTGTGTTCAGTTATATTTGTTCCTGCGTTATACGTGTTTACATAGTTCTAGTAAATTCTATACTAATTCCAACGGCATTTTAATTCGAGTCCCGTAACTCGTAACAATATTCTTGTTTTGCAATATTTTTCCTCAGCATTTCATCCGTTTTTCGTTAGCATTAAACGTAAGACCGCTGACAATAATGGGAATGTAAGAAATGTCGATACAGAAAAGTTTGATATTTTTGAAATTCAAAACTGATTCGATGTTAAGAAGCTGGCCAATTCATGTAGAAAGTTCTAGACCAGTACCTATAAAATAAACTGGCTGTGCTATGCCCACTTTATTGGACGTCATTAAAAATCACATGCACACACGCAAAACATATTTGACAGGCGTTTGCTAGGCGTTAGACATTTTTACTTTTTATTAATTTTTTAATCACCTTCAAATATAACCTATGTTACTCGGAAATAATGAAGCTTTCTACTGATGAAAGAATTTTAAAAATTAGATCATTAGTATCGGAGACTATCCCCAACATCCAAACTTTACCTCTTTATAATATAAGTATAGATTTGGCTACAAAATTAATAAAAATTAAAATAGCTCTTTACCTGCGAATCTTATAAAACGCTATTGTAATATCATCGATGCTTTCCATTTTTCACATAAATAAGCCCGCAGGGGTGTTCTTGATCTTATTTGTTTTGGACCACTATAAATAATGCCAACTGAATGGATTCCAAACACCGCATGCATCTTACGTATGTACCCGCCAGGTTTCGTATAAAAATGATTAATATTTGTCGCTTCGCCCTTTGTGTTAAGCGGACAGCCGAGGAAGATGAATAAAAACAGACGGTTTACTGCAGAGTTACAAAAAAGGAACTTCGCGCAATTATGATTAATTATATATAAAGTAGGTAAAAAATTGGTGTAGGTAGTTTACAGACCGTACAGTCAAATCAACTGGGTCATTTCCAATTCTTTGATTCTACGTGAGTGTAGAGTCACGTCTGCCGCAGGACCGATGGCCGATGGAGCAAACTAAAATTATAGTGCTGAATGTAATATATGCGATTTTTAATTCAGAGTTATGTAGGTATGTATAAAATATGTCTCATATTCAATTCTATAAAATTATATGATTTAAGCATTAATGTTTTCCTAGTGGCGTTTTAAAAGTAACAAAATAAATACAAAAATTAATTTGTAAAATTCTCTTTTTTTTATAATATAGCACAAATGTTATTACACTATATAATTATATTAATTTCAAGTTTTTATTTTATTTTAAAGTATAAAGGTATATATAGCAAAGATTTATATAGTAGGTAGATACTTTCAATATTTTTTTTATTGCAGGACTTCAGCAGATAGGCTGACGACCCACTTGATGAAAAGCGGTTACCATTGCCTATGAACATTTGCAACACCAAAGGCACAAACGCGCTGCTGCTCTCTTAAGGGACACTGAAACCTGGTCACAAATGCTGGAACACGACTCAAGGTTGTTATGGTGACATACTTTAGATCAGGGGTGGTAGGCATCCAATCGGGCAAATGCCCTGTGCTGTGAGTTATTTTGTCGCCTCTTAGGATAGGCCACCCGGCCGCAGGAAATTGTATTCTTTCTCCGTTCCTGCACGGATATAAATAGAATAATGTTATTAAACTATATACTATGTCCTTTAGATTTTACCAGTTATATTTTTGCTAGTTATGTTAAATTCAGATGTAAATAATTAAGATATTGAAATAATATATGTTTTCTAAAAGTGTACTCTACTCTTTCTAAAAAAGAATACTGGATACTTTCTACCATGACTATACTTAAACTTTTTTATTTAAAAACCTGATGGCAATTGGGTATTAAATAAATAATTTAAAACAGCTATCGTTTAAAACAGGAATAGGTATCAGCCGATTGTCACGTAAGTAACTCATCACGTCTAGTTCTCACCTTGTTAGTGGAATAAATGTACTCTTTGTACCATCGTCTCCAACACAACACTAGGCAAGTGCAATTTGCGTACTTTAAAATCAAATTTAAATTTCCTACTGCGAACTTGCATCAGCTACAAGTCTCCTACAACGAATTTCTGAATCATAAATTACTTTTAATTCATAAATTTGTGGTTACCTTTAAAAAAAATCAGCTGTATTTAATACTACTCAAGTGTTGTTTCTAACATTTTTGACTATATTTTATAGGTAGTAACTAAAGTATTGGTATCGTGCAGTTGTAAACATCTTCAATCTGCTAAATTATATTCAGACACGTCAGCCTTAATTACAACTTGTATCCTTATGAAATCTTCTTATACGAACATGAAACTGTAAAGTTTACTCACCTTTCGAGTTTTCTTGAGGCCGGATCGGTTCTTCAATAGCTTCTATACCAGGCAGAATCTCTCTGATTTTCTTCTTCTACACTAATAATCTTATTTCAAGATTTGGCGTTTATAGTGACTACATACCAAATTTAATTAATATCGGTCTTGTTCAATGCCGTGAAGAGGGAATAAATCGAAAAAGATCTTAACAAACTCAATGTCACATTTACTCGTATGTTAATTTGTATAGTCAGTAAGATGCAAGTGTCAAATGATGTCTTACATATACTGCTCGATTTCCCCAGTATAATGATTTTAATTTCTTGATTTTTTTCCGACATAAAAGTCGTGAGGACTTTTATATCGGAAAGAATTTAAGAATGTCTGAATACTGAATAATTTGTATTGTGCCTATATTCTATACCAATGAAATAAAGCATTATTGCTCTCACAAATTCGCAGTAGCAGACCTGGTCAGATATCACTGGGATATTGTTAGCGTGGCAAACCCGGTATTTGCATGTGCTCGTTAACGCATTGCGGCACTGAATGACATGCGTCTGCGCCGCTGATTGTTACCAACTCACCAGTCGGTGTACAGTCAAAATTTATGTATCTCTCACCTATCTACGGATACGGGTATATTGTGTAGGTTTAAATGAGACAATTTTTACTACAATGAAAAGCAAATTCTAGACTATTATTTTTATTATTTCAATCGATATCACCTACAAAAGTACAGATTACTAAAATATAAGCCTACTATCGCGTTTATTATAGTTTACTCGTATATTTTCAAGTAAGAATTCATGTACTATTTTTCAGAATGATACGTATTAGTAGTAGTATTAGGTATTTTTTTTATCCATGTTATCATAAGTTTTCGCTGGAATAATTGTCCTCTGTCCCATACCCTGTACCCCATCCCTCTTATCCGGTTCTAAACGTTGGTAACGCATTGGCTTTACCCTTGGTGTTCTAAACATCTATAAGCGACAGTAACCGTTTTGCATTAGGCGGCTCTTCTGCCTGTTTGCTAGCTTGGTAATAAAATAAAGAAATCGTGTTTTGCACGATGGCTGAGGGTTCCGATGGCCCACTTCCCGCTTCGCCTATCCCACGTTTCCTATCCCATTCCGTTATTTCACTCCTCTTTTCTATCCCCTCTATCCCATCCACTTTAACCAATCCCTCATATCCCATTTTCTCTAACGCCAAACGGCTGGATACGCGTTTGCTTTGCCCCTGGTGTAGCAAACGGGTGTTTTATTAAATTAAATAAAAATGTTTGTGTGTGCAGTTCACACGCAGAAGTGAAAAAAAGCGTGCCATGGGTGGGAGGGATTCTAAATTTCGTCATATTTCATATATTATAGCGTTATAATATATTTAAGCTTTAAAATACGAAATTTGAAGTATTAACGAAAAACTTAAATCATTTACAACTATGCCTAAACGATTGTTTAAATTATTAATTATAATGTATTCTATCTCATTCTTTGGCAGGCTCTTAATCTTATAGATTTATGTGTTTATCTTTTTAGTGTTGCTTTTTCTTTATATCGAGTTTAAAATCACCACGATTCTAAAGAAGTTTCACTTCAAAGAATCGTGATATAGGTTTAATTCCTAAATCATTACAAAGAACAAAACAAAGTCACATGCACTTTTATTAATTGCCATGAAACTGATATGGATTCATTACATCGTGACTCAATTCAACAATATTAAATTGAAGCAACATATTAAACCTATCTTATTTAACTTGACAGGTAACATTCCTATTACCCACAAATTTAATACTTTAAAGGAATATCCTAATTATGTATTCCAAATACCTTCAATAAAAGTAAAAGGATTTAAATTACTTAGTCCAATTTCGAGTGAAGCGTGTCGAATGCTCTTCGAAAATTCACCGTGGCCATCAATCGTTGAATCGTTGCTTTGATTGAATGTCTGTAAACGTCATTTACAGCTCGTTATCCACGCTCAAGGCGCGAAAGCCTTTCAGATTGCTCCTGCAGCCAATAAACATTTCATTGCCTTAGTCGTAGCCTTTTGTTTCGTTGCATCGGCATAAATCCTTTCAATGAAATTATTGAATAAGAAAAAATGTGTGTGTGTGTGTGCAGTTCATACGCAATAGAAGTGAAACTTCAGAGAATATACTCACAGATAATTCTTCTCTATCTTTTATTAATATAAATATAACTTGTTTAGCCTACATCCGTCACTCTATTATAATTCAAAATAAGCTTCTAAGGCTGGTGTGCACCGACTTTTAGCCGATGGTTAAAATAAATTAATCGCTAAAAATGTATGCATAAACAGTATTTTATTTTAACCGCCGGTTAAATGTCGGTGCACACCAGCATAAGTATTTCTATATTTACTATTCTTACTTTACTAAGTACTTTCAATATTTACTGTTCTAGTCTAAGAAATATTATTATCAACTCTATTTCGGTCGAAATTGGACCTATGTTTAAACATCGGTCTTTTTGACTCTCTAATCCGTGCTTCACAATGTAAAACTCGTATCTCTTTCTCTGGTAAGCTTGGTCTTATAGATTTATCTCTTTTTAGTGTCACTTTTTCGGTTCATAAAGTTTCAAATCACAATGATTCTTAAGAAGTTTTACTTCAAAAATACATATCATTTTATTCAATAATCATAATAATGTATTTACAAAACGTTATTATCAAAAGAATTAGACCATAATCACATATCATAAAAAGTGTGTACCTGCAGTGCGCACGCAGTGGAAGTGAAACAAAGTGTGACAAGGGATGGGAAGGAATCTGAATTTGTGACCTCACATTTATGTGTTTATCTCTTTTTAGTGTCGCTCTTTCGTTTAATTGAGTTGCAAATTATAACGATTCTAAAGAAGTTTCACTTCAAATAATATATTTGTAAGTTTAATTACATTTTTATTTCTTATGTCTTTAAGATGATTTCTCATATAAATATGGCAAATTGATTACTTATTTTCCTAAAGAGGAAGTTTTGAATTTAGTCAAGATTACTAAGATATATAACCATAGTTACATAAACAAGCTTAATGTGTTTTCAATCGTAAATTTTCTTGTTTTATCATTACAATTTTCGGCCGTATTTCACTGAACTTCAAATACTACTTTCAATTATCATTTTATCAAATTCATTACTATAATAAAATAAGATAAATATCATTACATTTAGTATTGGTAATTTAAATACATTGTATACCGGAAAATGGGGTACTGTAGGTCATGAATCAAACTTGTGAATGAGAATGAACCGTATTATGAAATTTAGCAACTGCAAAAAGGCTAAGGCTCTTGCTATGTTTGTCTATTTACAATTCAAACTTTTTTAATTGAAACTTTTTTAGAAAGTTTGTGATTTAAAACCCGATGAAACGAAAAAGCAACATTAAAAAGAGATGAAAGCATAAATCTGTAGGACTAATCCTGCGCAAGAATTAGATACGAGTTTTACATTGGACAGCACAGATTAGAGTCAATAAGATCGATGATTAAACATAGGCATAATTTGGACCAAAATAAAACTGATAATTATACATTATATGTAAGAATATCCTTTGAAGTTTCACTTCTACTGAGTATGAACTGCACACACACACAATTTTGATTTATAGTGAGGGCAAATCTGATTGAGGACAAGCCACCTCAGGGTAAGCGCGGCGGGAGGGTATGGGATTTGCCATAGTGGGCTGGCACTGGCTGCCCCTGGGAAATACTTTTGCCACCCAAGCCAGGGATACCCCCAAAAACTCCTCGGTATTCCGCCCTTCTTTTTTTATTACATATGTTCAGCAGACAGGCGTTCCACCGGATGGAAAGAGGTTACTATCGCCTATTAACATTTGTACACTCTCTAAAGGAAGACTGGAACCTGGCCACTGATGCCGGAACACAACTCAAAGTTGTTATGGCGGCATACTCTAGACCAGCGGTGGTAGCACTCCTGACCGGCAAATACCATACCACCTGGTTATGGGTAGGTAGTTTTTTCGCCTCTCACAACAAACCGCCCGGCGCAGTAGTGTAGTAAGTGTACTCTTTCTCCGTTTCTGTATGGATAAATTGCCTTTATGCCAGGACCACAGGGATATGGCCTTGCCATTTCACAGGCCCTTTCGTGGGGCGGTGTATAAATCGTCCCACGGAAGGAAATGTTGTCGAACGCGGAATACCAGCTCGAACCCATGTCAACGGCGTGGCGTCATTAACAGCGTGTGAGAGCCCTTCCCCAGGAACCCACCTAGGATTTGGACCTGGGGCAATTGAACGAGATGCCAGTGCTGCCTCTATCACGACGTCTCTGGGATACTAACACGAAAATAAATTTACATGACACTCTGAAACGGTGGCTTCTCTAATAAAAAACGTAATATCAATTTAGATAACATTTCATGTCGAATGCATTAAGTTTTCACCTTAAATGCTCACCGACGTTTTTCTTGTGATTTAATACGACAAAAAATGATTTTATGAGGGTGAAATCAATTACTCCAGTTAAATAGTGCCGGTGAAAGGTTAATGTATCTGATTTACACTCTTATTTAATAGCCCACGTTTTATAGGCCATCGTCAAAAAAGTAACACTGGTCCAAATTAAACGAAATGAAGTCAATCGGTTTGGTATCCTCTAACAAATTTTTAATCGTTTTGAAGGAATTGCAAAAAGGTTACAGTCGTCTTTTATGCTTATGATTGCGAGCATACCTAGTGATATAGCTATTACTGTATGTACAAATTAATGTATAGGCATATGTAATATAAGACGTTTCCGCTGCCATTTTATGGTATTTGTCCTCTGCGAGAACTTCTGACTTGTGCCAGACATCGAAATAAAAATTACACGAAGTTTGGATAAAATTGCAGTTACAACTCTCCTATTATATTAATTTACTCTATGCTTCAAGACATTTTGAATTTATTATAATAACATTTAGACAGACTAACTGACTGACACACGATTCTATAAAAAGTTATTTATCATGTGCATAATATAAATAGTAGTTTTTATTTTAAATCATAGAGCGACACTTCAATTTTGTTATACAACTAATACATAACGAACTCAAATATTATAATACATAAAGGACATATGAATATTTAATTTATACAATATACATAATGTACTTTTAACTGAATATATTAGAGATATATGTAGAAATATCATCACAAGTCTATGAAGGTATACTAAAAAATGTTATCACTCATTTAGAAGGATAACTCTACCCCTAACTTCTAGTTTTATGCAATTTCTTTTAAATCTAATAATTTAAAATAATCTAATACACCTTTTACTGAGTCTTTAATTTCATTTGCATCATTGTCTTGATTATAGCTCTTGGAGCCGACTCGATCGGTGTAATACGATTGGCCTTGAGATAATCGTGTTTCGTACGATAAGTGAGAGTGCCGATGGCCCACTCCCCCCTACCTTATCACATGTTTCATATCCCACCCCTGTTCCATTCTCTCTCTTATCCCAATCCTCCTGTCTGTTCCTTCGTGTTTCACAGGATAAGTGAGAGTTCCGATGGCGCACTCCCCCCTCCCCTATCCCATGTTCCATATCCCACCCCTGTTCCACTCTCTCTCTTATCCCAATCCTATTGTCTGTTCCTTCGCGTTTCATACGATAAGTGAAAGTTCCGAGGGCCTATTTCTTCCTCCCATATTCCACCCCCTATTCCATTCTCTCTTCTATCCCAATCCTCCTGCCTGATCCCCCATTCCATCCCCTTTATACCATCTTTTCTACCACATACTTAAGGCTGGAAAAGCATTGATTTCGCCCCTGGTAAAAACAAAAACATTTATAGGCAAAGGTAACCACTTTCCTTTAATTGGCACTGTACATGTTTGCCAACTTCGTAATATACAAAAAAACTAGAATCTCATCTAGTCTAGATATGTAGGGTGACGCGGAGAAGTCTTAAAAAAATATATCTTAAGACAACTTTATTGTACGACAGTTCTTACAAGACTATCATAATTACAAGTAAATCGTTATAAACTACTTTAACTTAAAATCTAATTATTAGCCTAAACGATGACCAAACGCTGCGTGGTCAGAACTTTTGTAGGCAAACGCAGGTCAGGCGATTGCCTAACTAGAAGTAAAATATTTTTTGATAAAAACAGTAAACAGACATGCCGACTACTTAGCAGGGGTCCATGTTTACCCAAATAACTGCGATACTCTAATATAACTTATAAATTAAAAACACTATCATATTAAGTACGTTGATTAAATTTAAATTACCATAAAACCTTGTTGCACGAATACAGTTTACTTACAATATTAATACGATTGTAATTAACATTGTAGCACATTACACATGACTTATTAGACTGTATTTTAAACAGCTTACTATTCATGTTCTGGCTTCCCTTTTTTTGGTTTTAGTTTAATAATGTATTCCCTGGTCAGAATATTAATTTGCTTCATCCCCCGCGTGAGGGTCTATGGACCGCCTACATAGAGCCTCCCTAACGAAATTACACACTCATTAGTTCTACGGAATGTTTGTTTGTTTTTTTACACCGACTGGCGCCTAATGCTCAGCGTCAAAACTAACAAAATTAGTCACAGACAAAACAAAAATTGAATTCGTTTATAAAGATACAGGAAGGGATATTGTTTTAGGGTGCGCTATAAACAGAACCTCTACTGGTCGTATCAATTAATTTGGTCTGATTTAATTTGAGTGCTCTTTGAATGTGATTTTGTAATAGTCCACAAATGTCTCACTGCTTAAATTTGAGGAACATACAGTATAGTTACATTAAAAATATGTCTAAGTGGTGCTCTTATCCAGGCTTCAAATCTGCGTTATTAGAACGATATGGAATGAGTGAAAAACTGAACTTTGTCCGAGCACTACGATATGAATTTAAAAAAAAATATGTCATAAATTCCTTCAAGGCAGCAGCACGTTTACAACAACAAGGGGGCAAACAAAGTAAGTAAAGATAGTTCCAGCATGGCTCTATCACGTCACAGGCGACGATAACCAATTGTCATCAGGTGGGCCTTTACTGTATAAAAGAGTTCATAAAAAAAGGAAGCTGGGTACTTTTTTGGTTAAATTGTAACAACAGATCTTTCAATGTAAGACGCACAACATGAGTTCAGGGTTGTCGCACGTCGTTGCCGTTTCATTCGGACAGATGAATAAGTGCGTGTTGATTGGAATTTTAATGGGCGTTAATGGGCGGGACAATGATCACATCGTCGCCGACGGAGATTTTATCGTTTCTATGCACTGATAAGGGGTTGATTGCCGGCGGGCTCAAAGGCAAATTGTAGACAGACCTGTCGATACTGCAAACCGGTGGCATCCTTAAATATACTTGTTTGACCAATATATTCAAAAACTATTGCGGTTTGTTTTAGCCGTATGAATTTAACAATTCCGTGATAAAATGATAATTACAGAAAACATAGATTCGTAATATTTATGTAATGTCACAGTCGTTTTGTTATGAGACTAATGAGGTTATCTCTTCTTTATTTCACCTTCTCGCAAGTATTTGGGGTCAGCATAATGATTTTTGCATCCATGCTAATCAGTTCTAGCACATATATTCTGTCACACCAAAATCATAAAGTCATCCTTCACACAATCCATCCATCTCTCTCTCTCTCTCTTTCTAGTCAACTTCAGTCCGCCTCTGCGCAAGACAGTCTAAGGCCAGCACTTCACGCATACCACAAGTGATTCGATTATACACTAAATATAGCCCTACTTTAGATATATTAGCAAATTCACTGCCTAAGTTTCACCGAAAATTGCACAATATGCTTTCATCTGATACTTTATATCGTCACTTATTTCTATATATAATATTTATGTAAGAAATGTGTTTGTGTATATATATATATATATATATATACACACACACATACATACATAACTTCACGCCAGGTCCCTTGCGGGGTAGGCACGAGCAACAGAGCGCCATACAGGTTTATTCTTACACACCTCACTTGCTTCTTTGACATTCATAGTTCTTGTCATGCACGCTCGTCTGTTCTTAAGGCTCCTGACATCACCTTCTGTTAATACACGATCAATTTGATCATGGAACGTGTGTCGTGGCCTTCCGCGACTTCTGCATCCATCCACTTTTGCATTGTATATCTGTTTAGTCATTCTTTCATCATACATTCTTTCCACATGCCCGAACCATCGGAGCATTCCTTTCCTTACCTTCACCCCGACACTCTCTTTCAGACCAACTCTCTTTCTTACTTCGGTATTACGAACGCGGTCCGCGAGTGTCACTCCGCAGATTTTGCGGAGTGCTCGCATCTCGACCGCGTTTACTCTACTTCCATGCTCTCTATTCCATACCCAACTCTCGCTTCCATACGTGAGCGTAGGTACCAGTGTAACGTCCCCTCGAAGAGTCTATGGAATGACATACTCAAGCCGAAGCATAGAGTGAGAAATAAAAGAATTTATATAGTGAAAGTTAATAACATTTATTAAGTAAATAAACAATTATAATATTGGCCATAAATCGTGATCATCTAGTAGTAGGAACCCTTCGTTGTAATACCGTTAACCCTATGTTCACAAGGTAGGTTATATAGGAGTGTTGATCAAGAAACAGGAAGACTCTCCAAGATCGGTATATGATTTATAAATATATATATATATATATAATAGTTTTGTAGTATATGTTGTAAGTGTAGAATGTTATGCATTTTATGAATAATGACAAATGTAACGACTCATGACATAAGCTCATCACCTGAGTACGCCGTGCCTTTATTAGCCAAAAGGAATTTTAAAGTACATTTCATAACAAATTATATAATTTTGTGTAAGGCACCCCTCCTAACCGCCCGGCTGATGCTACGCCACCGCATTAGCTATCAGTAAACGAACTCACGTCAAAACAAAGGAAGAATCTCCAATCTTTTAATTAGAATTTATTGAATCTATTATAAACATTGTCTAAAACAAGCGTCGGTTCACAACGTACTATCGCTGGCGAGAAAAGCCGACAAGAAACTCTCCAGCAGTACGCCCTAACAATTTAGAAAACACATTTGGAGTGCCTTATGTGTAAAATGAGATGGAAAAGCCAAAAGACTTGAGTGAACGTTTCATCTCAGAATCACTCTTCCAAAATATCAAATAAATTTGTAAGTATAAGGAATAATACCTCAGCGACCTCCTCTGATGCAAGATAAGAATATCACAGTAAATTAAAGATAAAGATTAATTTAAGTTTAAATAGTGATACTCTCTACATCTCATAAAATTCCCATTATGTTATTAGTGTAAGAGTTTCAGGATGTTCCTCCGTAAATATAAAGTAAAAATAAAGATAAAATTGGGTGGAGGACACCTTCACTCAAATTATTTGTTACCCTATGTCAAAGACCGATTTCAGTGTAAGAGTTTCAGGAAAAGTTCTCCGTAAAGTAAAAGTGAAATTAAATTGGTATTGAACTGGAGTATTCCCTTACGCTCGTATTGTTTGTTACCTATTTGTCAAAGACGGGTTTCAGGTTCGCCGTGAAAGTTAAAATGAAATTTAAAGTTAAAGTGAATTGGCAAAACCCTACATCCATCTAATGACCCTAGCACCCAAGAGATGAGAGCATAGCACCGTAAAGTAAAGTTTAAAATTGAATTTAACATAAAATGGTGATACTCTGCATCTAAGCGTCAACATCAGTAACACTACTCATATGTAAATTCTTTTTAATCAACCTTTCCAATCCAGCCAAGTTTGCCTGGCCTATCTACATCTAAGACTCTCATGAAATCACATATCGTGAAAGAAAATAAATTTTGATACGGAAGATCCTCCTACAACACGGTAGCTTATCCCTTTCTAGGTGCCCACGCTCCTCTAGGCTGATCCGCGGCTTAACTGGCTCCAAACCTTCAGTTACCAAATCAGTTAAACCTAATATGTGAAACCATCTTAGTCTCATGAATACACATATTATAATAACAAACTAAATTTGCTTAAAAGCTGCGCGCGTGAAAAACCTGGATAATTGTCGAATAACCATCCTAGGTTTGTCGATCCCGATAAGCGTTGAGTCGTGAATTCAACGCCCAAAGTTCCGAGGTTCTAGGAGACCCGGACCTAACCTGACTTATTATGAAAACATCCAATATGTGCTTTCACATCTAACTAGTTGTTGTTTGGTTATACTACTAAATAATAGTTATACTACTATTTAGCATATATCCAGCGTCAACAGAGTCACTTGCTTGTAGGTATATATTTCATGAAGTATAGTATTGGACAATAAATTGAAATAAGTAACTGAATTGCAAATTTGTCCAAACAAATAAATTCAAAAAAAACCCCCATTAAAAAAAATTGAAGTTATAATATTCCACTCTATTGCACTAAACCATGCCAAATGCCGAAGGCAAACCTTCCTAAACCAGAAAGTATTTAAATCATTATAAGTCAGTAAAACCAAATAAACTTTAAATTTCTTAAAGTCCGTCAAGCTTTCCCAAACAAGTCGCATGATTGTTGTAGAGTGTGGTGTAATAATGTAGTGTTATAAGATATATCTAAATATATACACATATATGAATAGACTAAATAATAGATAATAAACCAAGACTATGATATCACAGACCTAGGTCAATAATAACCCTGCCTATGTTCAAAACAATCAAGACTCGATACGACGTCTGACTTTAAGCTCACTGCGACAAGAGCAGATAGACATTAACAATCAACACCCCATCAAGTAAGTGACCACAGTCAGGTACGACAACATGAATGCAACAACAAGACAAAAACTCCTACAAGTAAATCCCATTGACATATAATTAATCTCCTTTAACAAAATAATAAGTAATTATATTGCCTAACAGAATCATCAGAACCCCTTTATAGCTCTCGACTATGAAGTAGTCATGTTATTTCATTAAGTTTTTAAAACCAAAGTTATATTTCAGAACCCCTTAAATTAAAATCAATAAACTAGTAATTTTATCCGCAAAAGACTATGTGTCATAGCTCCTAAGTAATATATTAATACACTCAGGCTTTACAATTAACCCTTAATAATTGAGTTAACTATGACACTATAACAATGTACAAACAATTCTTATCTGTTAATAGCGCACAAGTCAATCAAGACTTACATCAAATTAATTTAATTATGCATAGCTCATTCTCCATATAATTTACAAATTAAGGACAGTAATTCGTTAAGTACTAAAACAGGAAGGTCAGTAATAGATAGTAAACAAATCTGTCTATCATTACATATAGTTGTGTAAGTCTTCACAATAAATTCTTATATATGTTAGCATATACATACATACATACATACATAACTTCACGCCAGGTCCCTTGCGGGGTAGGCACGAACAACAGAGCGCCATACAGGCTTATTCTTACACACATCGCTTGCTTCTTTGACATTCATAGCTCTTGTCATGCACGCTCGTCTGTACTTAAGGCTCCTGACATCACCTTCTGCTAATACACGATCAATTTGATCATGGAAGGTGTGTCGTGGCCTTCCACGACTTCTGCATCCATCCACTTTTGCATTGTATATCTGTTTAATCATTCTTTCATCATATATTCTTTCCACATGCCCGAACCACCGGAGCATTCCTTTCCTTACCTTCACCCCGACACTCTCTTTCAGACCAACTCTCTTTCTTACTTCGGTATTACGAACGCGGTCCGCGAGCGTCACTCCGCAGATTTTGCGCAGTGCTCGCATCTCGACTGCGTTTACTCTACTTTCATGCTCTCTGTTCCATACCCAACTCTCGCTTCCATACGTGAGCGTAGGTACCAGCACCGCGTTGTGTATGGCTAGCTGGGCTTTCTGGCTGAGGTTCGTAGCGCCTAGAAGTTTACCTAACGCTCCAATCACACTATTCCCCAAATTTACTCTTCTTTCTATGTCAGCGGTGTACCTTCCATCCCTGCTAAAAGCACATCCAAGATATACAAACTCATTTACTTGTTCCAGCATAACATCATCGACCATTATCCTTGCATTCGTTCTGGTTACTTCTCTTTCAAACACCATAACCTTTGTTTTCTTCGCATTCAAATGTAAGCCTCTCGTCTGACAGTCATCTTTCATCATTGTGACTAGTGTTTGCAGTTCTGATGGCGATTCGGCTAAAAGCACGGCATCATCCGCATAAAGCAAAGTGCTAACAACTAGATCACCCATCCGCACCCCAACATCTATCAATCTTAATCTATGGAGACAATTGTCCAGATATAGGATGAACAGCAAAGCCGACAGCACGCAGCCCTGCCGGACGCCAATATTGACGTCAAACCAGGGCGACAGGCTGCCGTCCACCCGCACGCATGCCATACAGTCCTCGTAAGTGGACTGCACAGCACGCAGCAATTGGCCATTAATCCCATATCCGGGCAATATGTCCCAGAGGTCCTTCCGCACCACCCTGTCAAATGCTTTCTCTAGATCCACAAACCGCAGAAAACCTTCCGGCCCATAGCCAGCTGCTTCTCCACGATATTGCGGAGCGAGGAAACTTGATCCATACATCCCCTTCCATTTCTGAAGCCCCCTTGTGCATCCCACAGTAATCCATCGGATACCACTCTCATTCTCCTTTCAATAATCTTCGCGTACTTTAGAAGCTGTGCTGATCAAACTGATGGCCCTGTAGTGTAGTACCCGTTTTCGGCCGTATTTTCATCCCTCTGGGAAAATTATAAATATTGATCTTACAGTTTCGGGAGTCAAGTCTTTTTTTAGAAAATTTCCTCCTCTTTTCGAATCTTTTTTCAAATTTGAAAAATCTTTATTACTTTTTGAGATATTTGCAAAAACTAAACCCCTTTTCTTTTTTTTAGTTAATTGTTAATAACTTTTAAAAAATTTGCAAGCGGAACTTAATTTTTTTCAAAAATCATCTAGATGCTATTCCGAATCGAATGACACTCATTTATAATTTTCGGAGACTGCTGAAAAAAGTTGGTCCAAAAGGCACATGTTTACTAGTCTATTAAGAGCACTCTCCAAAGGACAGCTCAAAAAAATGTTGAAGAGGTCGCTCCAAATTTTTAAAAATTTCAAAAATCGTCAAAAATCGTTTTTTTTTAAATGTTTTTTCTTGTTACGGTAAAAAAAACCATATTGTGCTTGATTTTTACTCATCTCGTGGTGTATTTTTATCTATTATTGTACTAAATGAAAAAAAAATGTATGGAATTTAAATTTGAATATCAAAAGGTCGCTCGAAAAAATCTAAAGTAATGCACTAATAAATCAAAAAAAAAATATGAGCGACCTTTCAAAATTTTAATTTGGAACTGAAACTTTCAGAAACTTATTATTTTTTGGTCTCTAAAATTTTACCGTAAAAAGAAAAACCAAAAAAAAATCTATTTTTGTCGATTTTTGAAATTTTTAAAAATTTGGAGCGACTTCTTAAATTTTTTTTGAGGTGTCCTTTGGAGAGGGCTCTTAAAACATCAAAAACTAACATTTTATCACTCGAGATTTTAAAAAAAATAGCCGGTTTTTGCGCCTATTATAGTATATACATACGTATGCCTTAACTTGTTTGCCCTTTTTTATTTTAAAACTACTTAAGCTGTGTGTGTTTCTAATAGGTTAAACACTAATTTTGAGACTGTACTTTTATTTTTTTTATTTTTATTGTATAAGTTCAACAGACAGGCAGACGGCCTGCTTGATGGAAAGCGGTTACCATTGCCTATGGCCATTTGCAATACCAAAGGTGCTGCAAATGCGCTGCTGGTCTCTTATTTTAACGCCTGCTATTTCATACATAAATATATTACAATGTCCTGCGACCTGGCGGCCTGTCGTAAGAGGCGACAAAACAACCCACAGCCACCGGGCTAAGGGTTGTTTTATACCTGGTAGGGAATCTACCCGTCTGGTTGGCTACCACCCCTGGTCTAGAGTATGCCACCATAAAAACCTTGAGTTGTGGTCCGGCATTAGTGGCCAGGTTCCAGACTCGCTCAAAAGAGTAGCAGCGCATTTGTATCGCCTTTGGTGTTGCAAATGTCCATAGGCGATAGTAACCGCTAACCATTAGGAGGGTCGTTTGCCTGTTTCAATAAAAAAATGAAATATAGAATCGAATAATCATATTGATTGACACATTGAAGATGTTACAATCCTGAAAGTGTCAATAAATATTGTTTTCAATTATCTATACTTTTGATAGGATATTTTCTAATAGGATAAGAGTCTCGTAACAAATTAAAGATATTGGACATCCTTTCGCTACTGTAGGGGGTTTTCCTACATAGAATGTTAATGATACGATGTTTTAAGATGTTAATTATTTATTGCTTAAAATATGGTAATGGAATGATGGTACTAATGCTTTTGCTAAGATCAGTGGCGGTTTTGCCCACTGACCGAGTACTGTGTTAAACGAGTACTGATGCGAATGATACATACGTTAAAATGCACGTGTCGATGTAAACCGCTGACACGGCAGTGTAATGTTACAGTTATTTAGTAGCATAGTTATCCTTGTCATGTTTCCGTTTAAAGTTAATAATTATTTTGTTATGTACCCTCTTATTTCTAAAAGATACAATCGACCATTTCCTTAATTCAATAATATTATTATATTTTTATTTATTATGTGATTACCGTCTGTTTTGTATAAAGTAGTTGTCTATAATTTACAATAATTTTGATACAACATTTATCCTTTATAATGTAGTGATTGTGTACAGATTATAATTCAAAAAATTTCAATTGTATGTATACGGTATTGACATTTTGTTTTCATCTTGACAGACGCGATAGATTTGTACTGTGTTCAATCTGTTTTATTACATGTTAAATTTTATGTAATATCTTGTATAAAATATTATCTGGAATTTCCAAGCAGTAATGTAATAAATTCTTTTCATTCATAACACTTTAATTAAAATAGTTTCAATCCGCTATCAATTGTGCCAATATGCTAAGTTTCTTAAACTGTCGAATTGTTGGAGGGATGGCGAGGTGTTCCAAAAAGGCTTGTCGAATATAAAAAGTTAGCGTGTAGTGTGTTAAAACCGTAAGGTTCTCTGATTATACGTATGTTACCAGTTGCTGTTCTTTCAATACCATAAACCCTTCTGATTTGGCCAAGTATTACAGTATGGCTGTTGCTAGCCAGTTGCTAGATGTAATTCTTCACGGTACATTGGTCGAAAGATACTTGATCTGTTTCTTCATCTACAGTATTTAATTTGTAAAACACTGGCCACAGTTTAATATTCACTTTGTAAATACTGATGTAACGAAACGCTTAGTCCAATGAAACCACCTTATTTGCAAGTTATTCCATGCGTTCACATAAAAACCTCTTTTAATTATGATTCAAAATAATTAATTCAATGTTTGTTTTTTTAATTAATTATGGAAGCATCGTATAAGAGAGGTGCTCCGGATCGCTTGTATAATTTTTAGATTAATCGCTTTAACGTAGACAACACATACTTAAAATTCTTTTTCTATGAATTTACTTTAGATTATGGTAAATAGCCTTAATAGATTTCCAATTGGACGTAAATTTTTCAAGTCATCGAGCCAGTTAAGTTAACATTTAATTGCACACGTGGCACAGGTGTTAAAGGTAAAGTCCGAATTAGTCCAATTCCGTTACATACCTATAATCTTATAGCACTTAGGCAGCGATCCATTAGCGACTCAAAACAACCACGTTCACGACCGCGGTTTTTCCCGTTCCACTTGCTTGCCGGCGTTACAATTGTAAACCCAAGTGGAACGGTTTTTCGACCCACCTCTTGACATAGGTTGTTGTGAGCGTAGTGTGATTGAAAATGATGTCGTCTCTAGTTACGTTTTCGCCACGACCATAACGACCGCGGTCGTGCTGTGGAATCGCTAACGAAGCATTTTGGGCGTTGTGAGCTACTAATGGAACGCGCATTAGAGGGATGTTTGTTGACTGTTTGAAAATATCACGCATTTTATTACATAGAATTTGCTATCGAGCAATGGAAAACTGACTTTGAAATTTAACCTGGTCGGTTTAAATAATTCCCAGAAAAATTTATAATAAAAAGTAGCCCAGATTTTAAGTCGAAGAATATCCTGTCGATCAATGAAAATCGCATCGCATTCGGCCCAGTAGTATTTACATGAATCCCAGATAATATTATAAATAAAGAACGTAACGACTCTTAACGACGAAAGTACACCATCATACGAAAACAGTCCCCAGGAGTCTTAGGTATGCATTAAGTCAAATAATTAATTTCTAGTTAAAAAAAGCAATCATCAAAAAAGTACACTTTTATTAGAGATCCCAGTATGTCCCCACAGTACCAATTAGTTCCGTGTGGGAATATCAAAATAGAGAGGTGATTTTGACCCCTAATTGCGCGTACATGCGATCATAAATACAAAGGTGGGTAATCTACGTAAACATTGAGGACAATTGTTCAAGTACTTCCGTTTAGGTGGCGATAATGACTAAAACGCTTTATCAAACAACCAAATCATCATGCAAGGGAATTTTATGGTGAGAAAATATAAATATTCATTGAAGTTTAATAATATTACACTGCTTATTTGCAAATTTATCTATATATATATCGTGTCGTGTGTACGTGTGTGCGTCGTATCGTAAGTCGCGGTAGCGTAATGGCTAGCACACGCGTCCCAGACTCAAAGGTTCGATCCTGACCGGAACTCATGCACCACTTAGTCAGTTTCTGATCTATTGTGCATATTGTTACAATTACCACATGCTAACAACGGTGAAGGAAAACATCGTGATGCAACCTGCACATCGAGATAACCGATGTGGTAAACCTATCAAGCCGCCTTGGACAAGCGTGGTGGGTATACTGTCTGTTCCCCCTATAATGGGAGGCCCGAGCCCAGCAGTGGGACATTTATGGGCTGATATTAATTATTATATTATTTGTGTGTGTGTGTGTGTGTGTGTCTGTGTGCGTGTGTGTGTGTGTGTGCGTGCGTGCGTGCGTGCGTGCGTGCGTGCGTGCGTGCGTGCGTGCGTGCGTGCGTGCGTGCGTGCGTGCGTGCGTGCGTGCGTGTGTTTGTGTGTGTGTAATGATGTAACTTACTCCTGTAGCTATAAACCACTACAAATATATGTATTTAACAACAATAAAAATAAATAAAAATAAACACTTTAAGGATGTAAAACAGTTTCAACTTCCTTCATACATCACACACCTTCGAATTACGCTCTTCTAATAACCCCATCTTAAAGGCACCTGCATATTTTTCTAGATTTTACTCCAAATACTTCGCTATGCAGACTGTATACGGGCCAACAGTTCCAAACGCAAACTTTTGGAATCGTTTGCCCGTAGTTGTCAAAAACGGTATCGTTTGCCATATTATTATTATTTTTCAGAAACCATTACGTTAATTTATAATAAAGTATAATATATTATTGTATTCTTCATAACTTTGTTTTTTACTTTCCAAATTGTGCTGTTATGGCTTAATTTTATTTTAATTATTAATTAAATTATATTACGTACACATAAGTTGTTAAAAGTATCCCTAAAATTTAGACTGCCTGGCAGAGATCACTTTAAGCGAAGAGACCGCCTTTTGTTTTACCGTATAAGTATTGTAACTATTAATTTTACTATTGTTTATTTTGGAGAACAATAAAGTGTTATCTATCTATAAAGTCCGTTCATTGTAGTTGTCATTGGTTATACATTCTACTAGCTTCTATGCTTATGGTAGACTAGTTTAGGAAACCAGTTTCACATGTCACGCCATAGATCCCCTTTAAACGATGTTTATTAAACACGCACCCCTATCATAGAACTGGCGTCATATACAAGGGATTGTGTGAAAAGTTAATTGTTCAACACATGACAGATTTGATGCTAATGATTACAGGAACTTGAGTCCGTTTATGCCCTTTGAACCTTTTCCGGATTTATGGTTGACAATGGCGATTTGTTCCTGATTTAATGACAGTCATTTGGACGTGTGGGAATATTTGTAAATGACATCGACACTGATCGATTAAAGGTGTTACTTGATAGAATAGCTTCGTCTTAAATGATCTTGGCTATCTTCTAAGCGATTCAATCCATATTTCTTTAATAGCTACAGCAAAATGTGATCTGCAAATGAGAGATAATAATATGTATTTGTCAATGACACAGAGCAAAATAATAAATATTGTACATTACATGTTAAATGATATCATTACCCATTTTTAGACATACAAATACTTATTTGCATTTATTTAAATAAGAAAAAATATTTAAATTAATTGATATGGTTATGTCAGCTTGATACAATAAAAATCTTCCAGTGACTAAGTCAGGGGCTGGCAATTCTGTTTCAACAGCTGAATATCTCAAACGGCGCAAATATGGAACCCTAGGAAGGAGTTACATATTTGTGCCGTTTGGAGATGAAACTTTAGGTCCGTGCGGTCCATCGACAAAGGGTTTCTTCAAAGAAATTTGTAAGAAACTCTTTGATACCACCCGTGATCAGAAGGCTGGTTCGTATTTTGCGCAACGAATCAGCATTGCCATACAGCGTGGCAATGCAGCCAGCCTTCTGGGCACGCTTCCCTCTGGTAGCGATTTGTTACATTCTTTATATTAATTTATTTATTTATAATTTAGTTTATTTTTAAGTATTTAGTTATTTTTATTGTGATATGTTCTCTGTACTAGTTATGTTAAATAAAAATTAGTAAAATAATTTAGCATTATCTAATACATAATAGTCATGGTACAAAAAGTCGTGGTAGCGTAATGGCTAGCGCACGCGCCCCTGAATCGAAGGGCGCGGGTTCGATCCTGACCGGAACGCATGCACCTCTTAGTCAGTTTTCTGATCTAATGTGCATATTGTTACAATACAATTACCACGTGCTAATAAAGGTGAAGGAAAACATCGTGATGCAACCTACACATAGAGATAACCGATGTGTCAAACCTGCCAAGCCGCCTTGGACAAGCGTGGCGGGTATACTGTCTGTTCCCCCTATAATGGGAGGCCCGAGCCCAGCAGTGGGACATTTATGGGCTGATATTATTTATATTATAATACATAATAATTTTCATTATCTCAATAAAGATAAATCTAATATCGGACCATAGTAAACCGTAGTAAACGGTAGAGTAACAGACGTATTAAAAAAAACATACTCAAAAAATCAATAAATAACCTGTAAATATATGTTTATAGCACTTTTTATCTGAAGGTTTTTATTTTATAGTGTAGTTTATTTTTTAATGTAGTTTAGTTATTATTTATACTAATTACTTATGGCTATTATTATAGACCAGTATTATTAACAATAATAATAGACTATTGGTCGCCCGTGGTCGATATTCGACCACAATAATTAATGTCAAAGACTATACTTCTATAAACACAGATTTCGCCAAGGTTACACTGTTAATTTGACTTGAACAATAAACAAAAGAGGATATGCGTGTGTGTGTCAAATACATGGTAGTGTGTGTAATAACTTTTTTTATTGATTTGATGTATTTTTATGCATAATTTAAAAAAAATAGTATTCGTCGCTTCTTTTCTATATAAACTATAAGAGTGCGAAATTTCATACCCCTGCGTCCGCACAATTTTCATAAAAAGGGGTACAAAGTTTTTGCTTCACGTATTAATATATAGATCAATTAATAAAATAAACATTTATAAATTAAATACATAATTATAAATACCAGTAAGAGATACGTTTCGTCTCGACGTTCACTTCACCTTCGGCGGAGTTATGAAATGCACAACCAGAGTCCGTATTCCTGTAAAGTACAATCTTGTGGGAATAGGTACTATCTAGGTAAGCGTGCTTCATCTTCGACCACATGGTCGTCCGACATTAGGCGTAATATGGTCAAACGCGAAAATATTTATCATGTTGAATTGTTATATATAATTTAAGACAATAATACAACTTATATAAGAATATTTAATAAACGATTAATATATAATATTAGTATTGATAAGTTCAAATGGAGGCCACTTGGCGAGTTTATATTATGTACATTTTTCATTCAACTCACATTCACGAGTAATTACTAATAATGGTTGAGTGATAAAATCTCGTATCTCCCGATACCGGAAATATATAAACTATTAACATTAAGAGCATAGTAATTACCTTAAACTTATTTAATAAGTAGCACATGTTTAAGAATCACAGTAAAGATATTTAATTAGTATATTTTAATGTTCTGGTAATTTCAAATTCATGTTTTGATAAGAAATTAAAACACGCAACGTTTGTTGATGCGTGTCACGAACATTTTATATTATAATATGCATACGTGATAAGCCGCTTAGCTTTGTGCGACATGCATGCGAAGCGCCCTAATCTTCGCTTCATGTAGACGCTTCAACTGCGTTAGTATTAAAGATTTAGACTGTGGCCGAATGTGTCTAATTTGAATCGTTAAAAAATAACGCCATCAACGCAAAACCAGATTATTGTATATAGACCATGTTATCGGTCAATATTTAACATCCTCAATAATACATTAAATATCTTGCCATATCTGCGGTAAACGACCTATACCTGTAACATTATCCGAGATGAGGCCCCACCATACTTTAGAGTTACATATGGCTCCACCTCCACCTCAATAATTCAGTATGGAAGCTAATATATTTCCATTCATTCAGGTTCAGCTTTTGAATTTTATATCTCTTTTTTTTATAATGGCCCTTCTGGCCATCCCCCTAACATAGTCAGGGTCTTTATTTTATCATAACTCTTATTATAATAATAATTATCACGCAGTTCAGGCCTTCTAACTTGAAACTAATATTTACCTTATTTAGAATATTATGTATCTTTTCCACTGTGGTAAGCTCCAGCAGAGGTGACGAGAATATCCATATGCACCTTGTCTTATTACGTTCTATGGCCTTCTTGACCAGCCGCATACAGAACATCTCTAGGTACAGCCTCGTGTCCCAGCCTGAAATCAAATAATAAATAGTCTTCTCGGTGATCTTAATACGTGTGGCCGTCCCGAGACCGCACCTGAGTCGATCATAGATGGGGTACTCGAGCATGAGGTGCTGTAGATCGTCTCATCGCCTCCACTGTCACTCACGCATGCCGGGCTATTTTTCAGTTTTAAATTGGTCTAAGTAGGCTGCAAACCCCCCGAGTCTGGCTAATGCTTGTGGCACTAATGTGGTATTAACTTGAATTCCTTTAGTATGCACCGCGCGGCATAAACAGAGGGGAATAACAACTTCGTGACGCTCGCCGTCTGACTGCCCACGTATTTTAGATCCCGCTGCTAGACCGACTCCATCCTAATGGATCGTTTCTGGTAGGAAACGGCACATTCACATTAAACTACTAGGATTAGATTTTATTCTTAACAGTATTCTTCCGTGTTAATATCAATTCCGTGGCAATTTTTCCCTTGCCAAACATTGCATTGCATGTGTATGTAAGTTAAAATATCGCCGGCACTCTTTTGTCGCTGCATTCGCCGAAATAAATTTCGGCCTGAGAGACCACAACTTATTCTAATTAGTTGGTACAAAGTTCCAATTAGTACGATTCCGTATCGGATGCGCCCGCGCACCCAGCCATGCAACGCGGTGGCTAACATAAACTGCACGAATAAAATTTAAACCCTTTAATGAACTGCAAGATTGCTTTATTTACAATGAGATAAATACATTTTCGGTTGTCGGTTTGTTTAGTGGCCCCTGTTTAAATGGCTATCAAGAAAACGATGTAATAATTTTTAATACTTTATACACAAAATCACCCAAGTGTGTGACAGTCTTTGACATTGAAGTGTCCTTCTTCCTTATATTTGTTTCTAAACTGGCCCGCTCAATTCCTTTCGTTTTTATTGTCTACTATAATCCAAATCAACTCAACTATCGTATAAATGTGAAACAGGCTTTATTTGTATATTTTGCAATTGCATATTCCTTCTTCACGACCTTGCGACTAAACCGATAACAATCGTAACATTTTAAGTAGGGGAGAGTAGGGTAATCGCAGACGATGGATAATGGCAGACACTGTCTTGAAAAGCACTAAATAAATTAGATAGATAGATAACACTTTATTGTACACCATTACAGAAAACACAGAAAAACTTAAGCCTAAAAATATTCTAAATGTGCAACTTTTATATATTATTAATATAAATATATTTTATTTTAACAAAACTTATTACAATATATTCTAAAATACAATTAAATACTAAAAATAAACTTTAGTATGAAAAATAAACCTAAAAACTAGAAGTTAATAAAAAAATATAGATAAAATATTGGTCCCTTACCAGGAACGTTCCCAAAAGGCTGGTGGCGTTACCACGTTGAATAGCATTACTTAACCTTTGAGTAAAATAGACGCCAGCCTTTTGGTCGCGTGAGAGGTCTACTAAACAGTCGGCGACATCTCGATAAAGTTTTAGAGCTTTAAATGTGCACAATTCTTAATTATGAAATTGTGAGTCGATCCCAAATCTACTGCCGGACAGTAAGTGGTGAGGTGAAATCGCGCACACGAAAGAAGGTGTGTTTACTTTATAATTTTTCAACATCTTTTTCGATAGGTAACATGTAAAATCAAATATCTTTTTATGCCGGAAAATGTAATTTAGGAGATAGTTCGTGCATTTATGCGAATTAAACGAAAACTTTAATTAATGTTCCAGGACTAAATAAATAAGGATAAATGAATAAGAATATTCACCCATTTTATAGCAGTACCTATATTTCTTGCCTTATTATAAAGATTTGCTAATTTCAATAATGTGATAATGATATCGATAATAAGCCCATGTTTAATTTTAATACAAAAATTCCTCATAGCCATTGATCACGAATGAGGCGAAGATCCAATAATATGGCTAATGATACGTTAACGAAAAAGGTGTTAAAACGTTTATTGGAATACGTCTAAAACGTTATTAATAGCATTTTAACAAGCCGATGCCTTATTTTAAGGTGTTAACCAAAATTTTTTCTATAAATATTATAGTGGAAAAAAAAAGGTTTCAAAAGTCTGAGGAGATTGTAATTCAATTATTACAATTCAGAGATAATAGTGTTGTGTTGATAGACATTAATGCCGAACCCGTCGCGACACTGTCATCTCGTCACACGAAGTCTCTGACAGTTTTGTAAGCAGATGGCATCAGGAATTGAAACTGCATTAAATTTAAAGGATACCAATTAAATATTAGCATTTTATATTCCCATGTAGATAAAATTCTTATATTTTTATGTATGTCACTGAACTTCAGCTAAACAGTTAGACCGATTTTTTTGTATGAGTTCAAGTGGGTCCCGGGATAATTTAGATTCACAACTGAACCCGGTAGGTGTGTAGGTAGTTGACGCTGCAATCGGATTCTGGTTTTTTTTAGGACTGGGAAATGTGTATATGTATATATGTTCTTGTGTTGTAATCAGACAGTATATCTCTTTCAGGCTACACATTGACTGGTAACTTTTTTGGTAATGTAAATAAACAGTTTAACCATATTCTTCTCCGGTCATAAAAACATATTCAATTTTTATTATGGCCAGTTTCTTTTATTGCATGAATTCAGCACGGCCCACTGGTGGTAAACGGTTACCATCGCCTATGAATATTTGCAACACCAAAGGTTCTACAAATGTGCATCTGCTCTCTAAAGGGAGACTGGCCACTAATGCCGGAACACAACTCAAGGTTGTTTTGGCGTCATGCCGTAGACTAGGGGTGGTAGCCATCTAGACGGGCAAATGCCCTACCACCTTGCTGTGGGTTGTTTTGTCTTCTCTTGCGACAGGCCGCCTGGCCGTAGGGATGGTAAGTATCCTCTCTCCGTTTCTGCATGTATAGTTTAGGGGTTGGTCGACAAACATATGAACAAATTATATGGCATTCAGTATATCACTGTGACTACATAAATTATTTTTTAAACTCTTGAAGCCTTTAAAAGTATCCATTTAAATGTAATTATTTCATTGTAGAATATTGACAAAGTTAATGAAAAAAGGTATATTGAAACTATTCTTAAGCTCAGCCACGTTGATTATTATAGCAGTTTTCAACCTCAGACTTGAAAAGTATAACTATAATGATTGTAGTATAATCTACATGGTATTTAAAATAGCTACGGCACTTTAAAAAGTACTTATACAAAAAGAATGCTACTCTTAATACGAAATATTAAGATGTAGGTACCTACAACATGATACATACAATCAATACAATCTTGCGTACTAAGTGCTTTATAGCCCCTAATCGTCGATTCTGGCTACCGCTATCAAAATTCCGTCAAGCCGAAGAGAAACCGTTGATCCCCGCCCATATAACTTGTGCCAACGTCGATAATTTCAGGCTAGTGTTACGAACAAATGCTACCCATCAATGAATGCGGGTGCATCGATTTATTATTGAAATCAGCCTGTCGCACGCGCAGGCTTCCTGTTCTTAAAATTGCTTATAAAATTGGTCGCCGCTCGTGCCACGCACACGACTTTTAATGATACCTACAAAAATTGGTACATGATTTTTCAATTATTATAATCCCAAGATTGACACGTGACGAGCTATTTATCTTGCGCAATCAACTATTTATGATTTTATAACGTTGGAATGCAATTTTAATAAATCAATAAAATTGTTGTTAAAGTATTATAATGGGAGTAAATGCGTGGCAATAATAAATAACTTACGCGGTCTTTTAGCTTTCAGTCATAAATTACGCTCACATAGCGGAATATTGATGTAAACGATTCACATGCTATTAAAATAAATTATAATAATGCGGGAGTGATACGGATATACTATAAAAATGCTGGTATATATAAAACTTCACTAACGCTGGACTCGTTATGTACTTCACTATCAGCTGGTTTCTATTTACATATATCTTACTAGGATTTATTTGTCTTACTAATTTGACATATACTCCATATTAGCAATGTCAATTTTCTACTAATGCTAAAGTAAAAGAGTCCCAACTAATATCATATTGACAATAGTGAGGTAGCAATCGCATAGCGTAAACAAACCTAGTAGAAAGCTTTTGGCCAGAAAGTTTAGTGACAACGCACGTGCCGGTCAGTGCGCACGCGCAGATGTACCGCCACACCTGCCTTGACGTTTTGACATCTCTCTTGCACTCATAATAATCCTCAATTAAACTTGTCTGTCTAATAATGTGCATTTTTAGTCCGAACAAAGTCAGTTAAACGATTTACCATGATCGGAGCCAGTACATTTTACGTTATGTGACCTGTTTATTATACTAAGAAATAGATTGACTAAAGGCCTGTTCAGAATTTAATAGAATCCTAACTTCTCTACATATCTACATGCTTATTCAACATTTGAGCTAGTCACCATAATCCTGGCGTCAAATTTTAGTTGCATTCGGAACTACCGCTTGGAGATTGAGTTCGCTTTTCTAGTCTTAACTCTCCACTTTGCGTGATTTTCACACCAAATTCAAATGTTTTTATTCATAATAAGTTCCACTAAATAACATTTTTTTAAGATCTTACGTATAAGTTAATATTTAAATTTACTTCTTATCTATGTATACTGTGCTTCGCGACATGTTATCACTGTTTAGGAAGAAGAGATGGTAAGACACTCCCGAGCAACACATCTAGCTAAAAATATTTTCGTCATATTTATCATCTCAGTTTTTTTTTATAAATACATAAGGATGTTGTACAATAACTCTTTGAAGAATTAATGGAGTTATAGCAAAAAATATATAATCAGTAACACAAAAACATAACAAGAGGAAAGAAAATAATGAAAGTTATCATATTGACGCGTATATCATACTTACGGCATCAAGAGAGCATTTCTTTATAACATTCCTTCTGTCGAGCGCTACCATAGGCGGACTGAAGACAGGACAGTCGGCCTATGGTAAACTTAACACTTGTTCCAACATAACTTGCCAGTTGCCGTAAAACGTGGCTGTATCAGCATAGGCGACGTTTTAGCATTTTGTCTGCTACGTCACAGATGTAAAGATTTTATTATTATTGCTGAAGCAGATCAGTCAGACTAATAGGTCAACCGTAATGGAAAGCGCTTACACCAGAAGTGCTGCCAATGTGCTGCTGGTCTCGAAGGGGAAACTGGATCCTGGCCAATGATGCCGGGACACAATCAAAGTTGTTATGGCGGTATATTCTAGACCAGGGATGGTAGCCATTCAATCAGGCAAACGCCCTACCACATACCTGGCTGTGGGTTGTTTTGTCACCTCGTAATACAGGCTGCCCGAACGCAGGAATTAGTATTCTTTTTCCGTCCCTGCACGGTGGTCACGCATGAAGGAATAATTACTTGGTCATTCCGTGTAATACGTCAACCACCGCGTATTTTCATGCTACGCAGCTTGTACTTGTTTCGTTGAAGCAGGTAGTGAAACAAGCCCTGCTTGTTTCACTACCGTTCAAGAGTTAAATATCGTAGAATTTAGTTTACGCCATGAATTTGCAACAACAGGCAGACGGTCCATGTGACCGAAAGTGGTTAACATTGCTTATGGATATTTGCCACACTAAACGTTGCTAATGTGCTTCCGACTTCGAAGGAGGAAATGGAGCCTGGCAACTAATACAACACAATGAAATAACACAACTCAACTACCAAGACGGCCAAATACTCTATCATCTGGCTTTGGGATATTTTATGGCCACTTACAACAGGCTGCCCGCCCGCAGAAATTAGTATACTTTCCCCGGTCCTAATGAGATAATAAGTCTGCAAACATAAAATATAATTTTAGTAAGGGATTGCGAGACACACTTATCCCAACTTTCAAAAAGGAATCTCACCACCTGTAGACTTGAATAGGAAAGTCACGAAGTAACATAGTTATGATTTCGTTAAATAGATGATGGGTACTCCTAACTCTTTTTACGATTTCACTTTACCGTTGATATAATTATAATACAACTTCCTATTAGTTTTCCTTGACATACGTCAACGTGAACCTTGTCAAGTCCGGCTGTGCTAGTGCAAGTGGCTAGCAAAAGCAAATTTGAAAAGTTCTTTTGCAAGGAGCGCAATACAGCCGTCCTGATAAGTCATATGTGTAGCTGTAGTAGATTTTAGGGCGGTTCTTTATAAAAATGTACAAAGACAGGCAAAAGGACGGATGAACATGACGATTTCAAAAAGGGTCCCAATCAGATTTATTTATAAATACATTTCACAATAATTATAAAACGTTTAAAATTTTTGATAAATGAATAGATATATTTGTTAAAAGTAAATTAATATATTTTTGTAACTGCTACTATACTTTAAATAATCTGCAAGCAAAAGCTTGTAGTTTAAATTTTAACAGGCCTTTACTTATTAGTATTCCCCAGGCGAGTAATCCTACCTTACAGACTATGGCCATGTTTAATTCCCCAGCTTCCACTATGAAAACTAGTTCTGGACTCAACCAAGCAGTTTTGTATGTAGGTACATAGGTTAGTCGTATAAACACTTATTTGTTGGATCACTTAAACTATCTGAACAGGTATCATTACTGTTTTTATCTCGTTGCGTGCCTGTTACGATTATGTATATACTGTATACGGAGACTTATTTTAGTGAGAACATTAGACTGGGCGTTACTAAGATGTTTAATAAATTACTGGTCTATAAGTAACTCCTATATAATTTACTCGAGCATTACAATGTGGTCATATTAATAATTATTATAAAAAAATATTAATAAAATACATATGACAGTGTTTTCATAAATATATATTAAATTTAATTTTCAATTTAAACTTATAATTATTAAAATTTGGTATAAATTATGTTATATTTGAATGTTCATTGAACGCAGTGACCCCTCTCATTTGAATAAGACAGAAGAAGCGGGGGGCCATGCATCATTCCGGCCCAAGAAGAGGCCGAATACGCTGGCCGTTATCTCCATGCAGACTCACTCTGGTCTAGAGTATGCCGCTGTAACAACTTTAAGTTGTGCTTCGATATCAGCGGCTAGGTTCCAGTACGTTTGGTTTTGCTAATGTCCGTAGTCGACAGTAATCACTTTCCATCACAGTTGGGCCGTCAGCTTGTCAGCTTCAGCGCTTCAGTATAAATTTAAAAACCGAAAGAGCCGTTAAAAAGCTCTCCGTTATAGGTGGGCCCACATCAGCTGGGGTCGCGAATACTTTATTTCTCACGACCGTGGCTCATGAGGAGGTACACACAGGTGGTTTGTGTGAGTATTGACATTCATCGCGAAACTCATATTATCTCACTGTCACCAAGCAGCAGGGACTGTATCAAGCATTTCCGCCTAGCAATAAATAATAAACAAAAATGGTATAAAAATAAACAAACTTTATATATTACTAGCGGTTCTGACAGACGTTGCCCTGTCCTGAACAAAATAAAATCTAGAACCCAATTCCAGCGCCACCTATTCTCACTCAAACAATATTTTTTTTGTACCATGGGTTTCATTACTGAAGTTTTTATATTTTTCTAGTAATTAATTAGTAAGCCTATATTAATTTGGAATACGGTAGCATTCTAATGATGAAAACAAATTCGAAATCGGTCCAGTTGTTTTTGACTTTATTCGTTACAAACATACAAATCCTTCCTCTTTATAATATTAGTATAGATGCAATAACCAGTGTTTACGCCTTGTTAAAGAAATTTTTGTGTCAGCGAATCTAATGTTATTAAAACACGTGGAGGGTTTAATTTGACCTTGATTAATGATTTGACATTGACAATAGCTCAGCATGGGAGACGTCTTGCTGGGTAAATTAGACAGGGCAGTACCCAAACAGGGGCGGCATCCTGATACCGACATGTCACTGCTGATGGGGTTCTAACGGTCTCCCTTTGTGCTTTGAAATCTGATTACGTTATTTCGTGTGTAAAAAATCAAAACTTAGCAAATGAAAGAAAATTTACAGCGAAGCAAAAATATGTCACGAACTTTAACGAACATTAAGAGAAATTACCTCATTGTGTGTTAAACTATATTTTGATATTTTTATGTTTTGACAGGCACAGCACGTCAGTATAAGGGATAAAAAACAACCAACAGTTATGGATGCTAATACCGTGAACTAGAACATGCTAGGATAATAACTTTGGGTGGTTCCGGCACTAGTAGCCATGTTCCAATCCTCCCTCAGTTAGATAGCAATAAACATGTATTACATAATAAATGTTATTATAAAAAGAAAAAAAGATGAATGAATAAAGAAACACTGCATTCATAGCCCCAAAAGAAATAAATAAATAAGATAAAAACAAAACGATCTGCTCCGAAAAGAGACAGACGAGAATTTAAAAAAAACATCCCTTGGAAACCGGTATAATAATATTTATTTGTAAATGACACGGTAAAATAAATGAGTTCTTATATATGTACAGAATGTACATGTAAATAATTATTTTCTCCGTGCAGTTTGGGTCATAAATCAAAGTCGGCCTCAGCCCGGCTAGGGCGGTGAGCATGTTGCGCGGGCGCAACGCCATTATCGATAAAAACTCATTCTTATGAAAGAAAGATTATCATTCTTATAAAAATCATTATTATCTTTTTTGCTGTTAATTTTAAACTTAGATATAAGTATTTATATTTATTTTTAATATAACTTCTTACATTCTAAACTTTTGTACTTATAGTTTTTTAATACATAGATACCTAATTAATAATTTATTTTAAATCATTATTATTCTTATTTTAATAAATACGTTGTTTTATCTATATTTTTTTCTTTCATTTATATCACTAACCCACAAAATGACAAAACTAAATACACTATCAATAACGCTTATCGACAACAATAATGCGTATCACTATGCCTGCCCATAAGGCCCGTGAGTGGAAAAGAGAGCGAAATAATTGCTTCACCACTCCGATTATTTATAACCCAAACTGCACGGAGAAAATAATTCTACTATAGTGTTTTCTCCGCGGTTACGCCGCGTGTAAAATCCTAGGCCGGCTTTATTTTACTTAGACAAAACAACTTGATTATTTACATATAATAATAACAAAGAAACTAAGTCCATATAGTCTACACAAACGCTTAGTAAGACATAGAGGTGAGTCGAAACCAACCCGATTTGAAGTAATACACCGAATGACATGTTGTTTATGACAACGTAGTTATTTGTTAGTCAATGAAAAAGCACGCTGCAGTGTCATCTAATTATCCCATTTATAATCCGTCTATTCTTGGAAACAACGTAACTTATCGGGATAAAATGCATCCTAAGTGTTATCTCGGGTTATAAGCTAGCGTTATATTTAGTTTCATTCAAAGAGGTTCAGTAGTTTCCAAAAATGTTGCGATCGCAGCACCATCTTTTTCGCTATTATCGTGTATCCTACGGAACCACGTCAGTTATCGAGATAAAAGTATACTAAGTTACGCCCCAGGATATAAGCTAGCTCTATGTTGAGTTTTATTTAAATCTGTTCAGTAGTTTTCACGTGATAAGACAGAAAGGCAGACAAAAGTTCTAAAAATTGCATATTTGATATCTCCTAGTCCGAATTATTCTCCGTGAGTTTTTCACATTCTAAAGCGCAATGCGCAAGCTCGAACTATTTACAGATTTACATATAGATAGATTAGAGAACGTCAAGTCATTACCCATTCAATGGGCGTACAAATATTTGAATTCAAGTTAATGTACTTAAATTAAATTTACAAATTAAAACTTACTGTATGATTAAGTAGCGGGTAGTACTTCTAGTGCTGCAAATGTACGTACATAGGCGACGCTTACCACTTTCCATTAGGTGGGCTCGCAAAACCTGTCTGCTGTACACTAATAATAATAAAAACTTGATCAAGCTACAATAATAACTTTAATTATTTTAAGCTTCTGACTTATTTTTGCTCCACCCCGAATAGCGGTGATTATTTTTTGTGAGTTCAAATTATTACATTGAACCTTTTATAGCATGAAAATTTCTTAATTAAACACAAATATGAAGCTATTCTTCAAGATTAATGCCTTTTTTGTGAAAGGATATAGCCGCTCATCAATTTAATAACTTTTTGGTATTTAATCACACCCATCTATATTTATTGTCCATTGTAAAATTATGATCGCTTCACTGTAGAGTTTATTGTTCTAGATTATAATGATGATATCAAAATTATTTTAATGAAAGTGTTATTCAATAATGTTGATTATCGAATATTAAAATTTTTGAAGCTCCGAAACCGAAGTACGAATTATAAAGTATTTAATAATCCAAGGGCTTATTAAAACTAAAACGGCTTTATTGTATAATTTATTTAACAATGACACGTCATATTTTATAGTTTTATAGCAGTGAAAAAATGTAAATATAATATATAGTTTCTTATATATATATAAGAAACTATATTACTATATATATATATATATATATATATATATATATATATATATATTATGGAAAAACTTCCTCACGACTTTTGTCGGTTTTTATAAATACTACTAATAAAAAGGGTTGCCTATAGGCGTCTGCAAACACCAGGGGCGAAGCCAACGCGTTGGCAACCTTTAGGATGGAAGACTGTGGCGTTTTCTCTACAACACATTTCTTACCTTTAGGTGTATATTATAATGAACGTATAACGGTCAAGACGGATTACAAGCCTTTCTGTTGTTTAAATTTGTAAATTCTTTTTATCTTGTTAGTTGTGAGGTGTATTATTGTGACCATAGTGGTATATATTTTAAGTAAAAACTGAAGGGAGGAACTGTTCTATAATAAACATCTCACTTCGGTGTAATAACTGCCTTTCACTTCGCACACATCCTGCTCTCAGACGTAACAGTAGAGAAATTCGGATCCTTATAAAAATAATATAAAATATGTACCTAGATCAAAATTATAATAAGTTGTGTCGTATCCACAACATTCCACAAATTCACCATGTGCATGTGTCGTGTATTTAACGCACATTATAGGGTTCTTTAGAGGGCAGAGAGTGACGCTGACGAGCATCCAACTGCAAAATAATTTTATTTAGCTATTAACTTATTATCAAGTAGTATGGCAAAAGAGAAGCGCACAATTTTAAAACCTCTTAAGGAAAGAAGGATGAAGATGTTTGACCATTTGTTACGACACAACACCTTATGCAAATGAATTGAAGACAAACAGAAAGCAAGGAGAAGGGAGGAAAGGCCAAGCCGGCAATTCATGGATCAAATTAAGGAAAAATGAGTGCCGTGTCGTAGAAAGAAGTAAAACAGCTGGCCCATAAAACACAAGATCAAGGCTCCACCGGCAGAGCACGGCTTTTAAAAGATAAATTAATCAAGTAGTATAGCGAAACTTCCTTCACGTTACTGTGTGTTGTTAGTAAATTTCAATGGCGGCACCAAAAGACGCGACCGCAGCGCCAGGTGGCGCTGGGCTGTGTTCATCTATCCCATGGACTACGTCATTTATCTGGATAAAAACTATCCCAAGTGTTGATCCAGAATATTCATAAGCTAGCTCTGTATCCAGTTTCATTTAAATTCGTTCAGTAGTTTTCATATGATGCTCTAAAAACCAAAGACAAATAACAATTCTAAAGATTAATTTTTTTGAATTAACCCAATTGTTAAACAAACCACTGACAGTCTTCTTTTTTTAAATTTAAATACAATCTTGATCTCTGGTTTATGATAATTATAGACTTATATAAATGACAATCTCCAGATTGAGTTTTGAAAATATACCGAATTTCATCAATTTATTACGTAGTACGCTAAAAGTAACATGACATCGAGACCGCGTTTTTATTGTTGGAAACATTTTATTGTTTGGATCGAATTTTTACATCTCTGGCTCAAAATTGTGTACCTACCCTATTTTTTTGGCACCCAAACTGGGATCAATATTCCGGGAGTCGGGACAAATTCTCCAGACCAGAAACCCTGTCAAATTGTATTTTTCTGGATATATTGTATAATAAAATTTTAGGACGGCTTTATAGGATCCCACTAAGGACCTAGCTATACCGCACGTTCAAAAATTTGTAAATTTTTCCAGTTCCGCAAATGAAAATATATCAAGTAAGAATAGAAAAGAATAATACAAATTCATAAACACAAACCATAGCGCGATTCAGTATTTGGAGCTGCCATCTACCCGAGGCGACGTAAAACGATGGTTAAAGTTAAAATTGTTATAATATTCGTTCAAGCTAGTATATATAATATTTACTAACCCTGTGAATACTAAGGTATTAAATACTTTTAGGGTTCCGTAGCTAAATAATAAGAATGCTGTATTTATTGCCTGTAAGTAAATAATTATGTTACCTTGATACTGTCTATCTGTTCAGAACAGGCAGTTCACTGTAAAATTATTACTATTATCTTTTTTAATTGCTGGAAGTAACAAAGACAAGCAATCGGCCCTCTTTATGTAGTTTTTAACGGTGCCTATATACGTGTGTAACGCCAATAGCGTCGCCAACGCGTTGCCTACCTCAAAGAAATTTCGTAACGCCCCTCTTAAAGATATATTATCGATAAAATATTATAGGACTGTGCCTTTAAATTATGCCGGAAAAATGCGGGATAAAAATCCAAAGGGACACATACATATGTAGGTGTGTGGAATTTTAGATAGCTCTTGAGTAAGTTCTCTTCTCTCGAAGGAATTTCTTGTAAATATGTAAAACCCGAAGAGTAAAATCTTTGGCAATTCGTTTTTATATGGGGCCGCGTGCGAGTCTGTATTGGCCATAGTGTATTCTGTTATAAAAATAAATACAATACCTATGTTTATATTTTGTTACTAGGAAATTCCCGCGACTTTGTCCACGCTTAACTTGATAATCTCGCGGGATTGCCGTAACGCAAAGTACCGCAGCTATCGTTTTAGTAAAAACTGTGTCGGAATAAGCTAGTTTTTATGCACCCGAACAAATGCAAACCGCTCCTAGGAAAATACCCGCGGGATTCCCGGGATAATAATATCACACATTTTATTGCATAAAATTTGCTGTCGATCAGTGAAAACCGCATTGCTATAAGCAAAATAGTTTTTGCGTGAATCCCGAACAAACAGTCAAGGAAAAAAATGCATCGTGTTCTTCGTCGTTTATATAGTGTATTCCAGTTCTTAATGTTTTTTAATAGCTTCAATGTAGAAACACGGTATTTTTAAACATCTAAACGGATGCATCAGCTGATGCATTTTAGTTTTACCGAATAGCCTAGGTTTGTGTATTTAACATTGTTGAATCTTTTTATTCTATGTCGGTGTGGGTAGTTCCATAAATGCCGCTGGCTTTCTTATACCGCCATTGCGTGATGGCTAAATCAGTCTCTCGTGTACGTTATGTCAGTCTGGACGTTCCGCGAAATCCGTGCAATGACCAGAAATAACGTTTCACTTCGAATTCTTATATAATTATAATTTAAATAAAAGCTTGTGCTTGGTTTTGGCATGAGTGCATGCAAATAATAGTGCGTAAAGTGGTACTTTAAGACCTATTAGTGCTGTGCACTCTTAGGAACTAACGTAGCTGCCCCATTGAAGATGGATTTAAAGGTTAGTGGTGCTTATTACCTCATTGGCTTTTGTGCAGTATTTGGTATACCTCTTATTCCTATAAATTACAGTCCGCTTTAACAAAATTCTCGAACCAGTGACCAGAGAGCCTTAAGAGGTCATGGTAAATGTATAGCTTTCCGGTACACGAATTTTAAGTAGCGGGGAGGTGAAATGGGGAGGGAGAGAGGCATACTTACCTTTACTATAACCCCCGAGGTCCGGAGACCTTGTTTTATTTTTATTTTTAATAAACATAACCTCACTTATTTTTTCGCTAATATTGCACTTCTCTATCATAAGTCCAAAGTTGAAAAATCTTTTCAAACTCCAAAAAAAGCCAGTAATCAACATAAAAAGAACTAAAAACCAGTTTAATTGGATAAAAGTGAAGAAAAACACAATAGAGCATATTCACATATACCACAAGAGTAACCATTCAAAATGGCGACCAATAAAGACGATTTTTCAAGTAATCCCATTTATTTATATTTAACCAATATTAAATAAAAAATGTTCTGCAATGTACTTAAAAATTTATGTAATTAATATATTGATTTATTGTGATATTAAAAAGCAAAGTGCTAATCGTCGTAAATTGATAAATAAAACAAATGTACAAATGTTTCATATGAGACAAAGCTTCGTACTGTTTGTGTGTATAAAATAAATAATAAATGGTAACCAGTCGGTTCTGGCACTTGCCGGCCGCTGCCGCGGCACGCTCGCTTCGCTCGCTCGGCTCGTGCGCTTTGGTCTGCAAATAACCTAACCTAACCGACTGTTCGTGTGTATAAAATAAATAGTAAATGGTTACAAGTCGGTCCTAGCTTGTCGCTGGCGCGGCACAGCGGCCGACGTATAATTTCTACATTAAAAACAGTTTTAATTTTACAAAAAGTTCTAGTGGTTATATTTAATTCGTAAGTACATTCAGAAACTCAAATCACGCTTTGTTATTATCAAAAGTGACACAATTTTACAACAAAAATAAGTGAGGTTAAGTTTAAAAATAATAAAAAAAATAAAACCTCCGTACCTTAGGGGTTGTAGTGGGGGTAAGTATACCTCCCCCCTACCCACTACGCCCACCCACTACTTAAAATTTGTGTACCGGATTGTTAAGTCGAGGTCATTTTCACAGATTCGTATGATTAACATAACAGGCCTCAATATAAAGTGGAACTATATGCATATATATGCATACATACATCTTACAATTACCAGTATAATATCTAAATACATGTCAATTCCATTAACGGCCGGTTTCTATAACTGATTATTAATACTTACCACAGGCTGAATTTTGACATTAATTGTATGGAGCTTAATATGTCAATTTTGAACCGATAGTCAGAAAAATAAGTGGTCGTTAAGATGTAGGAACCGCCCATAAGCAAGTCTCCACAAGCACCCACTCTTCGAGGCCGCAACTTCCTCGCCATTTCAAATAGCGAAGAGGAAGAAGACCACTGAGAGAGGCGGCCGCTTTAGGCCCTTGGATATACGGATCCATGATCCAGCACTGCAAGTAGATAATATTTAATTGCCGAAGACATTAAAGTGCTACCAAATTCCATTTAACCCATAAGGATAAATGTTTACTTTTAAAGACCACCATGTGCGATCACTGGAGGTAATTCGCTGATATGTTACAATTTAATTAACGTCATCTACAAATTAATATACCCTGCACACGTTTTGTACCATTTAAATGTGATCACAAATGATTAGGTGACAAATTTATAGCATTTTGGTGAGAAATCCTTACGGATCATCGCTTAGTCTCGCTTTGTTAAACATGTTTCAAACTTTTTATAGCTTTTAGATTTTGGTTTTAAATTGGAATGACATCGACATAAATTCCAAGTCAACGAGTATTCAGTTTTGGTAATAAAATCATGATATCAGCTCATAAAAATCACAAGCCAGACTAGATTTTACATTCCTTATCAACAGTAGTATTGGCGCTCAAACTTTTTGTCCCTTTTAGTAAAAATAATAATAATCTACTCTGACGCTTTTTTGTAAATTCTGCTAATTAATGTTTATTGCTACAGTTGACGTAGGCCTTCTCAAGTTTGGCCACCGTGAGCGGGCGGCGCGGGTGGTTCCTCTTGGGGTATAGAGGTTCTCACTCACCTGCACATTCCGTCGAGATGGGGGCGCGAGTGTACCGCGCGCGCTCACCTCTCCTCCCGTGGGGAGAGTTACAGACCGCCCCACGCCTAGAGAGATTGAAGATGCCGGGGGATAAAAGTAGTCCCCAGGCAGTGGAAGAGGCCCACGCCTGCCAGGACTGCAGAGAGGCTAGGTCATGTACCCGTAGCCCTGGCATAAGGCGAAGGACGGAACACCCAGGGGTTTTAGTGGGTATCCCTAACCGGGGACTAGCAATAGCATGGCACAAGTTCTGACATAGCTAGTGCTACCCCCGGTCTGGCGAATCCCACACTAGGTCGCGAATTATCCCCCCAAGGTTCTGCCCTTGTCGCAGCTTAGTCCTCAATCGGATTTCACCTGGTTAAAAAAAGGCCTTCTCAAGTTTAGGCAATATATTCTAATCCTACGCTTCTCTCATCAACTCCTAACGGCGATTTTGAGTTGCTCGTCAGTCTACTATGCTGGATACCGTCCTACACTACGTTTACTAACAACACCACATACACAATCTCTATTACAGAAATTATTTTCTCTCTATAGAGTAGACTTAACCAACCTACTAGTATCTTAATCTATTAGTTAAAATTTAGAAAAAATATGTCGAAAAATCTACAAATGCCAAAATTTTCGAGCGAACTTAAGTAAGTTTAATAATGTTTCAGGATTTAATTTCGAACCCAGGTGATTGTAATAAGACATGGTTCCCTTCATTAGATTTCAAATGTACAAAATATACAAGTAAAAGTGTACAAAGTATTTCTCAAATATACTTAAAATAAATAATATCGTTCTATTGTATTTCCTGGCATAATAAGAGCCCTGTTTCGTTTATACCATTCATTTATCGAGTCTCAATATAAATGACCCAAATGTTTATCTGCGAAGGGATCTCCCCAGCCACCGGGTAAGTGATGTCTTAATAGTGACACGAGGTTAAATATCGTGAGACACATCTCGGTGCACAGACAAGACCGAGCGTCACGACAAAGGAGCAATGCCCCGAGTATTTTGTCACTGTTCATCTGATCCAATCAGTTCTTAGTGAAACTTACTAACAAAAAATTCCAACATCCGAAAGGATTGTTACAAAGTATTATTTAAAAGAGGTGCTTCCACAAACGTCTCTTCTGTGACGATATTTTTGACTTACAGAGAATAATGAAATAATGATATAAATATTTTATGAATCCATGATATTTTTTAATTCATTCTAATACGTATTTGTAAAAACGTTTTTTTAGTTCTCGTTGACAGCCTCTTTACGGCCCCAGACCTAGGTTCAGAGCCTGCAAGATAATGTTAACAAACTAGAGTGATTATTATGAAATTGAGTGTGAATGTATTTCTAATAATAAAGATGAAGGCGGTATAGTTTTTATTAAAAAAAAAATATATAGGTTTTGCAAAACTAAGTGAACTGCTTGCCATGAAATGTTTTAGATATTTATGTAAGTACTTAAAAGAGATATACGTAGGGTGGATTTTGTGTATATTTGATAATGGATTAGAATATATATCATAAAATTACACGAGTGATCTAGAGAAGAAAGTTATATTTATGCATAAACAAAAAAAAATATGAAAAAACTATAAACGATTCGTGAGTATATTCATGAAAAATGCAGTCTGCTGATATCAAATCAAAAGAAACGCGACGAATTTCCTTTGAAATGCCGCTAAAATAGTATGTATTATGAACACAAATTCCAACAGCCGAAGGGTTGATACAATTTTTTATACTGCATGCACGATTATCTTCGTACAACAACAAAAAATACCAAGTATAATGAAATTTATTTGATGTTAAACAAACCTTTCTGAGTTATTTGATATTAATTCGTAGTGTCACGAACGCGATTACGACTAATAAGCTCCAATACCACACAGAACTACTAGTTAAAAGGGTGATTTGTACAATAAAACAACAGTTACCAAGTGAAACATATAATTTAAAAGATTTTAAACAAGACATTAGACCAATCACTTTGATGAAATGAGGTTTGCTTTGTATAAATCAATCGTGTTATTATTTTTAATTGGATGTTATGATCTAACATCTGCTTTGTACCTATTCTTCATCTATAATATAATTTTGAAATGGTACATTCTAAAGATTTAAGATTTTGTTTATATTGAGTTACAGTAATTTGGTAGACTTTGAGAACCTTAAAGGAACCTACACACTTATTCTAACACTATATGAATAATACCGATACTGTTCTACGCAGAAATCATTAATGGCGATTATAATTTGCAATTTCTTAGTTTATAATAAAGAAATCAATAATAAAAAATCCATAAATAAAAGAAATTGGCATTTTCTAAATATAAGACTATTGTAATTGTCATAATTTATTCTTGAATTACATATCATCTAAAAGTTGTCTAGAAATAATCACTAGTAGCGCTAAAACCGCGAATTAAGTTTGCATATTTTTTGTCTTGCCTGTATTTAACATTTTTATACAAAAAGTATTCTCTATTTAATTTACTACTATTATAGAGGAATAAATATCTATGTAAGTATAAACAAGTAAAAAGGCGCACTTTGACGTCGCTATTTATAGGGTTATAGAACCCATTTAAATTCGAGTGCGGCAGTTAATAGTTTTATTAATTTCAGCACTTCAATATATTTCATTTTGTACAAGTTTATTAATGTAATAATCCACTTATTTTATTTTTATTTATTATATAAGTTACTCCTTTACACAAGTTTATAGCATATTTTATAGAGCAAATCAATTTCCCGTGGATACACACGCACACGCACACACACACACACACACACACACACACACATAATATTTTTATTTATTTAGGTAATGTCATCATAGAGCACAATCATAGAAAACTAATATATACGAATATTCGTATATATTAGTTTTCTATGATTGTGCTTGGATTTGTGTATGTTTTATAAATTAGTATAAGTATGTATATTTAAATTGTACAGTCTATCTTTTGTCTGCTCCACTTACATCGCCAGATCAGTTAATATTTTTTTTAAAGTTAGTCTGCCTGGAAGATATCGCTATCAGCGATAAAGCCACCTATTGCCTTGCGAATAAGTATTGTCGTAGTCCAGCAGACAGGCAGACGGCTCACCTGATTGAAAGCGTTTACCGTTGCCTATGGACATTTGTAACACCACATTCCTGGATATTAATGCCGAAACACAACTCAAGCCAGGTATGGTAGCCATCCAGACAGGAAAATATCCTATCGCCTGACTGTAGGTTGTTTTGTCGTCTCTTACGACAGGCTGCCCGGTTGCAGGAAATTGTATTATTTCCTCGTTCGTGCACGGATAATATTGAAAATTTACGCAAGTGAAACCAAATAAAACGCTAGAGCAATTGAATAAAATCATAAGTAATTATAGATTCTGATGTCGGTAATGAAAACATACTGTAGCTACTTGGCATGTTTTTATTCTATATGGTTCTTAGGTAGATATGTAAAATCAATTTACATAATCTAAAGCGCAATGAAAATTGCATCGGTTTTAAAACCCAATGAAGTTGTTCTCGTACTTCGCCACCCAACGAGCAAAAGCGTTGAATAAAATCTCAATTTGAGTACTTTTTGAATGAAGCAAAAAATGTTTTTATATCTCAATTTTGCTAAGTGAATTCGTTCCTCGTGTATTGGTTGGCGTATGTCATTTGCCTGTTTTTGTATTTTGCATGTCGACGGTTTGGGAGGTAAGGTAATGAGGAAGGAGAAGTATTTATTACAAAGATGCTTTCTTAAACTCCAGTCTCGATTTACAGCTTATTGCTATATCCTCCATTCTTTTCGTACTTCCCATCCTTGTCAACTGTTGTCAAAGCCTGGATAGACCTTCTTAAAAAAATATGAAGGGAACACAATGTTTATTATTTTGGAAGCGAGTATCTACCCACTTGTTGGTTTACGTAAAAGACATTAAGAAACGTTATAATTTTCAAGGCCTGCGTAATCCTATATCACACTTCTATATGTACAGAAAAAAATTCCATCAACCACTGTTAATTTTTAATATAATCATGAAGTATCTAAAAATAAGAATTGTTAAAATCAATTAAATTATACGTTCTATAAATAAGGCAATAATAAAAGAGAAAACTGAAAGCGGGTTTCTTAATTAAGACAGAATTTTAATTTTTCATGTTTTTGAGTTTAGAAGTAATAAAAATCCATTATCACATAGGAATGCGCGCGAGTTCGTTCGCGCAGGATTAAGAAAATTATATTCATGTGAGAGAACTTTTATGTTACTCCTGATACAGTAGATGACTATCAAATTAACCGAGATATTTTGTACAAAAATTTCAAGACTAGAATATTAGAATTTATTGTAACATGCGCCCGCATCCCTATTATTACAACTACAACAAGAAGTAATTAATGTCAGTAGTATGACTTGCCCTTAAAGGTTTCAAGTGCACGTTTTGTTTTCGGCTCAGCGACAATGTCGATGCGTATGTGTAAACAACGGACTTCAGTAACACGTGTTTTTTGTATTTTGATTTATTGTTTCATGTTTCCAAAGTAGGTAGGTTTTTGTTAAAGCCACACACAGCTTATGTGGTTGAAATGTTATTAATATCATTTTATAACATTAAGTAAAATACCTAAATTATTATATTTGGGGCACCGACAGTAGTCCCTCATCACTGTCAGTGCGGAGATTAAGTCAGTAGTATAGGTTACCATGGCTTGTCATGCGTCTTGAGCGCCGGCAGAATACCACACCATGCTGGACTAAATGACATTATCTATCGGGCTCTCGTCACCGCCGAGATTTTAGTTATCATAGAATCTAATGGACTGTATCGCGACAGTGGCAAGGGACTGGATGGAATGTCTTTAGTGCCCTGGATGGGACGACCACTGGTGTGAGATGATACGTGTATTGACACACTGGCTGCGTCCTATCTTCCAGATACGATAGATAAGAGGACCTAAAACGCCACAAATATGCATCCGGTACATTGTAGCTTTTGGTATCTAAACTCTGGGCCCATGGGATCCAGAAGATCACCACCTTTATCAAGACCTATCTACAGGGTTGATAGAAGTCACACACAATCAAAAGGCTGGCCTATATTTTGGGCAACGCGTAAACGTTGACATTGTTACTTTTTATCTCAGATAATGGGATAGATATATGTAAAGGTTATCCCAAAAACTAGGATACAATTTTGTGACTTACCATTTTCATCATTTTAGTTCTTTTGGTCATTTTCTGTAATCTTGGTCAGTTTTGTCATCTTTTTCCTTTTTGCCCTTTTTGTTATTTTTGTACTTTTTGTCATTTTACACATTATTATCATGTTTTAATTTATATATGTAGTTTTCATAGACGGGGGATAGACAAATTAAATTAGGACGGCTTGAAATAATGGATGAAAGTTTGGATGAGACTAATCATTTCTCAAGTTTATAGATATTAAAATTTATCGTCTGTAAAAAAAGCGATAGTAACTCGATATGTTTTTCTCTTAAGCTTTCATGGAAAACTACTAGGAATAATTTTGTTTAAATGTAGTTTTGATACCGAAAATGGACATAAATGATTTTCATACCGGGAGATGGTATGTTTGCGATATTAAATTAAATTAATCTTCCGGTTGCAAATAGCACTAACATAAAAATTTAGTACAATGTAACTTGTATTAACGCCTGCTCCATAAACAAGAAATACGCACTAGATGTTGAGCAGCCGTGGGGTAAACTCTAGTAGTTTATAATTTATGTATATTTTGATTTAAAAAAATATACATAGTTGTTGTGTATTTCTTCGTTTAAATAATATTCAAACTATATATACTCAACAGTATATTTTATTATTAAGTAGTAAATGTCAAATGTTAAATATAGCTGCCATAAAATTATTAAAGGACATTATATTAATGCCAGTGCATTCGCGAGCCCTCCTTCTAATTGGCACCTTATTTAAATTCTTGCTGACGATTATTTCGGACCTGAACTTGCAAATTTTGCATATCTGGTTTCTCTCTTATAACTACTTCTTTATTAAGTGAAGAATTTTTATACATTTATACCGGTAAGCTTACCTGTACAGGATCTGTCGTTATTCCATTGGCACTTTATTCCATGGGACAGCACGTTTCGTCTTGCTCATACCTACATCAATGTATCCTGAAATTTACATGCAGGTATTCTTTATTATATTATGGTGACTCTAATCCTCGCCGGCCGCTATTACAGTTTGGATTCGCTGTTACTAAAGTTCTCCTATATAAGGCCAATTGTTTACTCCGCTATTTTGATTTTATAATTTTTCTTTGATTTTTTTTAAATTATTTGTATTGTATATTTGTATTGGTTATTAGTAGGTTTTTTACGCAAATAGAAAATGTTTGCGACAAACGCATAGATTTTTTTAAATGATAAAATATTTACGTTATTGTTAATTTAGACTATAGAGTATAATAATAAGTTATAAGCATGTAAAGTAGCTTGAAATAGACAGAATTCATAATAAATTCATGTCTTTAGTAGTTCATAATATTTATTATAACCACGTGTGTAAATGTACACACACATACACTGACATAAAAGTGAGATCGAAAAGCTTATGTTGATGTCGGAAAAAATCAATTAACTGTCTAAAAGGATGGATAAAATAGTCTCTAATTAAAGTTAAAGTTCTAATCTGATTTTGTGGGCAACGATAACAATGATTTGTTTTGTCCCATGTACTTTTACATGACCGGATTAAGAAGCAGCTGTTCCAATATGTATTTAAATTTTTCTATAATAATATACTCCATCACATATATTATTAAATGTTGAAATATATCATTATAGTATTAATTACACTAACCAAATAAATTAACGAAATAAAATTTAGCATACTAATGACCGTTGAAAATGAAAGTTTATCCCAGTTTAAGCGTTTATAAAGTAATTTTATGGATAGATAGTTTATCCACACCACAGTGTATGCACACCCCGCTGCTTGCGGCCGACATCGCCCTCTGTGTTGCGGCATTGGCCGTCTGAACCACCTTTTTCTGTATCATTCCAACATTAGTAAATTACAAGAAAATGTGTTATTTATGCATCACTTCTAGACGTGCACCCCACAGCGTCATTATGTTAATTGATTGACATTTCATTAATAGTTCATTGTGGTGATACTTTGTTTTCATTTTCTCACCGGCCTCCCGTAGCCCCGGTCACTCTGAAACTGGTTGTGTCTAATTAAGGTAAGATTGTTACGACGTTGACGATTGTTGAAGAGGCGTTGGATACTTTTTATTACACTTTAAATATCTTATTCTTAGAATTTTCTACACAAAGTCACTGAGCACTGTCGCCTTAAAACAATCAAGTTAAACCCAAACAGGGTTTATATTTAGATTTTTATTGTCTAATGCCCGTATTAGGGAATTTTATTGTACAGTGAAATGTTTACACATTCATACATATTGATGCGTTACGCATTTTGAACGGCTTTTGACTTTTAATTAGTGGGAATGTCTTCATCAGCTTTTTGAGACAAAAAGATAGGACAAAAGTTATGTGAACAGTTCAGAACTGGGTTCCATTTTATTTATTTATAACGTCGTAAAACCTTAGATTGCTAATTAGTTTTATGGTTATTTTAGTGACAAGACTGATCTCGGAACGTAGAGGATTAGTACGCCTCGGTGATAAAAAAGATATTTTATTTGCGCAATAAAATACCTAGTGTTTATAACATTTAAGGCGTGCATGGTGATAGATGGGCAACGCGGGTGGTGCAAAACTCAGTTTCACGTATGCACATTGCACGTGCCTACATATGTGTATACCTGCTTAAGCCCTTTAGGTTATTAATACCCATACAAGTGTGAGGTTACGTGCAAATCAATTTTAGTATTTTTACACTACGGTTGTATTTAAGAATGTTAGTATATATTTTCGTCGACTATGAATCATCATCGTCATCTTCCGAGTGTTAAATCCCAGTTGTATTTGAAGCGTTCACTTCGAAGGGTGAGATCTGCTTTCCTACTTTTTCTTTGATACTTTGCGTGATCTTCAGTATCCTTGTTTTGAGACCATTGGTACGCATGTCATGCTCGCGGGTCAAACCAGCAAATCCTGGGACTACCCTTTCTTTCCACTGGAATCTGGCGAAGGCCGCATGACTCAATATTTTACATTGAACAAATTATCGACTTTCAGTATCCAAATTAAAACATTATTAAGATCATTTGCTCTTATGACATTTATAAACGTGTTATCATTACGAGAATCATTTTAATAAATTTATTTTTAATTTTATGAAACTGAATGAAATTTATCGTATTTTGGTCTCAATGAAGCCCATTAGGGACCACATTAAGTTATAATAAAATTCGTTGATAATTACGAATTTATATAAATTTCAAACATTATGACCCGAGTGAAACTAAAAATCCAAGAATAACGCATCCATTAAAAGTACAGTACGCATGCAGTGTAAGCAGTAAAAATTAAATGTAAAACGAATACCTGTATTAAACTATACAGGATTTTTAATGACAGAAAAAATACGCTATAACATCGATAGTATCCTTTAGCTTTAAGTTTAATATACTAGGAGAATAAAAAAGTATTTTAGCATCCACGAACTGTGGCGCAATGTTGATTCTAAGCCAGTTGCTATATTCACTCACTTGTCTTACTTTTGATTGAATCCTCATATATATTTTTTATACTGTAGCTGGAGTACAGCAAACAAGTAGACGGCCCACCTGATAGAAAGCGGTTACCATCGCCAATGGACGTTTATAACACCAGAAATGTCACCAACGCGCTGCCGGCCTTAAAACCTGAAAACCTCGATGGGAGCTCATTCCAAATCCCCACAGTGCGCAAGAGAAACGTTTTAGAGAATCCTTGCGTGCAAGAGGAATGAGCTCCTAGCGATGATGTGCGGTGGGGTGGTGAAAAGAAAATTCCTCATAACACTCCCCATTGTACAGTCCATAGAATACACAGAGAGACGCGAAGTCTCTCTGAGGGCCAAGAGTGTCTAAGCCGTCTGTGAGTATGAGATGGTCGACATATGAAGGGCTCGACGTTGGATACTATCCTGGGGATTTAGCTGGTAGGCGGGTGCCCCCACCCACAAGTGTGAGCAGTACTCCATATGCGGCCTCACTTGGGCTTTATACAGTACAAGGCGTTGCCGCGGAGTGAGGTATTGATTGGACCTTGGAAGGTAAGTTTTCCCTTGCTCGAAAACTCCCAAAAAAGAAGAATTCGCTTTTTATAATATTATTTATATATAAATGACAATGTTGTTAGGGGGTTGAAAATAATAACGCCGAATTTGGTTCCATTCATTTATATCTAGAGCCATGTATATTAAATTAAGCAATTTGTTAAAATTTCAACCCGTGAAAATGGAATAAACAAATTCAACTTTATATTAACTATTTTAAGTTTATTTGTGGCTGTAGGTGTACTTTCTTTTAATTCTACAGAAACCTCAATACAATTCATAATAAAGAGATTTTAGTTATCTATATAATCATCAGGATTAGGCTTAAGAAGTATAAAGATAATGCATTTTATCTCGTTGATAGCGAGCTTCTAACTATTCGTAAGAAAAATTACAAAGAAAAAGAACCTTAAATACAAATAAAATATCGCTAGGCGTTAATTAAAACATACAAGTACCTTTAAATATTGTTCAACAAAAGAAATTTTAAATGTTTTTAAATTGTAATTGAATACCCGGAAACTATTTGTTGCGCGTACACACTATTTTTTGTAAAAAAATAATGTTATTAAAACCCAGTTCTTATGTTCGTACTACTGCAAAATTAACTTATCCTGGTAGTAAACCACAAAGTGGTTGATATTAAAAATCAAGAAATAAAATTAAGATGGTAGGTACAATTTTAATTAAGCTCTACTGAACCCCTTTGCTACAGAAATAAACTTTGAATATTATACTGGATTGAAACGTCAGGAAATATTAATTTTTCAACGGATTTAAAGTCACATTTATGTTTATTTTTACTAAATAACTATCCTGTTCGAGCCTGAATATGCATTTTTAGTCAAATTATTCTTAAGCTGATTAATCTCGAAATTGCGTATGAGATTATTTCCTTTTGGCCTAATATGAGAAATCTTCTCCTTGTATGTATGTTCTTGGGCTGATATTATATAATTATTGATCTATGCTCTATTTCAAAATAGTGTAAAACCGTGTACAAACAGAGCAAATGAACGGATTTCTTTGAATCGTTATCAAGGCCTCCAGATTGATTTTTGAATTTTTTTAAACTTACATGACATCGAGACTGCCTTAATTATTAGATACATTTTAATGCTTGGTTTCAAGTTTTACATTCGGGGGTAAGATATGGGGGTATGATGCGAGACAAAATTTTATACATTCCCTAAAAAATTTTGCCATTGGTCATTGACCTGTGTAGGCTCCGTGTATAGGAAAGTTTCGTCGAACGGGCAAATGCTTAGATTGCTTTGAGGTTATGGCTATGCAATAGATTATCGATGTAAGTTCGTTGGCTATCACATTGTGGGTCTGTGTATACGCAGCCTGTGAAAGAAGATATTAACACAATTACTTAACAAAGTATAACAACAAATTGTGGTATTACAGCTGCTATTAAAGCTAAAGAGTTAAAAATATGATGTTAATTAAAGGTTTCACACGACGGACAAACCATGCGTACTTAAACTATAAAAAAATAAGGGAAGATTTCTCACGCAAACTCTCATTGCCGTCAATATTTCGGTCGTGTCAAAAATAAGTAATCAATATGTTTAAAGTCGCTTTGTAAATGACCAGTAATCATTTCAAATTATATAAGACACCCGTTTATGCTTTCTTACTTCTCTTTATGGTTCCCGACAGTTAAATATTTTAACGTTGATTTATTTGTATCGTTTTATTCTAGTATCATTGATAATATGGGAATGAATGAATGAATGAATGAAACTCTTTATTGTTCTGCATAACTTAAACCTAGACATTTAATATAAATACATTTCCATTAGAACAATGGGCGGGCTTATCGCTTATAGCGATCTCTTCCAGGCAACCCCTGGTCTGAAGTGGGATGGGAAATGAGAATAACTCAAAAAAAAGCGATGGTGTAAAAACGATAGGATAGTTCATGCTGACTTGGCGCGTAGGGTTGCCAACTCCTAAAAATTGACTTTACTTTTACTATGGAGTAATAAAATAGGTTACAAATAATGAAAACTATAAAAGGTAAATTGTTATTTTTTGGAAGGATTTCAAGTAATTGTGGCGATTTTAGGGGTTAATATTTTTGTGAATTGGTAAGTAACCCTGCATGACAAGTAAGCGTGGATGCCCCATAACGCCGGCCTTCGTCATAATGAGATCGTTTGTATTATATTACATTTGCTAAACCTAACATGATGTACGAATTTTGTATGGATTTTACGGAGTGGCACAAAAACCTTTAACTCAGGTCTTGTTTGATTCATTCATCACACTTGTAAAATTTAGGTGAGGTTGGATACAATCCAGCCTAAGCCAAATTGTAGGTTTTTAACTAAAGTTAGACAAAGTTCTTTTATGCCAGATTGAAAAGTAAATTTCCCTAAATAGTTAAACAGTCGACATCTTAGAACCATGATTTAATTTAACCTATTAGATTACAAGTTTTTCAAAATAAAATTGCACGACAAAAGATCATCCATCCCTGATCCTAAACCATCCCATTCGAGCCAGATGTCTATTCAAATTGATCATATACAAAATAGTGTTGTCCAGTTTGTTGCTTAAAAAAGGTTAAGAAAAAAAACTATTATCAATCCAAACAATAAGTATAAATAAATGTAATTTATTAACCACAAAAAAACAACAAAATACTGGCGCCTAACAACTTGCTACAGATAACAGGTTCTTTATAATGACTGGGAAATTGTTGCTACGTGACACTTTGTGACAATGCGTGACCATTGCGTAACATGATCGTTTTTATTAAAAAAAGTAAAAGTTGACATCTATGGCATAGTGACGCGTATTCGGAAGCTGAAGTTGTCGACGTGTCGTGAATTTGAAATTCGAATTAAGATAATGACATCCAATATGAATGAAAGTTATAATAAACGTTTTCTTAGAAGTCGTTATTGTTTTCGAGAAACGTTGCACGCATGCATCGAACAGGAGATTATGAATTATTTTGTTTAATATCTTTATTATAATTTGTTTACAAATCATAATGAGACCTCAATTAAATATATTTTTTATGAATTGGTTTTATAGCTTTAAATGAAATAAAGGAGTTGTGAATTCAAGCTGTATTGGATATAAAGGAAGGTTTAGGTCTATTTGGTTTTAGAACATGTAAGATTTTATAGATTTTATTTTAAGTCTCGAGATAGTTGTTGTTAGCCATTTCAATTAGACTATCTACATAATACAAAAATATAATCTCATTGGGTACTTATAAGAAACACTAGATTTGAATAATGTCATATTTTGTTTCGTCACATTTTCAGCTTCTTTGGGTGAAGATGGTTGGGGGTGTTGAGTTAAAACTCTTTGTCTCGGCTTCAATCGAAGGACAACGAACTTCCAAAGACATGGTCTTCGAGCTGTTGGAGGCCTTAGGTACTAGTGCCAACACAGCAACTCTCGCTGGTCGATCTTTGGCTTTCAGCGGACTTCGTGTAAGCTGCAATAGCGGCTTGATCGGTCACTCTGTGGCGTCTGATGGCCATTTCGGGCTTTTTAGTTGGCCTATAGTGTGGCTTCTTTTCTTTAGCCTTCTTTCTGCGGCTTTGAGACGAGCGCATCCCCGCTGCATCGGACGAACACTATTATATTGTAATATTTTGCGGCCAGATAAAAAGTATCACTGTTAATTTTACTGTCAATCCTAATAGATGGCAATGTAATACTTTTAGACCTTAATTTAAGAATATAAATTAGACTAATTGTAAATTTTATGTGAAATATTTTCTAACAAGATATTTTAATTCAGGCTGAAAATGAAGCATTCTTATTTTAAACAAGGTTGACATCCACTAAGACGTTAAACCGTAAGTAATATTAGGGCTACTTATTGCATCAGACTACACCATTTAAAAAAATATATATTTTAATCTAAAGTTTATACTCCCGGATTGATCCCATTGTTACCATGTCAGGATCTGATGAGAGAATTCCAAGGAATTAGAGAAACTCTCGAAAATTGCTAACCAACTTCTTTCTTTTCTTTATTCGTAAGTGTATACTCTTGAGGTGGTTCCATGGTCAGGATCTGATGAGTGGATCCTAGAGAAATCGAGGGTAACCCTTATTAAAAAAACGCCGAGAGCCTACTTTTTAAAAAACGGAACTTGTATACGCGTGTCAGTTGTACAATTTTTACAGGAACTTAATATATTATTTCTAAAGGTAGTGAAGTATTTGCTCAGTTAAAATGTAAAAAATATATCTTTCTCTAACAAAACAAAACCAACTTTACACTAAAAACCAAAAAAATAAATACTGCGCACTGACTTCAAGATATTGTTGAAAGAAGTCGGCATCGTTTTTAGTTTTAAGTGGGTTTTGTTTTTGTTATATTTTTTATTGTGTATCTACTTTCTGTAGTATTAATTATCCTATGTCTAAATGTTTTGTCAATTATACTTTTCAAGTACAAATTAAATTATACTCTGCAAATAAACTAAATATAAAAATTAAAATGTAACTAGAAAATCTAGTCCCTCGAATATCACATGACTTGGGCAACGTATTAGCGTTGCCACTCAACGAGGTGTTACGACCAGTCTTTTGGGGACATTACCAACTGTACAAGCAATCAATCAATAGGGTTAACAGAGGTTACTTCCTGGTCATTTAGCATTCACTTACTTCTTACACCTTAGCCGTTAACGAGCGACTACTGCAAGCTATTTAATTCCAGAGTATTATCTCCGATCAACACATTTAATTCGTTCCACGTGAATACTCAATTTTCTGGCTATACACAGATTAATTTGCCATCACCAGCAATTTATTTTATTAATTGCTAAATTTATAAGATAAACTTAATTGAAGTCGGAGCCAGTTTTTCAAATTAATTCTGTAGAATGAGTAATTTACAACATTATGCTCTGATTGGTTCTAATGAACATTGATTTGTTGGAACTTCGATTAATTATATGAATTAAAATCTGTACTAATTTTTATAACACTAGGGAAAAGACATGCTTACTTATCTATACTCATAAATAAAATTGAAGTGTTTATTGACTTCAAAATAAATGTCACAAATTAATCTATTACACATACCATGCGTAATTACATAATATTCAATATATCTAACCGTTTTGAATTTTTTATGTGTATGTTGGGCTACAAGTTTGTCTCGAATAAGCGTCGTAACGGCTTTAAGGATTTCAATGTTAATCTTTAGGAATCAAAACATCAATTTTATTATAATTTCGCATATTGTATTTCGATCATAGGATAAACATTATACAGTTAAAACCCTGAGCAAGCTGAGTTAACAGCTCGGCCAGTTTATAACATTTTTTTTTAATTATATGTCTAAATTTTGAGAGGAAAGTTTTTTCCGGGCAATTCTAATCATCCTGATCAATGGAAATAGGTACTAAAAATATTATATGTACATTTAAATGATTATAATTCAGATATAAGTAAAAATATTCTATGAATAGCACATGCCGTCTAGACATACAGCCTACTAATCGTCGCAAATCTATTCACAAGGCAGCGCGGCGTTACGATTGGAGCAAGCGCTAGAGAAAGGCTTAAACTCAACCAATGAGTGTACAACCATCAACAATAGGCTTGGTTTGTTACGCCTGTAACGGTAGTAGTATTAGACACGGTTTGAAAGTAAAAACATCTCATTCCTACAATACGTTCTATTGAACTATTACGACTACAACAAAGCTCACTGAGGTTTTCTTATCACATATTATTTTAATATTACTAATTTGACTGATTTCATTATATAACTTATTTCCAATAATATATCATACACTGATTCCACTATGAAAGAAATAACTTATAATATTTTATAATATAATTATTTCACATTGTACTTGTAACATCCTATTAGAATCTATCAAGTTTCAAATAAGAACTGAATGATAAAATCTTATAGGTAATGTAAGTTCTACCTTGATTGAACGATTAGAAGGCAAACAATTTTTACCTCACTGTAAGCTGTTTTTATGTATTGTTTCAATAATTTAATTGTACAATAAAGTATATTCTATTCTTATTTTAAAATTGCTTGATTGATTTTATAGGTGAACAGAAATCTGGTGCCTAATTTGAACAGATCATTATAGGATCTACAACTTGACACTTCCAGTGTGTACGTCGGTCAGTCAGTATCTTATGTAATGCAGAATATGGCTAATATTCTTAATTAAATAAGGTAACAGACTAGATCTTATTTAAGAATTTGTATTAATATATGAGGTTTGATAAAATTCATGTTTTTTATTGTAAAAGTATAAGATTTTTTATTGCTTTTTTAACCTGTATGTATTTTTTTGTAAATTGTACATAATTTAACCTTTTAAAATAAATATTTGATTTTTGATTGTATCAATAAATATTATGTTACTCTGAGATTTAATATTTTTGCCTGCAGTATTCCAAATTTGTACCAGAGTCTTTTTTATTTCTTGAGGGTACACTGCCTACCTGATAGAAAGTGGTTCGTACCTTCTGCGTGTCACCAACTCGTTATTGAAGCCTTATGAAGCCTTCCTTCAGCACTTTGTAGTCCAGAGGGAAAGGCTACATTAAACATTACCTATACCTAGTTAAAAAAATACCCAATATTTGTACAATGTTTGTAGGAACTAGATAAGAATAAAGTTCAGGCGACCATGTTAACATAAATCACCAATCTTTGTTTAGGTAATTTGATAAAGTTAAACCAATGCAACTTATTGTGCTGGCAAGAGCATAAATTAAAAGAAAAAAATGCTTGAAAATCTTTATATAGTCAACTCAACCTTAAGTATAATTAATAGCAGCTTGTTTTATATATTTATCCCCATCTCATTTGCAAATTTAATGCTACTGAGTACTATTTTAAGAAACCAATACACCTTTTTGATTACATTAATAATGAACGCATGAAACTCGCTCCTGTACGCACCTCGATATAAATTTATAATTAATAAAATACGAGATACAACTTTTAAGATTGTAAAGATATTCGTTTGATGAAGCCCCGCTATTTGTTTGATAAATGAATAATCGCCGCAGATGAGAGTGAAATAAAACAAAAGGCGCACGTAACATCACACACCGTGGTGTGCCAACGTTACTACGAGAATAAATAAAAAGATCGTAATGCTATTTAAAAACATCGACTTATGCCTAACAAGGGTACAGTCACCGGTTAAAATTTATTGCGATATTAATATTATTAAAATGACATTTATTCTGTGCGAACCCACGGTAAACTGCTTAATAGTATACACACGGGCCTGTATTAATCCAAGTCTAATCAGATTTAACAATTTCTGGCGTGAAACCACGTTGGCATATTGTAACCGCATCTATTCAAACGATGTACGGAATTTTGTGACATCTGTCCGAACGTCCAATATTCATATGGCTACAATAACTCGGAGCTGGAGTAAGAAAGTTTCTCGAGAACGTTGCACGAAACTCGCTAACTCGCCCTAGACAAGCGTGGTAAGCATACTGTCCGTTTAAAATGGGGATTTTTGATTTGGTTGGTTCCAGTGCTCAAGCATACGTTTTGCAGTTTTAAAGCACTTTTTGGTTTTTTTCACTTACCCTGGAATATGATATTATTTAGCTTATTTAGTTTTGAAATATAAACTGTGTGTATTTGTGTGATAAATTCATTAAATAATTCCTGTTCAACTCATGAATCCGCTTATAAAACGGAATCAACAATAAAAAACTTTTTTGTCATAAATACACTGTTCATTGTGTAAAACAAATCGGTACCTACTTTCAGAAAGGCGACAAAGAAAATATAGTCATAAAATATGTTATTAGAATTACGTGTCTCGATTATAGCGCCTCTATGTTAGGGCGTAACCGCGTAACGCACTATCATGATGGGCTATTTAATCAAATAGCTCCCTGATAATTCTTTGCTCGAGGCGAACTCATGGCAGTGCTGTTGTACCACTCTATGTGCATGAATGCGTACGTCGCGTGGTTATGTGCTATTAACCGTGTCGGTCGTATTGCTACTAGTCGAAGGTACCCTATAAATTACACGAAATATACAGCGTGGCGGCATACGCGAGCATGTGATATATCGTTTAGTTCGGCAGCGTCGAAGACGCACCGTGTCAGCGGCCGCGAAATTATACACCCAGCCGCGATGTTTGCGCCGGACATCACTAATACCTGCGCGTACAGACATGTCTTTGTTTATTTGCGATTTTATTTCGTAAATGATAGGCCTCTTGATCGCTAGAGAAGTTATCGCTAGAGTTATTCACGCAGTGAAAGCATCGAGCGTTTGTTTTGATGACAATCAGAATCTATCTGTGTCTTTACAGAGGGTATTATCATTTGTATTGCGTGTAACAGCGAATAAAAAGCCCCAATGTAACTTTAGATGACTGCATAATTTATTAAGTAACGCATTAAGCAGTATGTTTTTATTTTACATTGACTTTATCCTGAAGTACATAAATTATTTAATCAAGCCTTATATGGTTAAAAGCGTACTGTATATTGCCTTTGTAGAATTCCGTAGCCATTAACAACATTTGCCTAAACCCTTGTATAATCGGCCAACGATTTTTTTAAATGTAGAATTGTAGCTAAAGGAATTTAAATGCTTAAAATAAATATAGTATAAACCGTCTTTATTATTGCTGTAGTAGATAGCTATAGGCTAAATTGAAGGTATTATTCCTTAATTCTTAATTTTACTACGTAATAAGGGTAAACGACATGCAATCAAGGCAAATGCACAATCCCGTTAGTCTCTGTATGTTTTCTAAATTATACCGTACCTACTATTAAAATAAACATTTGATTAATAAAATTTCGGTTAATTAACTAAAACAGTAACTTAAGGAATTTGACTGTGTTCCCACGACTTAGAGCTTACTGTTTGATTCACAGAAAAGTATAATTAAATTCAGTATTGGTACAATACACATTTTATACATGGTCACCGGTAAGTTAGCTTGTAATGTCTCGGCTCCTTTGCACCCGCAGTATAAATACCTACGCTATAAACCAACAATAAAAATTTGAATTCACAATTCTAAAGTTTTTTTCTAACTATCTTTCACTGGAAAACAATTTTTGCTGGTCTTATACAAATAAATTTAATAATTTTGGCAATTCATTTCTGCGCAAATTCTTTCACAACTGACAACAGCAGAACTGTGAACCACGGTATGACTATTTACAAGACTTGTCAAATTTTATGATTAGTGTCAGACCTAGCTAAAATACAATTAGCCAATTGATTCGAGAACGGCGATGACACAAAAACGTGTGAGTACAAATTCAACACATTTTAATTTTACATGGATTTTTTATAAGTATCACATTATATAAATTAGAAGATTTCTAGATATTCGCGATTTTAGTAAAAAAGTTGATTTTGAAAGCACGTATTTTTCAAATATAAATATATTATGGTCCAAATCAAAATATATTTTCCAGCTATACATTTTTACATTTATTACCCATAGTTGACTGGGTTTGTGTAAATCAGTTTCAAACTTTAACCCGTCTAGTGATGTGAAGTAAAAATATGAATAAAAATATCCATCATAAGCTATTATAAAAATCGCCAATTCCTGCTTGTGTAAACAACTATGATTAAAAAAAATATTTAAGTATTAAAAAATATATTTACAAAAAGTACCAGTGTTTTGAGTTACGTTTTTGTATTGCAGAATCATGAGATAGCCATAAACTTGGCGTCGAAAATACGGGTTACTATAGAGCTGTGCATAATTAGCTGCCGGTTAATGAACGAGTGAAGAATTTTATTATATTTATTTTTAATTAATAGCATCGATCTAGTATGTGTGAGGTTAAAAAGTAAAGGAGTAATGTGTGATTGTTAGAATCTGGGTCAAGTCGAATAAAATAGTTAGTTTATTGTTCTAGGCTGTTGGAGACCTACAGCATTGAAGCACACCTGTTGCAGGATACTATTCGGAATGCTAGACATTAGACCAACTAAACGGATCTTTTACTTTGAGCAGTGAAGGACACATGTGTAACTAATACACCAACCTTATTTAATGTTATATTCAGTTAAGAAAATGACTGTACATTTTGTTAAAAATCAACCCTTTCCCTTCGTTTGACGTTTGAAACTCCTTTATTTAAATGGATTCTTACAAGCAATATTGTAAGTTGATATAATAATACAGTATATATTCTTTTTTTTAAATTAAGTTATTCGATTCCTGATTTAATTTTTCGAACATCTAATAAAAGTTTTCTTCAAAATCAGCTCCGTGACGCTTTTGAGTATCTTTTCGCTATATTTTGTAATTTTGTATTTAGCCATAGAGCCATATTTAAAGAATTCACATAAGTATAAGTAACCAGTATTTGTTGCAGAGATAAAAAAAATTGGACCCACTGAAAAGCAAATTATGAGCAACAGCTAAATGAAAGAGTAACTTTTTGATTGTGGTCTGGCAGAGTAGAACAAGTTTTTTTGTAATGCACAGTGGATATAATGGTATATAATTAGTAGTTTTATACACTTATTTTTGGAAACACTTTTTAACATGGACTTAGCGAGACAGCGGTAACTTCACAACAATGACAAAACATAGACCGACCATTGACACTGTCTTTTACTTTTTAATTTATGGCATGGTTGCCAGATTAATATCTAAAAGTGACCTTTTCTCTCATTTATCAGTTGGTCATTTGTCATACAGTTTAATTAAACAGCTTAACTTAAATTAGTGCCTCGTAAGCCTTAAGAATGATCTATACACAATACTTATAAAACCAATTTAACTTGATTGTGTTTCCATTTTAATAAAATGCATTATAAACTTTTCTCAACCTCTTTAGGAATTATGTTTATAATATATTTTATTAGCTATGTTTTACATTAACGCTCATAACATATGGGATAAACGATGTACTTGGTTATTATATAGACATTTGCCTAATCCGGTTAAGCGATCGTTGAGCGATTGACGATGCACAGAACAGCAACATAGAAATGCCAACCGGACAAATTATATTAATGTCGTATGTCATCTCTGATTGACATCTCTCAATTTAACTCATAGCTATCAATGTGATAGAATTTAATGTGGAAATATTTACAGGTGTTTTTAAATAAGCAATTAAAAGTAAAGATGTTTGAATATGTTTAAAAAAATGCATCGAGTTTCGTTGTATTTACATGGCGGAAGAATGCTAGGATTTACAATAGCTAGGATTTAAAATTATTGGATAGTTCACCAGATTGATAATTCTCGACTTTTGAAGTTTTTATTACACAAAAAATGTATCTTTTGAACTAATTCACCAAAAAATTAAAGAAATTTATTTTTATTAAATAGATTAATTAATAAAATTCCACAAATGTTGTGTACTTAAATTATAATACTAGTCACATCTTACGGAAATGGTGAAATTTAACTTCAAGGCAACACTTTAAAGTACAGGATTTGTCCTTATAATATAATAATTATAGTAACAGCTCATAAACGCCCCACTGCTGGACTTGGGCCTCCCACTATAGGGGAACGGACTCTACATCCGTCCAAGATGGCCTGGCAGGTTTCATACATCAGTTATCTCGATGTGCTCGATTGTATTACGACGTTCTCTTTTAACGTTGTTAGCACATGTTAATTGTTACAGTTTGCAGTGTAGGTTAGTTGATGGATTTATTTAGGAATTATTTTTATTAATTGTTCCATAATAATTATGGAACAATTGCCGCTGTAGGAAATCATTAAAATTATTAAACTACTTTTTGGATGTGAATATTTATTTACATGAGTATTTGTTCCTTGCCATATCTTGTCAGTGAATCAATTATCATGAAACTTAGATGATATTCCAGATGTATGTCTTGTGCACTTTTAGTATAGGAATCTTCTTTAGATCCTATACTTAAAGTTACATTACATTTAATTGTACATTAATAAGGACAGTTGGAGCGATGTAGTTTTATATTATCGGGCAAAGATGCTATCGTTTAGTAAGTGTCACCCTCTGTCAATCATTTAAGTAAGCTCAATATTCATCCCCTACAAAACAACCCTTACGTCATGCCAAACGCCATCTATATATAACCAAACGTAACGAATAAGGGTGGCGATATCGAATGATCTATTTTAGTTTCGTTTGTTTAGGGTTTGACAGTAGATGGCAACGTTGTATTAATTTTATTCAAAACCATATTATTTCCCACTTCGATTGGATAGGAGTATCATTATGTTGATGGATAAGAGATGTTATTTTATTTCCTTAATATTATATTAAAATCCATAATCGTAAATATATAAAGTGTTTGATGTCAATGGTCACAAATTTTTCATCAGTCATAAAAGAAATATTTTTTATAAATAAAAATATAAAAACAAGCTCCCCACTTTCAAGGTCCCGTACTGATTTTAGCAAAAACAGAGCATTTATCTAAATATCACGTCTGGCTGTCCAACTGTGTGAGTCATAACCATTTTTTCCGGAAACTACTAGGTCTACAAAGGTGAGATTTGACAGGAATCAGTAGTCTACTTAGAACTACAAAGTTAAGTTATGAAATTGCGAAAAAAATAAAGATTAAGGATGGCCACAATGTATATAACTCGGGATTGAAATATATTTTCATTGATCATATTCACAATGCATACATACACATCTAATGTATGTATTGTGACTATGGGACATGTTTTCCTCAAATAAAAATAAAAATAAATAGTCGTGAAGATATCGTTAGTGAGATCTTAACAAAATAATTATATTTCTTAATAACTCTTTGATGAAGTAAAATAACAAACAAAAAGTCAATGCTTAGCACCATCACGGTACCTTTTGTAGTGCGTAGACTCTCAAGAACTTATCCAATTTATATAATACAATGATCTATATAATTATTAGTACACTTTTCGGTTAAATCATGTTTATTTCTTATAGTCGATTAAATAAAAAGTCTCCTCACTATTCTGAACAACATAGACAGCACTATCGCTGCTTTCTTTCTCTTCCATCCACCATTGAAGAATATTTATTATACGTGTGCAATAATTTAAAATACAAATCAGTAGTTAAACCATCTTTTATTCATTTAATTATTTCAATTAATATCAATTTCTTTTTAATCTAATTTATTTACTGGGTAAATATTGTATTTTTTAGCTAATAAATCCATTTTTATATAAACAATCAAGTTTTTCTCCACGTAATTAACCAAAAATAACGATATAACTAACAAAACGATAGAGCTCATTTGAAACGGAGAATATTTTAACAATCTCTTCTAAATTTTACGACTCTTTCCCTTATGCATAAATAAATACGTCACCTTATTAAGTAGAGGTTCTTGCTATTAAATTTTGACCCGATAACGGATTGTAGTGCAGAGATTATCATAGCGTGAAAAGTACAGATGGTTGAAACAGGTGCGCGCTATAGATTACGAACTTGACAGTCAACTGTAACTGCACTCTTTCAAAGGTGTTAAAATAATGTCCAACCTTCTGAGGAATGCGTAGCTGAAGCAAGGTGCGTTGAAAAGTAAAAGTAATGATACACGTGTTCTAACTGTTCCAGATACATTCTGTGATAAAATCTGTCACACAAAAAGACGGAATATAAATGAATCGATAATAATATGAACACCTAATGAATATGGATAACATAAATTTCTTTCTTTGAATTATCACTATAATCATAAGACAATTGTTTGGTATAAATACGCAAAAGGAATTAAAATTAACAACAACAGTTCAAAAAGGATATATTTAGTTATAAATCAGCGAGGTAACGTAGCCAGCCTTTTGGGAACCTTACCCATTGACTTCAATAACGTAGGCTCAGTATTCTACAGTATTAAGGAATTATAAGTAGAATACAATATAAGTTTTCTTCATTGTACTGGTTTATAATTTATGTATATTTTGATGTTTTTTTTTATTGCAGCAATTCAGCAGACAGGCAGATGGCTCACTTGATGGAAAGCGGTTACCATCGCCTATGGACATTTGCAACACCAAAGGTACTACAAATGCGCTGCTGCTCTCTTAAGGGAGACTGGAACCTGGTCCCTAATGCCAGAACACAACACAATGTTGTTATGGCGGGATACTCTAGACCAGGGGTTGTCGCCATCCAGTCGATCAAATACCCTACCACCTGGCAAAAAAAGATGATGATGTAAAGAAATGTAAATATTTGGATATTTGATTAACAATAAAGTGTAATTTCCGTCAAGTTACAAGAAGTAAGCTAAGGTTTATCCTTTTTAGAATAAAACATAATCTAAGTTTCAATATAATATCATTGTAGATGTTTTTAAGATTTTCGAGGCAGTAGTATAATTAGTCAAATAAGCTGAAAGTGTTCATCACAGTACCTATCGTTAAACGGAAAAGTCACGACATTAACACATATAACTTAATTTAGGTAATAAATTAAGCTCCTTTTTTTATTTATACCTGTCCTCTATCTTCAAGAATAATAAGCAGGATAATGGGACTTGGTTACATTCTACTATGGGTGATGTCCCCAGAAGGGCGTCAACGATACTTTCTTGGAACGTTATATTGATTTTTTTTAAGGGTAGATTCTCGGACATATTTTATACATGTTCTTTTTTACGACATAATTTTTTGGATAAACTGTGTATGTATTTAGATTATTAATTTAAAACATTTTGTACTTTAATGTTTAACTTTAGTTGATCCTTACGTTGACAAAGATATTGAATAATCATTAAGTAGTGTGTACTTGAGAAAAAAATGTGGTAAGACAGAATTGCCAAAATTGTTATAATTGCTGTGGTTTTCTAAATCAGCATTCATGCAAGGTCTTGATAAGGTAAACATGTCGTTAAATTCGAATTTGATTTTAAATTGAAAACGCATGTACAACTTTGTAAGTGGTTCGGCGAGACGTAAGCGTCGCACACGCCGCAACACCTGCCGATACATATTATAATATAACGCCGACAATCGCCTCATACACACGTACATGCTCCAGGTTTACTCCGAGAGTGAGCAATAAATGAGACTTTTATTATGTGGAAAATTTAAATTAATTGGTAGAAAGGTGGACCGATGTAACCTATAAAATTTAGAAGAAATTAACGGTTTCCAACAACACTGCTTAGAGTATTATACTTAAACACCAAACTCTGTTGTGAGTCCCGCTGATCTTGCAATTTAATCAATTATGCATGTTAATAGCCTCCCATTTATCAAATTGATTTCGTTATGCAAGAATAGATCAAACCCGTGTGCAGTGGTGTCGTTAGTAAAAATATTTAATGGAAATACTCTATGTTATACTCAGCTGGATTTCAAGCTTTATTTGCTGGTCTAATGATTTGAGTAGTGGCATATTAAACTTTATCGATGACTTCTGATGCAAATATTCAATTTAAGTATCTAACTATATTTGTCTTTCCGATTTTCAATTGCTAATTAAAAGTTAAGTATATGTACACATTTTGTACAATTTAATAAAATAAAGCTTTATCAAAACGACTGTTGACTCTTCAGGTGATCAGAATGCTGGTCCTTACTTAGGGCAACGGATCAGTATGGCGATCTAGGGAGGAAACATAGCCAGCCTACTGGGAACCTTACCCATACAGGACGGTGATCTAGGCTCAGTATTATACTTATATCTATACTTTTGAGGGACTATGGGTAGAATACAATACAAATAAGTTAATTTTTCTTTTATTGTATTCGATTATTTATAAATCTTCATTGTACTAGCTTATAAATTATGTAGGTAAATTAAACTAAATATCGAGTGAATAAAAAAAATAAAGCTTTCGTTGATTATTATGAGAATTAAAACATATCCATTGACGATTCTAATAGTAAAAAAAATATAAATACACCCTTTAGGTTTGTAACAAGTTATATTGCGATTTATGTTAAGTGCATTTCTAAGCAATCTTGATAGCAAAGTAAGTAAAAAATAATGCCATTACCGCAAGGCTTAACTATCAAATTAAATACTTTTAACTATATTTGCAAAACGAGCTTGGATACTTACACCATAATCACCTGCTACCTGTAGCTTCTTTAGACATTAAGCGACCTGAAAAAAAAACATCGGTTTATTTACATGCGCTTTACCTAAACGAGCTTATAGCTTTTATTATATTAATGATCATTTGTGAAATGTACCATGAGTTATTTAAAGAAATATATCTTTATACTTTAAAATAGTATGAATAATTTGTATACTGCATCCCTTTGTGATGACTAATGTTTTTTTAAATTTTGTATTTAGATAGGTAAAATGACGAGGTGGTAAAAACAAAAAAATAACAACTTTCAATAAAAGCTTTTAGAAATGTAATAATAAATTAATAGTATAGTCATGGATAGGTCCTGGTTGAGAATAACTCGTAATGATCGAGCAGACTCTGTTTTCTGAACATGTTAATGGGGACGAGATAATTATGTGCAACAATAGTGGCGCGGGCTTGCCACTGTATGTCATAATAAGCACCGGCGTATTTTGATCAGCGCAGGCGCAAGGCGCAACAAGTAGCAGAGGCGCGGCATAGCGCGAGCAGGGGCACCGGGCGGACCGCCGCGCGCCGCGACGGCCCGTGCGAGCGCGGAGTGCGCGCGCGCCCGGCACGCGCCCCACCGCCGCCGCACGCCACCCGCTCGCCGCAACCCGCCGCCGCTCGCGCTACTTAGCGTCGGGGGTGCGCGCCACCTCCGCCAATCCACCGGCGACCTCCGCGCTGCACGGACACGTGCGCTCTCTAATATCTCTATACATTTTAAACTCGCGATGCCGATGGCGGCTATTCACGGTTATCAAAATCTCGGTGTAGAGCAAAAGCTAACGCACCTGCAGTCTCCTGCACCCAGGAGGCTAGCTCCAGCTCCAGTAGATCCTTCTCGTTGCAAGAAAAGAACATACCTGCACCAGCCATACCCCACTCAACCTGCTTCCGTAGCACGAAGAAATGCTCGCGAGCGTAACAGAGTGAAGCAAGTTAATAATGGATTTGCAGCACTTCGGCAACACATACCGTCAGCTGTTACGGCAGCTCTGGCTGGCGGAAGAGGATCATCGAGGAAGTTGAGTAAAGTGGACACACTGAGACTGGCTGTAGAGTATATTAAAAGTTTAAAACGTTTATTAGATGAAAGCGAAGAGGGATGTTCTGAGACGCAAATGGGGTGTTTGTCTACGAATGGACCTCAGACTCCACCTTCTTCAGAAGAATCACATTCACCGGCACCTTCATTAGTATCAGAAAGCTCTGCTGGGCCGAACTGTCACGATGCATATGACTCGTATGAACCAATGAGTCCAGAAGATGAAGAACTTCTAGATGTCATATCATGGTGGCAGCAGCAATGATGCATTGATCATAGGTGAGTTATCTAATATAATTACTATATGATAGGTTTTATTTCCTTAATATGATCTCTAAAACTATGAATAACTTCTTAAATTATATCTTTTAAGGCAATATAGAGAACTTTGATAATAAAATTCTTATCAAAATGTTTACACTAAGTCGCGACAGGCCGTTTGTTAGCACAAGTTTCCTAGATATGTATTTTTTGTTAATGATAACTCTTCATGTGTAGCTGCGGACATATAACAGCTTGTTGATTTTATAAAATAGTATCCGGTAATAATTTTGAGAAATCCCTTACTTAGATCAAACCTTTGACATTAGTCAGGTATCTGATATATTTTTTGTAATAGAACCTTTTTAGTCACGGTTACACAAACTGGGATCCTTTATGTTGCACAATTTGAATGGCGGTTCGCGTTTATCTCGGCAAAAAGTAAACACGTTTACTTTATATTTGAGCATTGAACTGTAGGATAGACTTGATCTGCTCATTGTAAAATTAGAAGACACAATACATTGTCCCGTTGACAAAAGAAAAATTTTAAAATACGTCGCATAATAAAAGCACCTCACAGCTAGGTAAACTTTTTTATGATCATAGGTAAAATCTATTGCTAACATTAAAAATATAGTAGACGCCCGCATTGTATCTTCTTATTTGCTTCAATAGCCCAACAGCAATTATTTCTAACAATCTTGCGGTTCGCCCCGCATGTAGTGGAAAATTGCACATAAAAACTGATCTATTCTAATAACATGTAGTCGCAAAGGCTAATTCTATACAAGTGGAAACATGTTGTTGTTATATCGGCATCTAAACGAAATCGTCCTATCCGGTCATTCAGCATGTGTTAAGTACCATATGCAGTATAGTTCGATGGCTTTAGCGCCATACATAAAAATTTAATACTGAAGTAGCAAAAAAATAAAGCTATTAATTTGTAGTGCCGGAAGACGAAATCTCGAGAGGAAATAGAAGGGCGGCGAGCAAAGCACACGTGTTACAATATTTACTAAGCACTGCGCAAACATCTGGTGATACTAGTTTGCTGTTCATGAGAATCTTATAAGCGTCATTGGTGTACACAATGATGCTTTTGATAGCGTTCATGAAGAATTATCGTTATCCAGTTAATATCAAATACATACTTAGTAAAGTTAAACTTTAAATGCTTGTGACTGTTTGATTAAATTTACTTTTCTGTTTTCCCAGGAACCGTGTATAGCGGTGATCAAAGTGCAGCCAACATGCGGCCTGATGATTATGGACAAAAACGAGTATTTCTCGAGAGAGACCCGAACGTTGGAGCGCGAGGGACTCTGAGAGAACCTCTAATTAAGCGCAATCAGTATATTCCTAATGAGAGGGGATAATGGAGGACTATAACGACCCCATCGATGCATTCCGCCGAGCGACTGACCATCGTATGGATGCTCCTACTGCATTTCGTACGTCGATGGAATAGCACAAGAAGACTGAATCGATCATTTTGTTCCACATAAGCATTTAGTATTACTTAAGTGATTCAAAATACCGCTGTGCCTTAGAATATTAAAAACTGAGCCCTTCCAATTAGGATAATATAGGTATAATCTAAAGTTATTTTATTTGTTATCTAGTCATTATATTTAAGAATAGTTTTATACGGAGCAGATTTTATCATAATTTTTGAGAGACTGTTTTTGATAAGAGTAATTAAATTTTAAAGACAAAAGTGCACTGTTTATGTTTATCTCGGATATTTGAAGCTAATATTATATCATACTATGTTACATCTGTATGTAAATATAATCATGAGACAAAGACTTTTAGTGTATATAGTTAAGTTAGCACCATAAGAAAGATTCCTAATACTATAAGACTTGATGAAATACTTATAATTTGAATAAAATACCAATAATCAACCATTTGGTTGCTTCGTAATAAAAGTGTACTTATTATTGATACCGTTTTTTTATTTTATTTCAACTTTTTTTTTTAATTTTATTACATGCTTGATGCCACATAGTACTAACTACGGACAAATCCGTTTTTTCCAGATTTGGTGATACCTAAAACCGTAATTTCAACAATATTGATCTATTTTTGAGAACAAAGATTATATTATTGAGAAAGGTATTACAGAGACTGCCTGAGAAAGTCTGATGATATCTGTGTACCTATGACGTATACGATTTTTTTATTAATAAACTAATTTATTTATATATGTCATTGTGTATTGTAGAACGAATATATTATATTATATTTTATATCTTTTTATATTCTTACTATTGTATTATATATTACACATTAAATTTATATGATTAGTTTTTACGCATTTCGTGGTCACCAGTAATTGAAGGTGCACATTGATTAAAAAATTAAGGTTATGTATATTTTACAAATATGTGATGTATATCCTATGTTGGAGATTCTAATAATAATAAATAAATAAAAACATTGCTTGTCAATATCAGATTTGGTAATGTAGTCTACGTATCCTTGACTAACCCTTTCTATATCTTAAATTTCTAGACATTTGCGGACGATTATTTGAATTAATAAAAAATTTAGTCTATATAAACTTCCTACTACACTACATCGGATTCCACCATTTCAATAACACTAGCTGTATTCCTACTACTGAATAATTTGCTTGTACAATGAGAATTGACCGGGTTTAGTACATCATCAGTCTCGGTGTGAAGCTTTACTCATAACGTTCTCCGTTAATATCAGATCATGGAAATAGTAACAAAATAAGATATTTTAAGTAGTATATCATATTAATAAACAACATTACACACATATACAGTGTACATAGGCACGTGAATTGTTTAAAAAAAATTGCTGAAAATTCTTTACCAATCCAAATGTTCGATTTAAAAACTGAAGTGCATTTTTGAAAAAGTAGGACTTACTCGAAAGCTGCATAATTTTATTTTATAAAAAGTACCCACATAACAAAAAAATTATAGACTCCATTATTAAACTATTTGGAAAAACAAAGCAACTAAGATGGCGTTGAAATCTACTTAGTACGACGAGCAAAGACTTCAACGCAAGCGTGCGTTATTATTTGAATATTGAATGTTATTTTTAACCGACTTCGAAAAAAGGAGGAGGTTCTCAATTCGTCGGAATCTTTTTTTTTTTTTTTTTTGTTGCTTATTTTTTATGTATGTTCGCCGATTACTCCGTCATTTATGATCCGATTTACGTGATTCTTTTTTTGTTCGACGCGGAATAGCTTCCAATTGGTCCCCTAAAAATTTTACATAGTTTGGCCCAGTAGTTTTCATTTTATGGACATTTTTCATGGAAATAATTTTCTCTCCGTTCCATATGTTCGCCGATTACTCCGTCATTTATGATCCGATTTACGTGATTCTTTTTTTGTTCGACGCAGAATAGCTGCCATGTGGTCCCCTAAAAATTTGACATAGTTTGGCCCAGTAGTTTTCATTATATGAACATTTTTCATGAAAATAATTTTCACTCCGTTCCATATGTACACCAATTACTCTGAGATTTATGATTCGATTTACGTGATTCTTTTTTTGTTTGACGCGGAATAGCTGCCATGTGGTCCCCTAAAAATTTGACATAGTTTGGCCCAGTAGTTTTCATTTTACGAACATTGTTTTGTTCCGGGTTCTTGGGACCTATATTTTTTAAGAAGCGCGGCACCATTCGTAGGTCCACCCATACATAGCTAGACACTAAAAAGTAACAAATAAAATTTAAAAACTTCGTTTAAAAAAACCGACTTCAAAAACTAAAAAACTAAAATGTATAAAATAACTTATTTCTAAAGCTATTATTATTAATATATATTATCTAAAACATCTTGAAGTCGGTGCAATGCAAAACATAAAAATTACTATATTTTGAAAATTACTAAGCACCGACTTTAAGATGTTTTAGATAATATATATTAATAATAATAGCTTTAGAAATAAGTTATTTTATACATTTTAGTTTTTTAGTTTCTGAAGTCGTTTTTTTACTCATATTGAGACATAAAGTGTTGAAAATAATTATTAATATAAATAAATGTGTACACATTTCATTAAATGCAAATTCTTTGTTTTTATTGTTTAATTAAACATAAATTTGGATACTTTAGTTTAAATGTTATCGAACAAAATTATAATGTTAATCTACATTTATTTAAAAAAGACACAGGTATAAGAATTGTATATATATTTTACACACTTATTCGTATCCTCTTATATAGGTATATTTTTATATACTAATTATGTTAATCTAGATTTGCAATCCCAGAAGGTTACAAACTTAAAATAACAAAAGAATGAATACCACACGTGCTTCAACTCGGATTACATTTTTTGCAAAAGAAATGTGCAATAGCACGTGAGACGCTTCAAATGGGGGGCCTAAATACGTTCTGCTGCACTTAATTTGTAAAAAGACAATATCTAATGCAACTCGATCATGTCTCCGACTCCGCCCATCAAAATCATATTGCAATAGTAATTTTTGATAATGCAAGGGAAGCGAAGCCCATTATGGGTGGATATATCCGCTGGATTATTTATTCTTACGACTTATTAAATGAATGGTGACTAGAACGCACACCTGTGGATTCGCGAATCGTTTTGTCGGTCGCCTTTTTAATTTTCTTCACAATTAATTGTTGCTTGGTATGCGTTGCATCCGTTAGTTGCGAACTTGCTCCCCATTATCATCTCTGTCTAGTTACCAGTTTTACTTATAGTCACTTCCCCTGCCATATGATGTACATCAACTCGATCTGTCAATTATCGCTTATTATAAAATTATTAAAGTAATTACAAATGTAGTTATGCAGTGAAATAATAGTGGAATATCTACATCTATCTTATATATATAAAAATCTTGTGTCACGATGATGTTGCCGATAAACTCCAAAACTACTGAACCGATTTTAATCAAATTTGCACACCGTGTGCAGTTTGATCCAACTTAAAAGATAGGATACTTTTTTTACCGTTGGAACCGGTAGTTGGCGTTGAGATCGGGTTCTAGAATCCTCTTAATCATCGGGAGCGATTTTGTTTTTGTGTGTTTGGGTGGGTTCCCGGATGGTTTAGATTCGCAATTAGAACTAGTAGGTAGCGCTCATATCGGGTTCTAGAATCCTCCTAATCACCGGGAGCGATTTTGGTGATTTTGTTTTTGTGTGTTTGAGTGGGTTCCCGGATGGTTTAGATTCGCAATTAGAACCGGTAGGTGGCGCTGAGATCGGGTTCTAGAATCCTCCTAATCACCTGGACCGATTATGGTGATTTTGTTTTTGTGTCATGAAACAAAGTTTTTAAGGAATTCAGAAAATATGGCGGTACGAAGTTCGCCGGGTCAGGTAATATTATAACATTTTAAACATACCGTGTCTATTCGAACATTCAATTTATTTAAAAAAGAAACTGGAATAGACTATATAAATAACGGAGAACACGTTGCATTTTTTTTTAGATTTCGTGTCTGTTTATTCGGGATTCACGTAAAAACTACAGGGCCGATTTCGATACGGTTTTCGCTGTTCCACAGTAAATTCTTAAACTGAAAATCTGCGCATCTTTTTATCCCGAGAATTTAAAATGGCCAGATTAAAAAAAATCGAATTCCAATGTGATATTTTTACTGATCCATAGTAAATTTAATGTAATAAAATGTGTGATATTTTTTATCCCGGGAATACCGCGGGATTTTTTTTGTAGTTGTTTGGGTGTACAAAAATTAGTTTATTACGACACAGTTTTCACTAAATTTCAAGTCAAACGTGGACAAAGTTGCGGGAATATCCTAGTAATTATAATTATTCTTCATTATATGATCTAGATACATATTGATAGAGATTATGTATGAATGTTTTATATCTTATTTGTGGAATTGAAATAAATAAATTAATATGAAATGTTTGTATTTGAACAAAAAATACTGTTTATTCCAGAAACTGGTATAGTTTCTACAAAACAGGGACAAAAAATATTTTATACAGTTATTATACTATGTACTATGTGAATCTAAAGTAAAATTAACGCAGGATTTATTACATTGGTTTGTATATTCGGCTTACTAAATAAATCACAAATTATTTTAGTGGCTATCCATGTAACCACAGGTCACATAAAATTAACCAAATATTTTGTCTACTATTGTGTTTAAATGCCACTAGGATTTATTATTTTGCTATATTTGTGGAATTACAATAAATATTAATGTTAAAGGAATATTAATAAGTGTTTGTGCTGTCTTTCATCCTTATACCACTTTTCAAGCCAGTTGATAAATGTGATTATATTTCCATCTGAAAAAATATGTGAAATTATCAAAATCTGATAAAAAGAAAACCTCCAGATCTTAGTTGCTTTAAATAAATTATCGGTAATTGCATAGGGTGCGTACTGTTTACTATAACAAACAGAATTCACTAAACACTGTTTCAAACAGGACGGCTGGGAGAAATTAGGTAAATAGATAAATAAACATCGTGATTTATTGAATATTATATGAATTATTAAATAGTGACAAGATTAAACATATTTTTATTTAATTAAAATTAAAATAATATTTATTTCATAGAAATGTTTAATAGAATTTAGATACGCTACACTATAATACGTCTATGTACAAGCGTAGCGTCGGTTGCGCCGGCGGCGTCAGGCGCGTCGGTGTAGGCGCCTCGTGTCCGCTCGGCTCCGCTCGTGCGTTTACGGGGCACGCGACCGACGCGCGCGCAAAGCAGCTGCCCGGTCTGGCCTTTGACCACTTGTGCAGAACCTCTCATTACAGAGGCCACAAAAATATTTTAAAATAAGAACAATTGAATAACGAAATTCGTGCAGAAGTCAATTTAAATTCTTCTTTTAGATTCTTACAATGTAATGTATATACCTACATACCATAGATATTATTCGATACTATTTTAGACGTCAATCTACATAATTTTAATTCACAAGCAACATTTATTGCCACGGATCACATCCAAAAATGTGGCAAATATAAATATTATTACAATGTTTTTACTATACAAATTATCATAAAATATCTACACAAATAGTAATAATACATGTTTTATTGACATATCTCTGTTACTTGTGCGAAGGCTGAACCTGTTTCCACTTTCTGTTTACTACATCATTTTATTATTATGATGGTTATAGAATTCATCTTCTTACCAGATTTGTTAAACAATTTGGTAAGAATATGAATTCTATATTTCTTTATTTATTTCTTATGGGTCTATTTACACCCATTAGTTTTTGATATAGTTAGCTATATATATATAGCTAACTATATCAAATATATATATATATATATATATATATATATATATATATATATATATATATATATATATATATATATATATATAGATCCTTGGTCAAACAACGCCTACGAAACACGCTGTATATGCTTTGTATATTTAAACAAGAGAAACTATTTAACACAAATTCTACATTGAACAGGTGGAAACAAAACACCTCATTTCTCCACTTTTTGACACAATGCCGTCCTAAAGTTCGGCGCTTTGAAGATATTTTTTTCACATATTTAACATTCAAATATGTATCTTATTCAAATTTGATCATGATATCACATTTTTAAATAAAAAATATTCCACCTAATAATTCAAATGCATAATTTAAAGTGTTCCATTAATTAGAAATTTTCAATCGATTAATTACGTGATGTTAATTTATTTATTTATAATTAGTCATCCAGTAGTATAATAATTTGAGATATTAACTTGTGTATTTAAGTAGAGTATTTGGGTCGCTACAAAATATTCGCCGACTGGCATTAGCTAATACCTTTATATCAAAATTTTTTTACGAATGAATATGCTCTTCACTATTAGAAATTTCCTCCAGACAGCCATTGAATACATAAACAGTTTTATAAGAGCAATAATATGATGCCTTTTTATCACTATGCCGTCTTCTTTCTTATAAAACAATCAAAATGTCTAAAATGCATCACTTTAGCTTTGATTTGTTTGAAAGGTCAAAACGGCGGCACTTGAACTTGTTTGACATTCAAAAATAGCAATGCGGCTTGCGCAGGCGCACCGCCCCAGCAATTTAGGTCACATGCGTATGAAAGCAACGTAACACTACCGGCCAAGGACAAGCGCCCTTGAGACATCGATCGGTTACCAACACTTTTAAACTTTTTTGTGAACATTCATGTAAATGTTATTGAGATGTTTTTAAAGTTATTTTAAACTTTTTAAGATGTGCTTCAAATTTCAGTAGATATTAAAACAGATTGTGAAGAAATTACTGTAATTAATTAGTTATTGTTACCTTTAAATGAGCATATTTTGATATATTGCCTTAATGACTGTATTTTTTTATTATTTTCTCCACTATGAACTGTTATTATTTATTGCTTTCTTATTTATTTATTTTAATAGTATTTTCTTTCGTTTCGTGACTGACATTCATAAAATAAATAATAAACACATTCAAATTAAATAATTAGAATGAACAAGTTGAGGGTAGGCTAAACAATGACTTTAACATTACTCATTGACACTGTCCATCTTAGCTTTCCGTGATCGCGGCTATAGAAAAATGGCCGAAACGTCAAAACAAAAATCAAATAAAATAAGCGTCTTTAAATCGTACTTTTATTAGTTATTTTTCATTAATTTTATTATTATTTAATTCATATAAATTTATTTTAATATTATTCTAACACATAGTCTCAGCTCAGGTCCGTATTATTACCTAAATATATGTGTCACTGTTTGTCATGGGTTCATTTGAAGGAAATGAACAATATTCCTAAAACGCTTATTCAAGGTGGATTTGTATATTATACATAGATATCCAGATACACGATGTTTTTTGCCGCCTGTGTTAAATTGATAATTGTAACAACACGCAACACACATCAGGTTGAAAAAACTATAGTTGGTACTTACTTCCCGACCAAAATTCGAAATCATTTCATTACACTAAGACAGGCTTTAGTGATACTACACAATATAAGCCCATACTTATTTTAAATAGAAAAATAATAAATAATTTATAAAAAAATCAAGACTATTCGCACGCTGTGAGATTCTTACAAGAATAATGTCATAAAAATAAATTTAAATTCTTAACAGCGTCACACTGGTTATGAATAATACATAATAGATAAAAACTGCATGATACTATAAATAATTATTCAATCGCTATAATTTAATTAATCAGCTATTAGACGATAGCTATAAATCTTTGGTCAGCAATAAACCTCAATTAATGGACATTAATGAATTGGGACCCTATATCAGGTAGCGGTTTCTGGTACTAGTATGTAAAATATTTCCAATGGAATTTCAATAAAAATAACAATTGCCAAGGGTTTCGACATATCTCAATCTACAGTCCTCTAAAAATGGGGATGCACTTAAACTTCGCTTTTAATTAGTAAGGTAGGACAAACGTAACATATTTTGAATTCTAATGTTGAATTTATGGGTTACAGGTCGCGCAAGGTGCACTATATACGTGGATTATGAAGTCTTTTACAGAGAGTCCCATAGTGATTTTAGGAAAAATGGAAGCTATATGAAATCTTCATATCCGTTCGTTCGCTGCCCGTCTTTATCTGTTTATCTACATTTTCTCGAAAACTACTGCATCTATTAAATTTTATAAAGATATTAAATCTATACGCTGCTACACAACGCTGAAATGAAATTATGAGAAGATTGTGGATATTAATTGTTTTTTCAGTGTATATTGCCCTGTGGGATATTAAAAAATCATAACGATACGGTCCTTAATATCTTCGTTTTATTTTTGAACTTCATATTAGTGGCCGATTCCTATAGTACCTAATATCTTGCCGACAGTTAATTTGCCTTAGTATCACACAAGTAATGTTAACTGATAGTAGGGAATGTGAGGGAATAGTTAAGATACAGGAACCGGACATAAAGGAGTATTCTTCGATCAACAATAGTATTGTTGATCGAAGGGAGTATTCTAAAAATAAATATTTTTATTGAAGGTTGGATTTAAACAAGATTCGTTAAGTAGGTTAGTTTTTGAGTCTTAATATTTATCAATTAGACTTTTCGTGCAAAATATTTTGAAGTGAAAATGCTTTACAATCGTTGTGATTTGAAAATCGATGAAACGAAAAAGAGATAAACACATCAAATTCAATCTTACTTAATTCGAAATAAAACACATTTTCTATATATTTCTATTCACCAGTATTAATTTTCAATTGTAGCTCTATTTGTTATACTTGAGGCAGATATTATTTTGTACGTGAAGCAAAGGAAATTTTGCGTAATAGTGCATCGAATTTTAAACTTAATGCTGATTTAAAGTGTAATTGAATGTTTGACAGATGAGGCTAATACAATTATATTTATATTAATAAAAGTTATCAGTAAAAAATATCTGTGAGTATATTCTCTGAAATTTCACTTGCTGCGTGTGAACTGTACACACACACACACACACACACACATACATTTTTTTAAACATTGAACAACTTCAACAAAATACAAAAATGTCTAAAAATAAAAATAATAGTTTCGTCAGAACTATTTCTAATACTTTGAATGAATGAATCTTTATCTTTATTTGTTGAAATACAGGTAATAGTACAAAATATGGTTTACATATCGAGTTGGTCTCACTGTATTTGACCGAAATATGGTCATACAAAATTTGGTACTTAAATGTCAATTTAAAAAAACTATAATAATTCTAAATTTATAAACGTAGTTTGATTAACAATATATTAAATACAGAGATTAAAGAATGGTAAAAAAAAGAATAAATTTAAAAAAAATCTGATGTCGGAGCTAAAAACATAAATTAAATATATTATTTACTTAATAAAATCCCTAATGTCATAAAAACACTTTTCTATCAGCCATGAATGTAATTTTAGTTTAAATTCTTTTTGGCAATTCTCTTATTGATGTGGGTATTGAATTAAAGACTTTTATGATCATCACTTGGCAGTTTTTTTGTCTTAACGTGGTGTTGCAGTTTGGTGTTACTAATCTAGTGGGATCTCTAAATTTTACTCTAGAATTAACACAATCAGAATATTTATCAAATATTAACGTCTTTTACAATTGTCTTTTACAAAACTTCCTATTTGAAATATTTATAAACTAGATAACGTGAGTACCTTTAATTTTCTAAAAAGTGGTCTACAAGATAAGAAGGGTCCAACTCCGCAGACTGCCTTACGCATTTTTTCTGTACAATGAAAGCTCTTTTAATGTCTGTGGAATTTCCCCAAATAATCAAACCATAACGTAACACCGATTCAACATACCCATAATATGCAGTTAGAGCCGCCCTTTCATTGGCTGTGCGTCTTAGTCTATTTAGGGCAAATACAAATTTGTTTAATTTTTTACATACCAAATCCACATGTGCTTTCCAGTTACAATGTTTGTCAAGTAACATACCTAAAAATTTAAATTCGTCAACTTTTTCTATAATGTCATTATTAAATGTTAAGTTAGCACGGAAATTGTCTTTATTATTGTAATTATGAAAATAAATAAATTTTGTTTAAGATAAATTTGCTTTTAACTTATTTCTTTTTAACCAGTCTAATACTATTCCTATTTCGTTTTGCATTATTTTTTGGTGATCACCATTTTTATCCGTTCTTGTTACAACTATAGACACATCATTTGCAAATAAAACACACTGATGTTTTGTCACTGAAGGCAAGTCATTTATATACAGCAGAAAGAGCAATGGGCCTAATATACTGCGTTGTGTTACACCGGTTTTATTAGGTCTTTCAGACGATTTATGACTCATAGAAATTCTATCTTTACCAATTCTATCAAGTTGGACATATTGTTTTCTATCTGAGAGATAGCTTTGTAACCAATCCAGTGCATTTACTCTGATTCCATATGTTTCACACTTATGCAATAATATTTTATGATCGACAAAGTCAAACGCTTTACTTATGTCAAAGAATATTACAGACACGGGAATTCCCTTATCAATAAAACTTATTACGTTTGATACTAACATAAAAGCTGCGAGGGTAGTTGATTTATTTTTTTGAAAGCCATTTTGTTCTTTTTTTATTACTTCAAATTTGTTTAAAAACGCATTAAGTCGACTTTGAATGGCTTTTTCAAAAACTTTTCCTAAAATCGGAATAAGGGTTATAGGCCTATAATTATTTAAATCAGTTTTAGAACCATTTTTGTATAAGGGTTTAACAACTGAGGTTTTGAGTTTTGTAGGAAAAACTCCTTGCGAAAAAGAAAGATTTATTAAATGCTCTAGGACAGGACCTACTATATGTATACATTCTTTTACAACTATATGTATATGTGTGTTTATACCATCGAAGCCAACTGATTTTGTACTATTTAAGGAGTTTACCATTTTTATTAACTCTATATAGGATATAGGGCTTAAGAATATACTGTGGCTATTTGACTTTATTGTGTTGGTACTCTGGGTATAGATATTAACATCTTTATTCGACATGTTGGTGGTCAAGTCAATAAAAAAATCATTAAAGCACTCTGCAATCTGTTCTGGATCTCTAATAATTTCTCCATTACATTTAAGTTCTTCAATATTGTTTAAGTTATATTCATTTTCTGATTTATTTTTTATAATATGCCATGTAGCTTTACATTTATTCTTAGATTTAACCAAGTATTTATTATTTATGTTTGATTTCGATTTTATTATACATTGACGTAAAACTGTGGAGTATTTTTTGTACCGTGATTTGTTTTCATGAGTTTTTTGTTTATACTACACTGGTACCTTAGCCATCTTTTATATTTTGCTGATTGTTTGATACCTTGAGTTAACCAAGCAGGTGACTTTGATTTAAGATCTATTTTAACTTTTTGAATAGGAAAGCATAACTTATATAAAAGACAGAACAAGTCATGAAAATCATCAAATGCCTTGTTAACATCGGTCTTTTCATTTAAGACTTCATTCCAGGAGAGGGATGCGAGATATTCTTTAAATTTTTTAATGTTGTGCCAATTTGTTTACAAGAATATGAATTGAACAATAAAATATTAAAAGGAGCTTTTATGCAATATATCTCTTATGGAATCTAATAATAATCTTAATTTCTTATATTATTTTTCCTTATTTAGATGAAATCTATATCTAATAGTATAATTAATAAGAAATTGTTCTAAGTATTGCTATAAATCATTCTCGTATAAAACAGCGTAAAAAATTACTTTAATGCTTAAACATTTATCTAGTGAGTGTAGTTGTGTTATAATTTCATGTCCATTGAACCTGTACTTGGAACAGAAAAACTAAACGTTCGAACTTTATAAATTGTTTAAAGCTATCGAGTGGCCTTACTAGTGAATATTATTTAGAAAATCGTTTTGAATTAATGCTGGCAATAATCTTTAAATATTTTTTTCTACATGAACTCGTAGTCATTGTAGTTGAGAGGTCTAAGCTTTTGCTCGTAAATCTCACTGAAACTTAGAGATCCCGGGTTGCACTCCTGGAATGGTAAACTTCGTAAACGATCTTTCCGTTATTTATTATGGTTTGAGTGTTTTGAATTGATCCCAGAGTTGTCCGTGTCGATAACACAAGCTTTGGTTAACTTGGGGATATACAATGTGTTCATATGTGTCTACTGATTATTAAAAAAAATATTCATGCAGTTTGATTAAGCCAAAGATGAATATATTTTTTCTTTTGTTACATACATAATATAACATAGTCAATATTAAATGAACATACTGACAATCTCACAATTTCCATATAATTATAACCCATGATAGTAAAGCACAGTTAACCTATAATATAAACATTCATAGATCATAGAAAATAGGCCTTAGAAGTTGTTTTGTTATTATAATATATGTAATAAAAGAACTGTATTTAACACTTTTATTAGCTTTACCTGTATGTATGTATGTTTGTAACCGACCCCTTTGAGCTCGATTTTGTCCTACTTTGAATAATCAGATTTAATTCAAACTTTGCACACCTGTTAAAGGTCGATGATAATGCAATACTATAGTACCATGGAGCTGATCTGATGATGGAATAGGAAGGTGGCCATAGGAACTCCTGTACTAAACAAGATAGACCCTTCGTGTTTAGGCTCGTGTATTTATATCGCGTGACAATGCAATAATATGGTACCATGGAGCTGATCTGATGATGGAGTGGGAAGGTGGCCATAGGAACTCCTGTACTAAACAAGATAGACCATTCGTGTTTGTGCTCGTATGTTTATATCGCGTGACAGTGCAATAATATGGTATCATGGAGCTGATCTGATGATGGAGTCGGAAGGTGGCCATAGGAACTCCTGTACTATACAAGATAGACCCGTCGTGTTTGGGCTCGTTTTACTTGTCTTGGCTAGCACTCTGCTGCTACATGATATGCAGGATCTCAGAAGCTTGTATTTAAAAACATTTTAAAAAAATCAACTAAAAAATGAAAAATAAATAATAGTTTTAAAAAAAACAAAAAAAAAACACTGGGTGGGGTGTATTATAATATCTTAAAAAGCGCTTTGAATACACCCCACGCTTTTTTACAATAATGTACATTAATTTTTTTTACACTGTACTTAATCAAATTGATTAATTATTTCTTTTTTGCACTCCACGGTAAGACCCCATTCATCAGAAACCAAATTTATTAAATTTTATTTTCTGTTTTTAGTTGGATTATTTATGAAAGCGCGTATTTTTCTTAAGATTATTTAAATTTTTATAGTAACAACATGCATATTATTGTGACTTATATTTAAAATTTCAGCAAACATTTTCTTATATCCTACCACAAATAAGACTTCAAAAAAGTATAGAATACTAAATTTTAATTTCCAAAAAGAGTTATAAGAAACAAACGTAGCCGCTATAAGTCGGCTAAATGTTTTTGAAGTTTTATTAAAATAACTATAGGTCCAGGCGTCTCTACAGATTCTGTTGTTCGAACAAGTTATCGGCTTAAGTCAAAGGGCCGTCGTGTCGCGTTATTCAAATAATTAGAGCCAATACAGCCACTGGCTTCGATCGAATTAAACCACATAAAATGGCTATGAGGACGAGCAGGCACAAAAACGGACAATCATCAGTGATATATCGTGTCTACATACGACCATCATTTATACACGTCTCCAATAAAGCCTTACAGGAATATAGAAATAATGGTCACCTGCGATCGAATCGGACGTTTTACAAGTTTCACGATATTTGGTAAACTCCATTATGTATTTATCGCTCCATTTCTGGACGACACGGCTATTAAGTACAAAATTGGAACTTGACTTCAATTGAGATATCTTCAGAGTTCAATCACCTTTCAAGGTGTTGAGTGACAAGTCAATATTGACAGTTGTTGATCAACAAACGGAAGAAATTACGTTACTAATGGTGTCAGTTGGTATAATATTGAACTGACCTTTCATAATAAGCTTCAGATTACATATTAAAGCTATGCTTGTAATATTTTAAAATTATGACAGCTGTCAATGTTGGTAATATCTGAATATTTATTTAAGATTTTTATCCTGTGTTTATAATTTATCTCTTAACCCTTTCTCACTTAAATTTTATATACCTGTTGTACATTTATAGTTATGCAGCCGTTTCAAAAAGTTATTCATAACAAAATATTTTATGGTGAACAAAGATCAATGAAACATACTAACAGCTAAACACAATTACTTCCACATTTACGAGTATATAGAGTTACATTTATACCTTTCGCTAATTTAAATACGGTTTTGGAAAGATAAAGTACAGACGTTTTGACATGTATTCATTGGTGCTTGTTAGACAAAACCAAAGTTATTAAGCATCAAAATGTTCCCAAAACAATCGAATTATTTGTAGTCACCAAACAATAAATTTGCTGGCGTGCGGCGGCACCTCTCACGGCCTTAGTACGTAAATAACTAAAGATAAACCGCTCACACTGCAGTTTTAAACGATTCTCTTACCATTGCTATTGACAAAAGGTAATTTTTTTTCTTGATTCGAAATAAAATAATATAATCTTGAATTTGGCCTCATTTTAAAATACTATAAACTGTCTTATCATGCTAAAAATAGTCATTTTTATAATTTTATCGACTTTCTAATGTCGTTGACTTGTCTTTGTAACTTAAATTTTTAGCTTATTTGAGAATATTGTTTTTTTTTTTTTTTAATCTTTTACAAAAGTGTTCTAATGCTGATGCTGGTTGAATGGAAAAAATAAACAATGGCTTATTTATAAGACAATAAATTATTTTGAATATTCGTAAGAAGTTTAGCTTATTTGCATTTGTTGGAGCGACAAAGATTCTTAGCGAATACTCAGATAAGACAAACAATTTAACTACTGTACTGTTACATTTCACCAATAGTTATTTTTATACAAAGGCGTATTCAAAAAACTTCTCGTCTCCGGTGGTCGATAGCTGTCAACGCAACCCGTCTATTACAAAGACAGGTCTTATTAGCACACGAAGGAACTAGACAAGTACTATCGATATATACAATCTGACGTTACATAAATCGTATGTAGAGGACATGGGAACTTTTCGGCTAAAGAAATCTAAAGAGTTATTTTTTTATTGCTTGAGAACAGCAGACAGTCCTCTTGGTGGAAATCAGTTACCATCGCTTATGGATATTTGCAACACCCAAGACGTTACAAATGTGCTGCTATCTAGGGAGACTGGAACCTAGCCGCTAATGCCGGAACACAATTCAAGATTGTTATGACAGCATAAACTAGACCAGGGGTGGTAGCCATCCAGGCGGACAAATACCCTGCCACCTCGCTGTGGGTTGTTTTGTCGCCTCTTACAACAAGCCGGCCCGGCCGCAGGTAATTGTATTATTTCTCTGAAATCATCAGACCGAAATTATATCGGGAAGACGAGAAATCTTAATTTTAACAATAAGAAATAAAATAAATTATTCATTAACATGATGATTTATGCGAATGAATTTCAATAATTAATGATATAAAAACACATAAACTACACAAATAATTCATTCAATATAATTAAATCTACTACTATTATAAATAAGTACAACACAATAAAAATAAGTGTTAAAATCACTCTCATATTTTTACAATCTGGGCGCAGGAATGTATGAAAGTGTATCCGTCTTCTTTGCTTGATTGCAGTTCGGTATATCTATATTATAACTTTCTTTTTCTTGCATCTTCTCCCAATCATTTGGGGTCGGCCCAGTAAGTCTTTTCCTTCCATCATGCCTCTTAGCTGTATTCTAAAATAATAACACCTCATAAATGTCCCACAGGCTCGAGTTTCCCACTATAGTGGAACGGAAAATATACCCGTAACGCTTGTTTAAGGCGTCTCGGCAGGTTTAACACATTATCTCAATGCACGGGTTTCATCACGATTTCTTCCTTCACCGTTGTTAGCACGTGGTAATTGTAACAATATGCGCATTAGGTCAGAAAACTGCCTAAGTCGTACATGTGTCCCGGCCAGGATTTGAACTCGCGCTCTTTGTTCTTGAAACGCGTGCTGTATTCGAATGTCGCTATCTATATTATTCTGTGGAGTCATGTACTTTAAATGATTTTATAAATTCAAGTTTAATCGCTAACTCATTAATGATACGGTATATAATGGAGCACACTAACGTATGAAATACCTATTCACTCATAATTTGAGGAATCCTAGATTGTGTGTTGTCACAAACGCGACTATAATTTTGAATATCAAACATCAACGTGATACAAGAAGAACGTTACATCAATTTTAAAACGACCCTTTTGAATACCGACCTCGACCGACGGCTTGTCACTATACAATAAATAAATTAGTAGTCCTCAAGTAATTAACGCCTATGATTTCCCACTGCGAACTCTGGAAGCTCAAACATGTGTGTATCAAAACTTCTAAACACTAAACGCCAATAATTGGGTATTTGACATTAAATTCAACTGACATACTTTTTCTCATCGCACAAATCCTTATTGTACGTTATCTTTGATTGTATATGTGAACACTTGGTTCTGACGTCACAATTTAACGAGTCAAATAGCTTATTAATTATTGTTTAAACAATAATTAAAATTACTTCTATAATTAATTGTTACAATTAATATGATAATAAGATATATAGACGCCTGCACTTTTATATAAATAATATTTTACAATTTATTGTAATATGTGTCAAATAGCCAATTATGAATATAAAGCTATCATATCATTATAAAGGAATTTTTAAAATGTGATAGATACACGTGTTCAGAACAAATACAACTATCGTTATGGATGTTAAAATATTTTTAACTCCCGTTAAAAAGCTTAAGATGCATAAATTAAAACGTTCATCCGAATTCTTGACGACACGTGCAATACAGTAGTTTGCTAGGTAGCAACAGGTGTAGCATCATCATTACCAAACCAAGAATTCCATAAGTACCTGTAATATATACTGCTGAGTATCTCAAAAGTGGCTTGATAACTAATTTCCTCATTCACGCTCATTAGTATTAAATGTATACAATTCAAAATTTTCAAGTACTACATACACTACTTTGTTCAGTGAAGTTTCGAACCGCTACGGTACTTAAGATACATTAAACACTAACGCGTTGGCAGTCATAAGATATCATTATAGAGGGTACCGCCCTGAAGTCTGGCATTTTCAGCTGCAACCTCCGATTATAGCACAGATTCTGTAACGGGTAATCGAAACGCAAAAGCTCTTCGCAATCATGTAATCACGCTAAGCGTTCGACTTCAACCATCTTATCTTAGCGTTAACACGTTTTAGATTGATATAACATTCAACATATATTGACATTGGTGCTCTATACACATTCTGTCAAGATTAAGAGCCAATTTGTTGGGCGAATTTCAGATCCCAAATTGATTTTTCACGTTGGCAACCAACCGAATATTTGACCTTTAAGCGCCCCACTGACAGTTTCTTACTTTTTAGGAATGTGCTAAAATATGCACCTTTATCAAATGACTAATGCAACAATTGACTAAAATTGAATTGATCTTTGGGGCTGAGAACTTTGGCCTAATGTGTACAGGGGGTACCAGATTATGTTCGTTTGTTTATTCCCATACTATCTTTACCTGAGTAGAGTTTGAGTTACAACAACATATAAAGCTTAAAAGGCGCTTAATCTCCCAAATAATTTAGTGGCGCTTCGGATATCAGAAGTTTAAATTTACTATTGTACAAAATCACAGTAACCACTTACCCTTGATAGTAACTCACCTGTTAGTCTCCCTCTTACAAACAAAAAACGTATAAACATGAAAAATATTTTAGTATTAAAATAACATATTTTTTTCTGTAAGCAGATGACATTCTCACGGGGTTAATCAAAGCACTTATCTTGATATATATACTGCTTAATAATCATATAAGACCAATTGATACACATATATTAGACGCTAACGAGCCGATAAACTGATCACAAAAGATAGAACTATTCGACAAACAAGTAACATCACAAAAATATCTGACTAAAAGCAATTTGTTAATGGTTATTACTAAGAGTAGCGCCTCGGCATTACTTGGCCCGATCGCCTTAATTTATATTATGCTTTGGGATCTTAAACTTGATAAGAACTCACATCTAACAAAGTGAGTAGATAACGTTAAGGATAGACTAATTTAATTTTGAATTCATATATCTTTCTTTTTATAACAACCTGATAGCCTTATCTAGTTTGAAGGCACTATAAAATCTTTTAATATTTTATGGTAGTTCAGCTCATTAACAACGTATAGTTTTAATGGTAATTAAACTTGGATTTGATACTAAGAAAACGTGTTTAGTTGAAAACGAAAAGGAGAGTGTTTCTAAAATGTTTTATATCGCCAATGGTGTGTATTTCCATATACAAAAAATACATATACTATCACAGCTGTATAATACAAAAAAAGATAAAATCGAGCCAAGTCACTGTATTAGGAGTAAACATGTGTTACAATTGGTATTGGTATTCATACTTGAAAGGACAATTGGCTACGTTGTTAAATACAGACGATGGTTCAAGAAAATAAAACAGGTGGCATAAAATTACTCTAAAGCCGGGAGTACGTTGATGTTGCAAATATCCATAGACGACGGTAAATACTTTTCATCAGATGGGTCTTCAGCTCATCTTCTGTATCATACGCAGTAGAAGTGAATCTTCATAGAATATACTCACAGATAAATCTTGTCTAAGTTTTATTAATATAAATATTAAGTCCTTTAGCCTACATCCGTCACCATGTTATAATTCAAAATAAGCTTCTAAGTACGACTTTCAATTTTTTACTGTTCTAGTCTAAAAAAAAGTATTATCAATTCTATTTCGGTCCAAATTGGACTATGTTTAATCATCGGTCTTTTGACTCTCTAATTTGTGCTGTACAATGTAAAACTCGTACCTCATTCTCTCGCAAGCTTAGTTCTACAGATTTGTGTGTTTATCTCTTTTTAGTGTCGCTTTTATGTTTCATCAAGTTTCAAATCACAATGATTCTAAAGAAGTTTAATTTCAAAAATTTAAGCAAAAACTATATATTTATATTAAATAACATAATCTTTATCGTATTGTTTAACGCTTCAATGATTTATTATGGATTTCCATTTGCAATGTAAATATTTTATCATAAGCCACAAAATGAGACAGCGTCATTGACATCAAAATGTGTTCCTCAGGTCAACGTCTACGGGTTGTCTTGACCGCATCTATTTTCTGATTCACTGCCCAAATCATGGTAAGGCACGAGTCAAGCTCAGTGAAGTGAAACTATAATTTTGATAAGGAAGAACCATTAGATTACAAAGAACAAGCCGCGTTAATGGAAATAAGACCTAAAACGAATTTCTAAGTTTTAACAGAAGTCAAATGATATAATACCAGGCAGTAAGTTGGTTCCTCTCATATGGTATTGTTACGAGTTGCGAGACTCAAATTAAAATGCCGTTGGAATTATTATAGAGTTTATTAGAACTATACAAACACGTATAACACAGGTACAAACATAACCGAACACAACAAATCCAAACGTAATGCAGAAGGTCGCAATTCAATAAAAAGCGCAAAGTCCGTCACTACTATATTCACGATTGTACACACGTCACGCCTTGATCGTGGTTCTTCCTTGACTGCCCCCTCTTCCCATCAGGCCGTCGCTTTATACCTTAAAAATACAATTGTGCCCGTATAGTCGACGTAATCGGAAACACCTGGCTAATTATTCAGCCGCAAGCGGCCATAAACGAGTACAATAAAACAATGGGCTTTTCTCTAGAAACGTATTCCAAAAAATAAGTAAACAAAAAAAGATGATCATAAAATAATTACAATTAGTTCAAATGCCAACAGGTAATAAAATGTATTTTTACAAATATGCAGCTGGATTTTGTTTTTGCCGGAACCTGAGTTGTAACAGTATACATTTTTGATCTACCAATTGAAACAAACTGTATTACTACTTATGGACAAGAGATAAAAGTTGGATAAAGTTATTCATCGTAGAATACGATCATTATCATCATCATTATCATTATCATGGAATTTTTGCAGTTCAAGTTAGCTTCGCAAAGCATTCCGAATCAATTTCTTCTCATTTAAATTACGCTATCAAAAGACGTTTCGTTGTTGATTGATTCCAAAACGACTGCATTTCAAATAAATCAATGTGGGACGAGACCACCGGCGTCAAAAATAGTGCCAGGAGCTGAATCGTAATTAAGGGGTAAGATTGAAACCGCATAGTTCCGGTATAGATAATTGAAGTCTAATTTCTTTAAAACAAAATATTAACTTCCTACACTTAGTAACAGTATTACGATAAATAGGTAATCATTTTAGTAGGCCTACTTTTATCTAAACGGCTGTACGGATAGTATCTAATTATAATTTGGCAAGGAAAATTTATTGTATCCCAAAGAAAAATAAGACATAAGAAAAAGAACGAGAAGTTCGTTTTCTATTCATGCAGTCAAACTATAGAACGCCCTCATGTGATCCGAGATAGTCCGTCGGAAACCATTAAAAAAAAAAGAAATTTGATAATTTAATTAACTGATATATATGTATATGAATTTTATACATGTACTTTATACTAGGTATGTATAGATATATGTGTATATAAGTTAATGTATGTAATAGTATATCTGTATGAAGTTTCTGCAAGTACTTTTATGTAGTAATTTTAATGCACACAACCCTGCCTCTTTTCAGGGTTAAGCTCGCCTTTGTACATCACCAATATTTTGTAATTTTATTTGTAACTATTTTGTGTTAGTTAGTTAGTAGTGTTAGTTACTACAATAAAGAATAAAGAAACAACAAATATTATTTTATGTTCCCAAATAAAATCTTGAAGTTAGGGATATCTAAATTCATGCTTTGGCTTTATTTATTTTAATAAGAAATAAAAGTGACGGAGTGAGTAAGGGATTGGAATTATGAGTAGCAAATAAATGCATTAATTTGTGACATAATTAATATCATATAAAAATGAAAATAGGTTATTTTCTATTCAAAAAAATGGAATAGCTTCCGCTATATTACATTGTCGAGTTAATGCAAGCGAAGCCACGTGGATAGCGTTAGTAACTAAATGGAGCTTAATTCAAAGTTGTCGACTACGATCGGTGCAACTGTACATTAATTAGTAAAATGGCCGCTTAAAAATACGATTTACTTCAATTGTTAATCAGATAATAACATAATTTTGATTAAAATTCATTTCCTGGGAGTCTGAACGTGCCTATTAAGTTTTGTTATAATTATAACGAAGATTGAAATGCCTTTTTCTTCTTACAATAAGGCGTCAGCAATCAAAAATCTATTAATTAATGATTAATTATAAAAGTGTCATAAATAACATTTTAGTGCATTAATTTATTAGGTCGGGCTCGATCTGAATTTTATATCGACCCACATCGAAAAATTAATTTCAATAAAATAAAAGAAACACGCTGATGGGATCCAAAGTCTTAATTATTTAATGGAGTGTAACCAATTGTAATGGGTATGATTGTCGTTAGTGACATTGTCTGGGAGGTAGACCATAAATGATTCGGTGTGGAGAGCAATCAGTGGCGGGCCGTAATAGGCGGTAGTCGCATAACGAATGGTACAATCAGCGCGAGCGTACACGTCACGGAACTAATCCTTGATGTTATGCATAGATTCTGTGAGAAAGACCTATTCAATAAACTTGCAGAGTATCGTAAGGTTCATAGTTTAAAGAAGTTTAATTAAAGATTTTACATTTTTAGTTTGACATTTCGGCCATTCCAGTGATGACTCAACAATGCTCTCTCATAAACAGACAATAATGTATCTATCAAGTATCTATATAATTATTATTATTTGATTAATATCTAAGCGCCGTAGTTATCTTACAAAATAAGGGCAACGAGGTCAGTGTCTCTTTGGCAGCTATCTTGGTGTTACAAACGTCAATAGGCATCGGTGACCACTTCCCATCACATGGGCATCAACCTGTTTGCCAAATTTTAGCAATAAAAAAATACTATGCTATCCTATATTATAAAATAATAATAATAATAACTTTATTTCAGGTGCTGCCATGGACGCGGGCCAGTAGGAATGCGCACCTCTTTCTAATGGTGGCCGCAAAGCCATCGGATTCGCGCTTCTGCGAACTTACCTGCACCACCACGGCAGCCCCAACAACACTCTCGTGTACTGGAAACGTAGGTCGCTATAATACTTATATGTATTTTTTAATGTATTTATCTTCATACAGTTGCTGTTTAAGCCATGAGGACCAATGCATCTTTTTTATGGTTACACACGCTTGCTTTGCAAAACTGCAAAGTAAACTTTAACAAACATAAGAAGTTTATACTTACGTATATAGGTTTTATAGTAAGTCGTTGTTATCGTAAAAATTAATATTGTAATGGCTTATACACAGCGGACAAGTCTACATTTTGATTCCGACCCATAAACACCAGACTAGTTTGAGTAACAGAACATTATTTTATGAAATTTAATTTAATAATGGTTTTATGAGAGCCTCAAGCGGATGCGTTTTGAGAACTTGTTACGCGTCTAAATATACTGGTAGTTGTAAGATATAGCATAAAGTTGGACTTTCATGTCTTACATGTAAGACTTACAGTATTTGTTGATACTTTTCATGTAGGTTATATGAATCTACGAAAACAATCATTTTAAGCCCTCAGATCTAAATGTTGTGGAAAAAAAAATCGGATTAAAAGCACCTCACGTTCATCCCCTATAGAAATAGTCAAACGTACATAAATATACTTACCAAAATATAGATAGATAGATAGAAAATACTTTATTGTTCACCACATACACATTAAGTAAATCAAAAATATATGGTAAATAGTTCGTTCACAAGGCTGTGAAGAAAGAACAAACAACATAATCACTGCCACATTCTTATTGGTATGGATCGATTCAGGCGCAAAACATAAGTTAATTAAAATTAGTATCTAAGTGCCAGGATTAAAGAAATCAATTAATGTTTGATTATAATATCCACAATCGTGTTACGAAAATTAGAGACATAACTTACACTGAAATTATAAAACATTATTGCAATAATAATTGGTTCAATTCATAACATTGATTACATTTTAATGCAGCGAAATAAATTTAGAAGGAATATTTAACTTACAAAGAGGTATATGAGTTTTAATTACACCATTATTCTTAATTCTCTCGAAGCACCATCCTTTTTTTATAAAAACTGCCTCATGAACGGTAAGTCGGATGGTAGCAGTCACGCATGTTCGCTGCGATTAATTCAAACCAATCAGGGGTTGATTACACGCATTACACTCTTACAAACTAATTATTACTGTCACGACAGCCTTTACAGTCTACATGATAAAGTTTAATTTTGAATAAACTTATGCTATGATAGCCTTGTGATAACCAGAAGCTGCAATGCGCCGCTCTGTAGTAAATTTTATAAATATTTCACGCAATGTCACTCGACTTCTAAGGAGATGTTGCTTATATTATCCATTTAGGTTTTCCATGATACTTTGCTCGGGTATCCTTTCATTTCGAATTTCGCATAAAATATTCATTTTTTAAATAAAAAGTATTTTTATTCTTACCTGACATCGAGATCATACACCAAAAGTCATGATAATCGTACATTTCGATCCATGAAGAACAAAGAATCAAACAACCGGCCACTTTGACGTTAGTCTTAGTTATAAAGCTTAACTGATTCAAGGAGTAGTTAAAATCCCAACAACTATTTGCGCCTTACTAAGCCCTGGGCTAACAACTTATTAGACTGATCGCCTCGACTCCACCTAAGATCGAGCCATACGCGCCGTCAATAATCTCATATTAACAGACTAACTTATAGGCTCTAGCAGGCTTAGAATACCTTACCCTTCGAAGAGACTTCGTCTCTTTGCTTACTCTGCCTTTTTTACAACACAGAGTGTTCCGAGGAGTTATTTGATCTGATTAAAACACTTCGCTTCCAAAAACGCACCGCTCATATAAATACAACAGAAAAATCTAGACCCGATACTAGACATCTAGACTAGATAGTAAACAATGGAGAGCTCATTCACTAAATTTACCTTATCAAGTATAGAGCTGAATCTTAGACCATTAGACTATAGAGGTTATCAAACGCTGTATTTTTGATGTATGTTATGGCTACTTATTTATTTCAAATTAGTTTAATATAATATATATGTTTGATATGTAATTGATTTTATCATGAAATGCAAATGCCAGACAATATCTTTATTAAAAGATTAAAAGACTAGTGTCAATGAAGAATATAAGTTGCATCCGCTAGGCAAAATATCACTCACATCCTTAGACACATTTCTCACGTCAATTTCTGAAGTTATGATATAAATAGTACTTAGTAAAAGAGCGGACCGTATCCGCCGAACTAAGATATATTGCGCGATATTTATCAGCTCATACTTGCTAACGAACCGGTCACACGTAATAAGGCTCGCAAATGGTGCTTTTATGTTAGCTTGTAGACTAATGGACAAACGGCTCATCTGATATTAAGTGATTTCTGTCGTCCATGGACATCGTCAACACTACAGGAGCCAATGCGTTGCATACCTGGTACTCTGGGAAAATCGTGGAAGGAAACTCAATCTGCTGCTGTTACACATAAAGTGGATGACTGCTAAGTATCGAGGAAGTTTAAATTAACTTTTAGTCCACACCTTTTAAGCTATTTTTGAAGTTTCCATTTCTTACAGCTAATTAATTACACAGTCATTAGAGAGTTACGACACAGCTCATAACAAAGGAAAGAAAGAATTGTTTAAGAGGATTGAATATAATATTTTTTATTTCATTTATGAATTAAAACAAAATTGTAGGGACCTAAAAAATCTATAAATCAAAGAAGTCTTAAGTTGGACTGATTCTTAACACATGTATGCCTAGTAGTGTTTGAATGACACGCATACACAGAAGAAGGGCATGACGATTTCATAAAAGTTCTGCTTATACCTTTAACCTATAACAAATGAACTCACGTTATTTATTAAATACTAGCAGTCTCGACAGACGCTGTCCTGCCCTGAAAAAATAAAAGTCTAGAACCCGATTTCAGTGCCCCCTACCCACCCAGTCTAATTTTAAATCTAAAACACCCCTCAAGTATTTTGTTTAGATTGCTGGGTTACATTATTGAAATTTTAGTCGTCGACATTAGCCAATCACCGTCCACTGCTGGACATGGACCTCCCCAAGAGTTTTAGTAGGCTCCCTAATTATTATATAGCCTTTATTAATCAGGGATAATGTAGCATTCGAACAGTGAAAGAAGTTTTGAAATCCGTCCAGTAGTTTTTGAGTTTATTCATTACAAACATACAAGTTCAAAACTTTCCTTCTCATAATAGTAGTATACTACTACGATTAAATTATTTATGTAGGTTTTATAACTATTTTATATTATAAGATAAAATCAGCGTCATATTTTGTAGTATTAGATTCAGGGTGAAACATTAATAACTATAATAAATAAAACCACTGTATCAATTGAGCTTCCGTGTCCAAATTGGCAAATTATCCTTACTAATAGTTACCCTAATAATTTTATGGGACACACGCATTTCTAAAGATTACTTCCGATCACGACAAGCGAAATACTGCAAAGGTTGCCCACACACGTCATTAAACTATTTGTATCGTAGTATCTTTGAAGAAATCATATTCTTATTTTATAGACCTCCTGCGTTTTGCAGTCAGCAATGCAGCGAGCAATTTGTCACATATCAACCCTTATGTCATTATTTCGAGAAAATAAGATGTCAGTCATTCTGTGTGGTCAGTTGCCTCCTATAGCTACCTTCCTGTATCACGCAGAGCGCTTGACATAAGTTTTGACACCATTAAAGATTCTACGTAGATAAAAATAATCAGGCCTTGACCACAGTAAAGATTTTACCTCAAGTCCGAGAATCAAAAGCTATTTATACAAATGTATTCTCTATTCCATTTTAATAAGAGCTACAGAAGCTACTATTGTTTTCCAAACATATCTATTGGAAACAAAAAATCGCCCACATCCAAACAGCCTCCGCCTATCTGATCTACTTACTTGTTGCTAGTTTTTGCGGTGTATTGTTTCTTGCTAAGAATGATGGTGTTTTGACTTTTTGTTTCAAACTGCTATTTGATAGAAGTGCAAATAAATTTAGTAAGTCTTTCTCGATGGTTCTTTTTGTTTATTTTGACAAGGGTTTGTGGTCATTGAGATTATAAATGTTCATATTACCTCAAACATACTTTAGAAGCTTTCAGATTAATAATTTAAGCAAACTTACCCCTAACGGAACTGCGTCCTAAGTAAAAGCGAATACAAACTGCGAGTTGTTCTTTGTTGTTTCTTATTTCCTTTCGATTTCTACAGCGATTAAAATCTTTCGATATCATTAACGAAATCGAAACCTACGATGCGTTATAAAGCTGAATGTCCTGCACACAATGGTCACAGCACAAAAGCGTCCAGACCGCAATAAAAGCGTTCCACGATAAAAAGTAAAATTTGAGTAAAGGAAGTGCATGGCGGGCGGAAATGCAAACTCTCATTGTGCGAAGTTGCACGTGTTCCGGAGTGTTTTGTGCACGCCCTTGCAGTCGTTGCCTGCAGCCGGGAGTCGCTAGGCACCGCCAAAGCCTTCATCAATGAACGTGTGCACATTTTCACGTATAACCTATTGTTTTCTGAGATCATATATCGGTATTGATGAATATCCGATACAAAGTTCATCCTTCATTTAACTCAGGAAACATTATATTAACCTTACGCAACAATGTATATGCTAGTTAGAGTAAACTAGCACATGCATTCTAAGATAGTATAGTATCTTAGATAGTAATCTGCTGACCATGTATGTTATTAGTTTTTTTTTTTCATTAATTTGTATTAATTAGATAAGTTAAGAATTTTGCATTTCAGTGCATCAGGCGACGAGGCCGTCTTTTGTTTACCTAGTATATAACTAGTGTCATGTTGTGCATTTTTGTAATTCATGTTTTGGTGAACAATAAATATTTATCGGTCCATCCTAGAATACATTATAAATAATTACAATAGTAAGATGTTTCGTCAGTAATTTCATAATATGTATGATAATTTTTAATAACTAAAACTTTTTGTCACTAGATTAATTAAGTATTTCCATCGTGTTAGTTAAAGCTCATTGTTTATAGTAAAAAAGTGTTGTAATTGTGCAGTTTTCAAATTATTTAATTTAATGAGAAATAAACTGTTATTTATCTATCGTTAAGGAAATTAAAGTCTTATTATGTATTACTTTTAAGTTTCAAGTTATGTTTAAAATAAAAGTCCGATCACAAATTCCGATATTAATAACATATTATTATCGGTGGTTGTATGTACCTAATTTCAAGATATATCGAAATAGATGTTCTTTCATTTCTGGGGATATGAATGATATGAGACTAATTTTTTCATAGTACGTAACGTAAGCAGAAATAAAATACGAAATTTTGCTATAAAAAATCTGTCCGTCGCTCAGCAGGGTATGTTTGTGGCTTTGTCGCGCCCACATTTTGACAAAAGGCAAATAAGAGAACAGTACGTACATGCTACGGAGAAAAAATATCATCTAAATACCGTCCTATTGAAGTTTAAAAGCCATCTTTGTTCGCAGATCGAATGCGGTGGCGATATGAGAATCGTATTATTTCGCGCAGCCAAGTGCAAGCCGAGATCTTTCGCATTGAACACCTGAAACTTTTAATATCCATGAGGATTCCTGGTCACTATAATAAATGGTTGTCTTTCTGATATTCGGACATCGATAATTTTATTTATATGCGGTCTTATAACAATGTCAAATGACCGTGGCGTCGGCGGCTCAAGGCTCATCAAAGCGCCCGTAACTTTCTGAGCGCTTGTTTGCAGAGCATGAACGCAAACAGCATACTGTATGAAACGAGTGCAAAAACTGTACGTTTCTCATAAACAGTGAGTTGTTTACATCGCGGTGGTGGCAGTTTTTATTTTTTTGTGAATTTTTTTGGTCCACCAGTGTCGCAGGCCCGTGGCCAAATGAAATTCTACCTGATCGTATCAGGGCACTTTTTGTCCCTGTGGTCAGAGACAGCTGTCACGTAAAACGCCAACTCTGTACATTGTTTATAATCTCACCTTAATGAGCAGACTGATTCATTAAATATATTGTCATGTTACATTGACAGTAGATAAAACTGCATAAACAATCTGAATATAACTAAGTATATTTAACTGAATAAAAAAAATTGTGTGTGTCCAATTCACACACAGTCGAAGTGAAACAAAGTATGACAAGGGTATTCTAAAGAGAGAGAGGTATTCTAAATTTCGTGACATCACATTTTTTCATTCATCATAATAAAGCAGACATGCTGACGACTCAACTGTGATGGAAAGTGGTTACCATCGCCTAAGGACATAAGCAATACCAGAGGTCCTGCCATTGTCCTGACGGGCTTGAAGAAGGAGGAATTGGAACCTCGCTACTGATGCTGGAACACAACTCAAGGTGGTTGTGACGACATAAATTCTACATCAGGGATGGTAGCCATTCAGTTGGGCAAGTGCCCTACCACCTGGCTGAGGGTTGTTTTGTCGCCTCTCGCCTCGTCAGGCCGCCCAGCCGCAGGAATTTGTATTTTCTTTCTGTTCCTGCAAGGAGAAAATTTCATACATTATATCGTCATAATATATTATAGCTTTGAATCACGAAATTTGAAGTATTAACGAAAAAATACTAAAATTTGTACTACTATTAGTATGAGCAGCGGTAAAATGATTAAATATAATGTATCCTATCTCGTTCTCTCGCAGAGTTAGTCCTATAGATTTATATGTATATCTATTTTTAGTGAGGCTGTTTCGTTACATCGAGTTTCAAATCACAACGAGTCTAACGAAGTTTCACTTCAAAAATATCTTAATATAAAATCGTACTGTCAGTTCCTGAGCATCCCACTGCTCCGTTAAGGCCTTCTAATTTTACACAGATAGGATATTTAGTACCTATATCATGCCAAATTTAGGCGACATTCTTCAATATCAATGTTGAATCCGAATGATTATGATCACCTCACGATGAAACCAATACAGACGATATTTAGGTTTATTTTTTTTCAGCTAAACTACAAGTATTTTAGATAAATCGTATACCTATTGCTCTAGAGTAAATTTTTCCATATCTTCACGTTTGAAGAGATCATCTTTTTAAAGGTGAAAAATTATATCCTTAATACTCCGGAAAAAAATCCGTATACAGTAAACTATTGAAATGTGTATAATTTTTATTCAATCGAATCCAAAAATTCATGTAGATAATAAAACAGTATATTTAAAATGCGTTTCATCAAACTTTACAAATTATAAAATCAATATACAAGTCTGTGCTTCATTTATAATGTTAAACGGTTTTTGAGAGCTTCCTTCTACGGTAAACACGATTTGTATTAAAATTATTTTCAAAACGATATTTCAAAAATTCGTTTTTATATTACGCAACCAATAATTCATGAATAAAATCTTAATTAGCGGTTAAGATGAAAAGGCAAAAGAGCAAATAAAATGGTCAAAAACAAATAAGGTTTGAAAAATGGGCGTGTTGATTAATATTTGGGGAGGTTGTGAACACCCTTGCCATTTGAAATTGAATTGGCGCTGTGCGTCGTTAAAATTGACGCGAACCTTCCTAATGTGTAGGTTGCATACTTAGTTTGTACTAAAGAGACACAGTCAAACATAAATTATTTCATGTTTGGCAAATAATTTTACCGGCTTTTCTTAGACATTTGGTATCAATCTACTCCACTTTGTATGATCTCTAACATCTTTCATTAACAACAGATTGCCTCAAATATTTCGTTCCAAGATGTTAAACTTATAAACATTATAGTAGAATTATTTTGTGCGTGCAGTTTGGGTCATAAATCAAATTCGGCCTCAGCCCGGCTAGGGCGGTGAGCATGTTGCGCGGGCGCAACGCCATTGTGGATAAAAACTCATTCTTATAAAAATCATTATTATCTTTTTTTCTGTTAATTTTAAACTTAGATATAAATATTTATATTTATTTTTAATATAACTTGTTACATTCTTAACTTTTGTACTTATAGTTTTTTAATATATACATACCTAATTAATAATTTATTTTAAATCATTATTATTCTTATTTTAATACATACATTGTTTTATCTATTTTTTTTCTTTCATTTTTATCACTAACCCACAAAATGACAAAACCAAATACACTATCGATAACGCTTATCGACAACAATAATGCGCAATCACTATGCCCGCCAATAAGGCCTGTGAGTGGAAGAGAGAGCGAAATACTCCGATAATTTATGACTTAAACTGCACGGATAAAATAATTTTACTATAGTTGAACTATTTCTTTTAAAATTAGACTGGAGTTGTCCCCGCGGGTCAAACCCTAATAATAGCTCTTTTTTACTTACATAAAAACTTAATTGCGCTTAATATATCGTGAGCTAAACGGCGAGCAAAACCTAATATACTTCCTTGAAGAATTATCTAAGAGATAATGAAAATCGCTTAAAAGTCCGTTCTGTGTTTTAGATGGAGTTAGCGGATATACAGACAGAAAGACGCGGAGAGTGACTTTGTTTTATACTATGTAAAGATGAAGAGATTAATCAATGTAAATGAAGCAAAAAATGTATTTTAACATGGTAGCAAGCGGAAAGACATCGTTTCTACCTACGCAGACACAATGTGTTTCCGCTACTTTTTCCACTCCAACATACATTTTATTTTGGTAGTAACTAGAAATTACATCTTCTTAGTCCCCTTACCCAAAAAGTAGTTAGATGTTGCACAATATATATGTAAAATCGACAGACATACACATTGTATATTTCGAAGCTTCACATACAAAGAGAGTAGAGTAAACAACGGCATTATCTAAACGGAATGATTTATCCGTACAGGAACGGAGAAATAATTCAATTTCGCCGTAAGGGGGTCGTAAGTCGTAAGCGGAGTCGTAAGAGGGCTATAAGGGCTATTTACCCGGCTGGATGGCTACCGCCCTAGTCTAGAGTATACCGCCATAACAGCCTTGAGTTGTGTTCCGGCATTAGTGGCCAGGTTCCAGTCTCCCTTAAGAGAGCAGCAGCGCATTTGTAGCACCTTTGGTGTTGCAAATGTTTTATAGGCGATAGCAACAGCTTTCTATCAAATGGGCGTCTGCCGGTTTGTTTGATTGTATGAGACAATAAAAATAAAAAGGGAAAGATTTGTAGATATACGAAAACGCAAACTAAACGCGTCCAATACAGATCACTAGAGTACAGAGCTCCAAATTCGATTATTCCGTTATATTGAACCAAAAATCTATACTAATATTATAAACAGGAAAGTATTTTTGTATATCTGTAACGAATAAGCTCAAAAATTCTGGATCGATTTAAAAAAAATCATTCACTGTTACAATGCTAGATTATCCCAGATTAATATGGGCTATATTTCTTACTAGAAAAAATTAGGAATTCTCACTAAAACTACAATAATGTAACCCTAGATGTAAAAAATAGTATTTGAGTGGGTCCGGGGATGGTCTAGATTCACAATTAAACCTGGTAGGTGGCGCCAGAATAGGGTTCTAGATATTTTTTTGCAAGGCAGGACAATGTCTGCTGGAACCGCTAGTTCTATACTTTTTTGATATTTTAAACGTGAAAGTTTGAATGGATGTTTGGTGCCCAATCACGCCTGAACAGCTGAACGGATTTCCATAAAATTTGGCGCAGAGATACAACGCGTATAAAAGCTAGTATACACCTATAAAACAGTTAAAGGCTCTACTAAACTATTTGGATATTGCAAAATAAAAATAATGGTCACCCTATATTCATTTAACGGTTTAGTCACGCAATATTAGTATTCATAGATTGAAGGTTAAACGGTTGTTTTTTATCTCTTATTTGTTTAGCAGTTAAGGGTACATCTGCTACTTTGACTAGCCGCCAATGGCATCAAAACCGAATTAGAACTATAAATGTAAAAAAAAAACTATAAAATGGGTAAAAATATCTTCAACTTGATCTCACTGCGAATTTTTGATTAAAATTTATCGTAACCATAAAAATGGTTCGAAATCTTTATTTCTATTTCGATTAAGGGCCGAATAATTTATTGATATGTCGAGAAAGACACGGTAAATGGAAACCGAAGCCTATTCCACTGCAATCAGCGGCACATGAGTCAAACCATGACCAATTGGGGAAATTCTTAGTAACGTTCTTGTTCCAATTTTAAATTACACCAACACCGAAATTAAAAATTAACTCGTTAAATTAATTTCCAAAGCTATACTCAGAGTGCCAAGTGTTAGTTGATTAAAGCCTGCTATATTTCATATCCATACAATTATTTTAGAAAGGATTGAAGTTTTCGTGTAGGTGCATTAGAGAAAATTATAAACATCAGAAGAACCCTACTAGGTACATTGCCCTACGACAGCGGTTTGATCGAGCTTGGCCCAACATAGTTTTAATATCTATAATAATATAAAATTCGAAACATGCCGTGTCTGTACATTGAAGCTATTTAAAAAAAAGTGGAATAGACTCTCTAAATGATGGAGAACACGATGCATTTTTTTAGATTTCCTATCTGTTTGTCGGTTTGCCTGTTTGTTCGGGAGTCACACAAAAACTACTGGGCCGATTTCAAGGCGATTTTCGGTGGTCGCCAGCAAATTCTTAGACTCAAAATCTGCGCTATTTTTTATCTCGGCAATCTCGCGAGAATTTTTCTGGGAATGATTTAAAAATTCATTCATCATTCATAATTGAAAAAAAAAATAGAATTCCAACACGGTATTTTCACTGATGGATAGCAAATTTTATGTAATAAAACGTGTTTTTTTTTATCCCTAGAGCGGTTTGAAGTTGTTTGGATGCATAAGAATTAGCTTATTCTGAAATAATTTCCACTAAAACGATAGCTATACCTACAGCAAAGTACCGCATTTTGTGTCCCGGGAATCATTCATCCCTTTATCTATAAAAATACATATTATCACACATGTCACAGCCGTTTTTCTCAAAAATTATAACTTTAAGTTAATGAGATTTTGGAGAAAGTCGTACACGGTTGTACAATTATGTAGTAATATCGCGAAAAAATAACAATAGCAGGTGGCCGCCATACATCTAATTGAACGAGGATTTTTTATAAAACGACTAAAAGTATAGGAAAAAACTTTCAACCCATAATTCAATCAAGACCATAATTCAAAGTAACGGTAAACAGTAAGAAAAATTATTAGATACATAATATCTATTCTAAACTTACCCATACATTAACTTATTAGAATTTAATCATAAGTGTAACGCACAACTACCGTAGATCAATTTATATTACGTTACATAATTGGCATTATCTAAGAAACATGAAATTTGTCACGGCTACCTATCTAATTACGGTAATACATTTAGGCTGCATACCCACTTTATCCTGCCCACCGACTATTAGGCCACCATTAAACGTATTCAATTAATAATTCCTTTAAACTCAAACCGCGATCTTTGAGATTACGAGAATCCTTTGCCTCCCAATTTTATGACATCAATCAAGCCATTAGACCTATTATATATTATTAAATCTGTTATTACTGAAGCAGAAAGTCTGTACGGTCGTGTCATGAATAGTAAACATGTTAAGGTAATAGTACTTACATTGAATTGTAAGGTATATTATGGACTATAATGACGTATTAGGTATAATCTTTGGTGATAAAACAAAAATGGTTTCAGATTAGTTTGTGTTGAAAGTGTTTTAATATCCATATATTTATAATATTATCCTAATTGATACTTTTCGAAGTAGGCAATACCAAAATGTAGGCCAAGTACTCATTAATGCAGCGGCAACATTAACGTTGTCTTCTTTACGCTACAGATAAATACAATAATATAAATTCCAGTCACTTAAAGACAATTGAAGTTACATCTAGAATTCTAGATTTCTATGAAAATTTTCTGTACCTATATGTCTTGTGATCTAGTAATAAATTTCAAATGCAGCGGTACAAGTCAGACACGAAAGAAAGATTTTTCTACTATCGTCTAGCGATAGGTGATTCTGAGATATTTATATAATGGAAAAATTGGAATTGATCCAAAATTATAAACCAGTCACCAGTCGACATATACTATTATGTGTTGCGAAGCTGGCGGACAGGTAGACCCACCTGATGAAAAGTGACGTGATAGACGTTGACTTCGTCGTAGACGCTGACGCCTAAACAAGTAAACCAGGAGCGAAGTCAACACGTTACTAACCTTTAGAATAGGGACAGCCGAAAAACTTGCTCCATGTTTCTAGTTCCTTAGTAGGCATTACAAATTGCTTTTCTTGACGAGGGGAAATCAGTTTGCGGAGATCACGCCGCTCAGGGGAACAGCGGCGCTGGTATGCCTACCGGATGGACTGCCAGAATACCCATTAAAACTCCCCTATTCCTTCCAACTGTCCATAGCCAGGGCTGCGGTAAATGGCCGTCGCCGGCTGTGCCTGTGTGCGGCTGTAGGCCCTGGCAGATTAGAAACTCACAAAAGGTTACGACGATGTTCCATGCGGATTTGCTCCCAAGCACGACCTAGACCACAGCCGAAGTAAAAAAATTAGCTAATCTGTATGTAAGCTCCATCATTGAAAACAAAAGCTGAATTATAATATCCCCTTCTATAAAAAAAAATCGGCATATTTTACAAGAATCATGGAATTTTTACAGATTGGGTTAATTGACACATTTTATAATAAATTTAATAATAATATTTAGTGGAGTCCGCGCCACGAAAGATGTTCCATAAACGTCGCTGCACTTAATCCTGCCAGAGTAGTAATTATTTGCTAATTCGACAATCGATATAGGTAATTAAAGCTGTAAATTTATTTTCTGGCTACTTTACGAAAAAAATTATCAAATAGCGAAGCTGCTACTTCTAGTTCCCTTATTTTCTGTGGGACTACTTTCGTGGGGGACTCTACCATGTTATCATTATACTTTTAAAATATATTTCCAGAAATAATGTTCATTAATTAAATAAAAGCGCATTGCTTTGTGACTCGTTAAAATAATTACGCAAAAAAAATGCAATTTTTATTACTTGATTTAAATTGAAGTTTATTTTATAGTGCAGTCAATAGCAATCAGATTTTTGTAAATAGAATATAAGATATAATATGTTATAACAATTATTAAATTTACGATATACATATTATATGATATCTGTATTAATTAGAATTAAATATTTTAACACATCATAGTAAACTACAATTTTGTTTTGACTCAGCTAATTGGTTTAACCTGATATTTGTCGAAACAATTTGAAAGTTTATAAAACATTATCTTAAACCTAAAGAGGAATGATTATAGGGAACATTGTTTATTATCACCAAATTTTTAATGATCGACTATATTTTATAGCGTTAAACCCTAATTAAGACGTTAGTGTGAACAAAAAGTGATTCCGTTATGAACCACTTTTTAAATAAACGACGACCCCATTCAAAACACAAAGCGACCGAACTAATAGCGTCCAAAAACAGATTTATTTACCCCATAACCCATTATAAATGTCGGTAAAACAGGCCATTTAATAGATGTTCATTGGCTGAAATTAAAGTAATCGAATGAGAAAGCTCAAGCACACCACAATCGAATTTGCATTTATTTGGTAAACCGTGTTCTATTTAACACTAATGAGGTGTTAGAGAATTAATTCACCAGATCTTCAGCAAGATAATCGAGATTTGAAAGATAAACGAATCTAGGATGTTTTTCGTTAGACATTAATGAGCGACTTCCGATTTCGACTACTCATTACAACCGAAGGCAATTTAATTGATTGTATATTTCCCGATGATAATAAAGAGCTTCCTACTCGTTCGTGTTTCTTTATCTGTACCGCTAAATTCACCAGTTCGGACGACGTCAATTGTGGTCATAATTGCACCATTAAGAACTGTGAAAGCCATAAATCTAGCGATACAGTCGGCGGTGATACAGAATCAATCGTCGATAATAATGGCCACTGATCATCGCTAACAAGCGGCACATGATCATTAGGGCAATCGTATTCAAATGCAAGGAGCATCATAGTCCACCGTCAGGAATATCAGCCGTCAGATCAATATGGTTATCTCGCCTAATGGGCCGACGATGACTTTCTATAAATTAATAACAACAAGCCTGCGGTGCCTCCGATGATTGGGGCTGCTTAATGAGGAAGCATGTCTTCATCTCTGAGTCCATCATAATAATATATGCGCGTTTTTATTATGATAAAGCTTTTTATTGTTTTCTTCCAATCATAACTTCTGTATTGGATGTTTTATTATCTTTGTAGTAATTGCATTTGTTCTAAGATTTATTTTCCTCTAAATTATGTAACTTATGCTCCCTTACTGGGAATCTCAATCGCGTAAATCATGGTTGTAAAAGCTTTGTTAAGGCAATTTATATTTTATAGGAACATTTTTGTTGCTTATGTATCATAAATATTTTACGGACGAAATAATGGCTTTACAACTGTAGTAGAAGTGTTACTTCCCATGTCTGTTTCTCGGAGCAAATTTAATGCAACCGGATAGAATTTGTTGCGCACTGTATGTTTGCTTTTATTTACATTAAGTAACTGTAACGGAACAGTATTTATACAATGTACTGTATTTTATATAAACTCAAAAAATATTGTCATACATTATCTACAGTATATTTATGTAAGTTGAATGTTATTGAGATGGTTAACGTAATTAAAATTATTTTTTAACACTAACATTTTTCAGTGACCGTGATCATGAAATTAGTGACCAAATTAGCAAATTAAAAAATATTATACATAAAATCAATTCGAACTGGAAGCTTTTGATTACGATGTGGCTAATTTGCCTTATCATATCCTAAAATAACCTTAGTTTTAACCAAACTCAATATTATGAATCGAGACAGGGTAGGTACACTTTTGTTATAGTTATAATTTACCATATAATAAAGAAGTTTTAGACCAATCCCAGCAATATGCAGACCAGACTTATTTCCCAGGATACCCAATTCAAACCCGGATTGCAGTTTTGTAAAATAACAATTCCTAAGCAAACTAATCCGTCCTAAGGGGTCGGACATGGACACTGACGGCAGGATTGGTCCACAAGTTTCAAGTCGCTCAACGGGCTATGGAGCGAGCTATGTTGGGTGTCTCTCTTATGGATAAAATTAGAAATGAGGATATCCGTAGGAGAACCAAGGTAACCGACATAGCTCGCAAAATTAGGAAGTAGAAGTGGCAGTGGGCTGGTCACGTCTGCCGCAGGACCCATGGCCAATGGAGCAAACGAGTCCTGGAGTGGAGATCGCGTCTCGGTAAACGTAGTGTTGGACGCCCTAAAGCTCGATGGACCGACGACCTATGCAAGGTCGCCGGTAGGCGCTGGATGAAGAAATCGGAGGACAGGAATGAGTGGCGCCGTATTGGGGAGGTCTACGTCCAGCAGTTACTTAGAAATAGCTGACGACGACGAAGGTAAGTTATAAATTGGTTGCTACTTATTTTTAGGTTTGCAATATATCAGCTGAGCCTGTTACTTTTCCATTGAATATACATATGAACGACCTCAATTCTTTTGAGTTACAAACTGTGTCCCATCACAGCGAAGCACTTCTACATCTGTTAGTTCTTTGTTATGTTTATTTTTAATGTTCCTAACACAATACGCGACATACTCGACGTGCAAATTGTTATCTAGTGAAGCACCCTTACATTGATGACAATGGCTCACGCCCTGAAATTGCCATATAATTCATCCTTTTATCTTTTCATACCTTTGTGGGTGCAAGTTGGGCATTTATTTCCAATTATTGTCTCTTCACCAGGGGGAGTATGAGTTCCAAAGGCGTTATGTTTGCTTTGATACCGCATTGACACTTAACAATCAATTGGATATCCTTGTTAAACCAGTATCAATGTTATCTATTTGGGTTACGGTTAAAATTCGAACAACGCAATCTAGTGTATAAGACTTTATAAAAGCAGGTTATTCAAAATTCAAACGGTGAATGAATAGACTGTCGCGTGACAAGTGTAGCACATCGTCAGAACAATGAGACGAACTCGTACTTCTTGTAGAATGTGGTTTAAAGCAACCGCTTCTGGATATTCGCTCAGTAAAATTAATACGTGTTTAGAGATATTACTGGTTCTAAAGCTTAGCATAAAGTTTCACTTCATTTTTATACTGACAAGAAGATGAAATCTACGTCATACGAATCTATGGAAGTAATAGTAATACTAACTAATGTCTCAGTAATAGCAACCGAAATATAATATCATATATATTGCCATATCAATCAATAAATCACCACGAACATATCATGAGTTGAGTACCTACTAAAAAACATGAAAAGGAATTTATAATGTTATTACCACCAAATTTTTTTTTAGTAATAATAACAATAGTCTAATAACAGGACTAAATCTTCAGTGTACGTGACTGAAAAGTTTTCAAAACCTACATGCTAAGGGTACTAAAGTTTCTCTTACTTCTTCTATGAGCATTTCCTCATTCGCTCGGTATTGGTGCCGGAGCGGCACATGAAAAGGGAATTAGGAAACACTCATAGAAATAAATATAGGCCCTCGGTAAGCTTTTGATGACGTGTGTTTCCAGCATACTGATACTACACAGCTGCTGCACCAACAAATCACGGAAACGCCTTAATTTAATAATTTTCATTTAAAATAATATATTTCATTTAAAATAGCGTATAACATAAATAAATAAGTTTTGAGATGTATGACGCACATCTTTACATAGAAAAAAAGAAAGTCACTTTCCAGGTCTTTTTGTATATCCGCGAACTTCTTTCCATAATCTACGAGTATAATCCACGCAATGGATTTAAATGGCTTTTACCATTAGTTGATGATTTTTCACGGCACCAAATATTGTATAAAAAAACCTAATTAAGATTTTATGTGAGTAAAATAAAGCAACGCACCAGAGTTTTATTCGAGGATACGCCGCAGGGAAAATCTAGTACTATTATACTGGAAAATTGTTTTTATATGAATAAATGTATAAAGTATAGACTAGGTAAAATAAGTGTTATGTTAAGAAAGTGGAAAAGTAAAACACAGAAGTACAGCTAAACAAAAAGAATCATAAATAATTAACTATTTTAATAGTGCTCCTAGAGATTCCTGAAGAGATCCCGACTGTCGAGCGTGATGAATGGTAGATCTACCGATATTTACAATTTCAAATGAGTGTCACTGTTCACCCTTTAAATCACAAATCTTTGTAACACCGCAGAAAGTCGTGGAATTTATTTGAAACCTTTTCAATTGCGCTTTTTATTATCAACGATGAACAATTGCAGAGCTGTAAATGTTTAATACATTGTTTTGATTTATAGCTCTTGAAAAAAAAATTATCAAGCATTGTGACTGTGTTTTTTTTAATGGAAATGAATAATAATTTTCAATGCGAAAGCTTAATAGCTAACGGGCTCGATTCTCAAATTCAAAAAGCACTGGTTCAAATCCTGGCTAGAACAGCATGCACCACTTACTGCCGTTTTCAATAAGCTATCTATCCGTCATTTAAGTTACTAAAGATAAACAAATCATGCAATTTTCTGACCTAACCTACGTATTGCTACAATTACCACGTGGCGACAGTGAAGCAAAACAGTGTGTTGGAACCTCCATCGAGACTATCAACATTTGCTAGAGAAATTGGGAGGTTCGAGCCCAACGGCGGGACATTTATAGGCTGTTATTATACTTGCATGTGGTTTGTACTGTCAAAGACCACGGGCCATGAGGTCCATATATTAAGGTGACCAACTGTACTCATTTACTGAGTTTTGTACTCATTTTTCGAAAACCGTACTCTTCAAATCCTGTACTCTGAGAGTACTCATTTGTAAATTAATTAAATATTTAAAATTATAATAGAAATAATAGAAATTTCATTATGTTGTCCAGGCACTAATGCTGCTGTTGAAAGGGTATTTTCACTAAGGAATGATTATTGGAGCAGTGAGAAGTCGCAAATTTCTGTAAAAACATTATCTGCCATCTTAACAGTCATGCAAAATGAAAGTTGTTCGGATGTGGCTACATTATTAGACGAACATCCTCATTAAGCAAAAAAAAATCCACTCCGAAGAAAAGTATGTCTTTAAAAGAAAATAAAGTTTTTATCGTTTTTTCTTCCTTTTTTTCACCTATGAAGTACTTGCAAAGTGTACTCTTTTTGAACAAAAAATAGTTGGTCACCTTAATGTATGTAAATGTGGCGTGACACTGATTAGCGAGTATCCCTGTCTATATTAATAAAAATGCACCCAAGGACAAGCCCCGGTCGTTATAGGACTGTTGTAGGAAATGACAATGGAAAGTACCAGGCTATTGGGATGAACTGCTAATGGAACTAGGGAATTCGGGAGCTCTTATTATAATTATTATAATATTATTTGAATGATGAAGGTAACAGAAATTGAATAAATTCAAAGGTGCCAAGTTTCAAGAGGCGTACCAGGGACCCTACCTACCGATATCTTAAACTAAATTCATATCAAAGCTTTTAGGCTCTGTATGTACTTAATCATTATTAGAAGAAATTTCCAAATGACACTCGTCATCACATAGTTCTACCAGTATCTCGAATAAATATTTACCATACGTAGGCGTAAGTGTCGATTTAAAAGTAATCAATATAAAATAAGCACAGTTTAGATGACGGTGTTGGGGCATTACCGTGCGTGCGATCGACAACAAAATCATACAAATTGTAGGCCTATGATTGCTTGATAAAATGTTTTTATAAGGTCCGATTACACGTACTCTGGCCACTGGACTTTATTTTCACTGCTATAAAAGAAATATAATCTTATATTTCAAGTGACTATATTTTAATAAGATTATTTATATTTATAATACTTATCTATACTAATGTACTAATAATATTACAAATGCGAAAGTTTCAATGGATTTTTATTGCTCAATGAAGGCAGAACGGCTGAACGGGCCTGGATGAAAATTATTTAATTTAACGCAGAGATCAATTATAGTGTGGAATAACATGGCTACTTTTATCCGTGAAAATGTTACGATCCCTGTAGGATATTGCGACCAAAGCCACGGGCAAAATATGCTAGTGTATTCATACTCTTAGGATAATAGATGGCGTTATGTATTCCAATATATTAATAGTCTTTTTGTTTGTATACATTTCTATTATAATTGTTTAATTATTATTCATGGCTTAAGTATAAGTAATAAAATGATTATAATTGAAATTGCTATACCGACGTACTTTCAATGATAACTCATACTACGTACCATATCATAAAGTAGTAACTAACCATAACACTGGAGTAGCTTGCTTGGTTTAAGAAGATAGAATGTGTATCTGACGATTTAAAAAAATCGATCATGCCCCACAATGATAATCGTATTCACCGAGTGATGGAAACGAAGCCTTATCTAACAACTACGTCGCAAGTACAATGAATATTTTTACCACCGTATTCACACCATCACTATAATAAAAAGCCCCAAATGAAATGGCCCTGACCGTGTTTTATCAGACACTTTATTATCGGTGTCGCCCTTCTTTAAAGTCGTAAAATGGGCTACATACCTATTTCAATATCATGAATAATTGCTTAAAGATCGGACATTTAGAGATTCTATACAGTATTTGTTGCTTTAAAGTTTTATCTCTTAAACATTATACAACATGCATACATAGATATATATATATATATATATATATATATATATATATATATATATATGTGTGTGTGGGTTACAGTCATAGTGATTAAATAGCTATTATACATAATGATTGGTCATTCTATATAATAGCAAAATTGACTAGAGAATGTGATAAATCAATCACTTTATCCGGATATTATTCATAATAGCGGGTCAAAGTTAGCCAAAGTATTAAATTAAATATTTTATTATTGTAGTCTTTAAAGAGTGATACTAAATACTTGTATTGATCTCTGTGTTTTTTTTAAATTTTGTTTTATGGCTAGTGAGCTTTAAATTTACTTTATAAATTAAAGTTAAATACCTTAATAACAATGTTGATTAACGTAGAATTATTATCTATGACAATGTTATTTTAATTCTTAGGCAAATTGAAATATAATTTTATAATCTTTACCTATACCTACTTGTTTTATTACATTATTCAAGTCTTCGAAGATATTATATAAAATTGCTAGTTAATGTGATTAATTCTGTGTCAATTATCACTTTATCTAAATTGAGTAAACATAAATAATGGCTAGATAATATATATAATATCCGGATTTAATACCTTGGCTGTAACATATATACAAGCCTTTTTGAATTAAATATTTTACTGGGAGATTGTTCTTTGCAGCATTTTGTTCATGGTAGTATATAGTTTGATATTTCAAAGATGACTTATATTGATATAACTTGTATTTGATAAATATCATTATTGCATAATTGCAAATGCAAACTACAAGCATAATGCCTATGCAAAAAATGTCATGGTAATAATCAGCTGTTCGTTTTACTTAAATAAGGCAGGCTTGTAAACGTACTATTTTTGTATTATCATTACCCTACGATTTAATAATGGCAACTCGTCATTTAACGTCTCACAACTGCAACTCATAACATAATTTCAACGATTAATTTCATATTATCTACAATGTTGCTCAAAAACCGAGACTGGTAAGTCTTATCTAGTGTTAAATTAATAGGGGAAATTAAAGTACAGTATAAAAATGGTGAAAGGTAAAATCATTTAGTAATTTTGTAGTGGTTGGAACATTTTGTTCTCTTTTTGATATCCTTAATTTTTTTTAAATTTTTAGACTAAATTAATCAAATTTTAAAAATATAATCATTTTGTTTTCAATTTCGACTGGTTAGGCCTAAAAATATGTTTGAAATAATTACAAAAATTTTGCTGAATTTACTTTTTATGCTTTGCCACCTTGCCTTCAATTTCCCTGCCCATACTGCAAATGCACGCATGTAATGCATGTAAGTATTCTTTAATTTTACGATACTATTGTATAAAGTATAAAATATATTTTTCTTTAAATATCCATGTATATAAAGCTGATATTTCAGGAAAAAAATACTGTGATATAGACTGACAGAGCGACATGCAAAAATAATAAGCATTCACTTTTCACCACTAGCAAATCGATAATTTTATTCCTGAACCCTTTGAAGAGTTCCAGAATAAATCCACTATATAAATCTAAAAGTGTTCCCCTATATGGAGGAATCATCCTAAAAATCCACACCGTAGATACCGTTACTTAACCTTTCGAAGTTAAACTATCAAACCGATTGCATTTTTACGAGCCAACACTGCTGATGTTACGCAAAGCACACACCGGAACCTCATTACGTCCAGAGTTCTATTACTATAATAAAGCGTAGCTACTATCGATAAGCGAAGTGTTAAAAGAGCTACAATTTGTACAAAATAAAACGTTTTAAATAAACAGTTTTATCGCTTCAAGCATTAACCTTCTTGCTATAAGATCTCCTCGAAACACACTTGTAGCATCACGTTTTTAAAATGTCTTACATTTTCATCGTACTCTTAGAATTGTTGGTCATAGGGTTAATACGAAAACAAGGTAGCTACGATGTCGGGATAAAATATAAATGAAGTGTAATTCATGAATATTCCAATGCAACCACACGATACGATCAAGAATAAAAATAAACAGAGAACGCGCTACGGTAATCATTAAAATGTATTAGGTATTTTGTTGCACTCAGCAGCTTTTAGTTTTACATTTGAGTAAAATGCTTTTATGTGGCAATAAAATGAGCCTCGATTAATGTCGCTTAAGTACAAATCAACTGAAATGTTTGCACGATAATAAAAACAAACATTGTATCCAAATCCATAAACATTTACTATGTGAAATGACCTTGAAAGTGCATTAAGAAAGGAAGACTTTATTTGAAGAAATAGCGACGTAATTACAATCCTTATACATTATGATACACAGAGCATATTTTGAGAATTTGTACGCCGCATTTTCGGCCAACAAGGTTTGCACTCAGCATACTGCTGTGCCAGAATTATATCCGACACAACACTGGTTTCAGTGCAAACCTTCCTTTTATGTAAGACCAAAACGACCCAATTTTGTTAAATAATGAGTAACTTAATCCGACTTGTGTAATTGTTGTGGAATAAATACTTATTTGTGTAAATATTTTAACACTGGCCGCTCGGTTTTCGAAGTTTGTATATTAAAATAAAATCGAGTTGGTTGTGACTCGGACATGAGGAAAAATGGTGTTTGATTTTATATAGTCCCATTTTTATTAAAATATAATTGTTATTTTGCCTCGTTCGGGTCCATCACAGTAATATTTAGTTAATAAATCATATAAATTTAAAAAACCTACAATAAAATCCTTTGTTGCTTTAATGTTAAAATAAATATTCGTGTAACAAGTTGTATCGAACCATCTATTCGAATACAATTCGATAGAGTGATTCCCGATTATTATCACATTCTGTGTGCTACGTCACTGACATGAGGCAACAATTGACATTTTACTTCTTTACTACTACTACTTTACAACTGGCATTAAGAAAATAATTAAATAACATGTAACAAAATGCAAGTGATACCTGTTTCTGCTGAAGTGAAATAATTTGTCTATTGTTTGCCCGAAAAATATAAGCAATAATACTCATATGCCATAATGTTACTGGCCCGAATTGCATTTGCCCGAATTGTTATATATAAGATAAAAGTTATGACATACTCTTGTATGCCCGTACATTAGATTCCATAATGACACGAGTGCCATACGTATTGTTATCCATTTTATTAATTGCAATAATATTATTTAACAGAATATTTCAACGCCATACTAAATTAATTTCACCGTAGAAAATCAACCTAACGCCTTTGTCCTAAAAAGCGATTGGCTTTCTAGCACTTCGCCGGCCGCTTCCGCGGCACGCTCGCTTCGCTCGCTCGACTCGTGCGTTGTTTTTCATGTTCTAACCTAACCAAACCTAAACCTATTGATCGTTTAGTTTAAACCGATTTTTTTTTCTAGAAGCAATTTCGATGGCAAATGATTTTATGGCATATATAACAAATGATGTTATTGAAATTCACTTTATGGGAAACAAAGTTTCTAGCACGTGACTAATATAGTAAACAATAAGTATGACATATAAAATTATGAGAAACAATATTATATCTGTTGACCAGTATAGCTGATGAAATTATGGTAAATGAAATTCTGGCAAGTGGGTGTATCCGGAAATAATGCCCTACAAATGGTACCAGGTATAGTACCCACATAATACTACGAATAAAAATTTTGGAAACCTATTTTTTGTAAGCATAGAATACAGTATTATTTTGGCTGTCGCAAGGTTTACCGTCCCATGTAGTTCGAGTTATCAATATATTAAAACTCGCTAACATAAATTCTGAATACCTATTACCGTGAGGAAATAATGCCAAATTCCACAACAAAACAGTCTTGTATTCATCCCTGTGGTTAAAAGTATCACGTATAATTAAATGATCTTTTGAACGGCACTATGCCTTATGCCAGTTCTACGGCAGCAATCAGTGTGTGTTTTTAATTTCAAAATAACTTTTTACTAAATGCATATGAAAGTATGTATCATACTTATATCAAAAATTGAATTAAACAAAACAAATATGCTTCATTTTAGATTCTTTTAAATCCCTAAATTCTAAATGTAAAAGTAACCCTATCTGTCTGTTAAGCTTTCGCGAAAAAACTTCGCGACTAATTTGGATGAAATTCATTATATATATTTATTCGATGCCGAGGATGAACATAAGATACTTTTCATCCCGAAAACTGGTATAGGTTCCGGGATAAAAGTATATTTTTCTACATACATACATACATACATAACTTCACGCCAGGTCCCTTGCGGGGTAGGCACGAACAACAGAGCGCCATTTAGGCTTATTCTTACACACCTCACTTGCTTCTTTGACATTCATAGTTATAGTATATAGTATATTTTTCTGTTTGTCTGTAATGCTTTCACGGAAAAACTATTAGACCGATTTCGCTGAAACTTGGTATATATGTGAAATAAAATAAAAAAATACAATGTAACCTGTAACCTGCACAATGCGGCGCAGCCGCGGGGTAAATTCTAGTATTATAAATACATAATTAAAATAGAAATTCTTTGAAGATGTAGTCAAAGTAAGCAAAGCACTTGGAACATCTAAAAATAGCTTAGGACTTTGAAAAGTTAACGTTAAATGATTTAGTTACGCAACTGTTACTATTATTAGCATATTAACATTTCCCTTGTAAAATCCAAAATGTTATTTAGTTTTTATATTGAAGGAAAGAAAGCTCAAATTAGAATGAGATGGAGTAAGTAGATATGACATTGACGACTGTATGGTACCTAAAGCAGAAGTAACTTGAATTAATCCCAATTTGTAAGCCGCGTCTTGTCACGGTGTTTGTATAATGAAATGGAGCAAGTCTGTATCATTCATTAGAGTCGGACACTTCTATACAGTTAATTGTTTGAACTTGCCCGGGTTGCCGTTTAACATCGTCTCGGCTAATCAAGGCACGGTTAACAACATCCGCTCCGTAAGTGGTAGGCCGATGACTCGACCGATGATGCAATTGTCTCGACTGACGAAGATGTTGCACAGAATCGCGTCTCCAATTGCTACAACTTCCGATTGGGTGTCAAGGATGAGATGTCAATGGAAATGAACTTGCTCCAATTGAGTAAGTTGCAATTCACAGCATGTCCGCTGCGTATTTATTATCTTATAGTTGTTTAGTAGCTTCTCATTTCATTGTCATGGGTGCGAATTCTGCCGACACCTGGAAAAAGTAAACATTTTTATTACCCGAATCATGGAAACGTCCCGCCTTCCTTGTCTTAAGATATTTCCAACAGTAGTGGCATCGTTGCAATACATAGAAATAAACTATACATTTTTTTAATTAAAAAATCCTGTTTCAATCCCCAAAATTTTCATTGAAGTCCGTTGAGCTTTGAGAACAAATATATTTGAGGCAAAATTTCTAGCATACTGAGAAACAAAAATTAGAAAAGACCTGTTTCTATTAGGCATCTTACAAACAGCTACGTTATCATATATTTTGGCATTTATTCTAAAATCACAAACAAATACTTCAATTGTGTTTTATATATCGCCTTTTTATGTCAATAATGTCTTTCTTGAAAATTGAAATTTCAATAGAGTTTATTTAATTATCAAATACATAATTGTATCGAAACGCATACGATACGAGTAGTATCTTTTAAAATACATTATAGACTGACAAAAAAATGTTACAATTTGAATATTCATTTTTATAAATATGTAAAAGGTCTCTCAATTATCACTATGATGACTTTAGTAAACGCTTTATCTTTGAGAATCATATAGTCTAATAATAATTTTCTTTCTCTATACAACTCGATGAAATGGCTGAAAGAGTCTTTATGTAATTCGGCGAGAAAATACACTATATTCTGGCGAATATTGGATACAGGCTACCTTTTTCACAAATATAACCTTTAAGGAAGTGAAATAGGGTACGTATTTATCTTATATAAAATTCTCGTGTCACAGTGTTAGTTACCAAACTCCTCCGAAACGGCTTGACCGATTCTCATGAAATTTTGTATGCATATTGGGTAGGTCTGAGAATCGGTCAACATCTATTTTTCACCCCCCTAAATGTTAAGGGTAGTCCACCCCTAAATATATTTTATTTAATTTCTAGATATATAAAAATAAAAAAAAATTATGATACAGCATTAAAAAACACATACAATCCTAAATTTTCAACCCTCTACGATAAACCCCTATTTTTTAATAGCAATATGAGTATTTTTATAATTTTCTACTGGGATCATTTAGATTTTAATTTGAACGATTCTCATGAAATTTTGTGCGCATATTAGGTAGGTCTGAGAATCGGACAACATCTATTTTTCATCCTCCTAAATGTTAAGGGTAATCCACCCGTATTTTTTTTTTTAATTTTTAGATAATCTTTTTATTTTTCTATGATACAGCATTAAAAATACATACAACCCTAAATTTTCAACCCTCTACGATCAACCCCTATTTTTTAGTATTTTTATAATTTTCTACTGGGATGATTTAGATTTTAATTTGAACCAGGTAGATGGCGCTGCAATCGGGTTCTAGATTTTTATTTTTTAAAGGCAGGACAACGTCTGCCGGGTACAGCTAGTATAATATAAAAATTTGTATCTAGGCAACATTCTAAATAGGAATTTTTAAGCCCAAGAACTTTGTAACACCTGTGTTTAAACACGATTGTGTTTTTACTTCATTCAAAAAGTTTAAAGTAAAATGCAAACTAAGTCACGTGCACAGCCACTTGGAGTCTCAAAACGCCTAATTGTCACCTCATGTTACTAGAAGGTTGGTATTAACCTCTGATAACGGAGTAATAGGCAATCTAGTAAGGTAATGTAGCCAACCTTCTGGGCGCTTTACTTAGAGAAGACGATGACCCCAAGCTATATAATATGTAAGTAAACTCATGGCAACCTTAAGATATATACAAAGTAATCAATAATAGCACACCTTAAGAACCTATAATAATAAAATGCACAAGTACCTGCCTGACAACATTTCGTAAAAACAGGTTAGATTAAACGCATACTGGTCACATTTTTAATGTAATTTAAAAAATGAAGATTGGTATTTTTATGCACTGTTCTGGTTTAGTTTCTTTCTCGACATCTGTTTATCTTTGTTACGGTATTATTATCTCACAAAAGTTCAGGAACGATTGGCGAGCTAAGCTACATTTGATTGATTAAAGTCAATAGCGATAGACCAGAAAATACCGCCAATGGAAGGGTTCGCTGGGCCACCGCCTACCAAGGCCCTGCGTAGTGGTGAGAGCATGTACTTATGGCCCTGGCCTAAAGGTTAAGGACGGAACGGTTTAAGTGCGTATCCCCGACCGTAGCGCGGCAATAGCATTGGTATTTGCGGTGCTAGTGCCACCGTAACGTGGCGAATCCCATACTCCCTCCCTACCGCGTTTATCTCGCGTGGATAGTCTTCAAACGCATTTCCCCTATTAAAAAAAAAGGAAATACTAGCATGACATCGTAAGAAACGGCTTAAATAGAAAAAATACTGACAGTGCATAAGGACAAGGCTAGAATTTAACAATCCATCTTACATACTACTCTTTATGATTTTTTAAGATCCGAATCCAAAAATATCTATAACTAAAAAAAAATTTACGTCCATGTATGGCACACGTCCCTAATTTTTAATTTTTCTTCGTGTTACTACACAGTTGTGTAAAATATACCTACCTGTCATTTTTCGCGTATAGGCCCTGATCTTGGAAAAACGGTGTTATAAGAATAAAGACGGACGGACAGGTAAATAGATGATTGGATAGAGGACGGACATGACGAAAATATATAGCTTCTGTTTAAAAAAAAAAAGAGTACATTTTAGATATAAAAACAATCTAAATTAATTTTATTTAAATATATTTTAGAGAACTTTACAAAAATCATAATAAATAATAATTATAAGGCATTCTTCATATAAAACAGGTCCCAGTACACCTACTGTCTCGTCTGTACACCGCAATATTTATCAGTTCGTTACGTCGGTAAATTCAAAGGTATCTCATTAAACTTTAACTTACTCAATTTCTTCACAAAGCGACAAATAATAAAAGTGGTAATTAGTCACTTTCGTAACTTACAAGAATTTATCCCAAGATATATTCACTCTAAGCACGCGACTTAGTGAATATTATAAGTATTTGTAATAAATTTTAATAATTCTCTCATTATTATCGCCTAAATTATAGTTATTTTGAGCATAATATGACAGGGAAGATGAGCCTTTAACTCACCGGTTCCAAGTGAATAAGAAACAATTATGACTCACAAAATCAAAAAGTATAACGCTCTGATGAATGAACTCTGAGAGAGTTGTGACAATACATCGATGCTTTTTCAATTTATACAAAATTATGATCGATATCCTAGCACCAATATTTATTGGTAATTTATTAAACATTTAAACGATTGATATAAATAAGATAGATGTCGACAAACTACTTTGCAGTTTGACATAAATGTAGCTTGTCATCATATAGTAACTCTATGAAAATAGTATTTTATAGTAAAAAATATTTAAAAATATAGTAACCTTACATATTTTCCACAGCCATTTTTTCTAACTTACGAGTGTTGAACTTATTAATGCTAATAAAAATCAGCTCACCTCTACCTGTAGTTTTCGAATTCTGCCAATTATATTATATTTTGCCATATCTTTGCATCAATAAATAAATATAACAATAATAATACCTCTAAATGCGGAGGGGACTTTTATCCTACTTTTAAAAAAAGGAGGTTCACAATTCGTCATGTAAATATTTTTTACTGGGAAGTATATTAGGTATTTGTCACAAATTTTTGTCTTTAATATAAATTGATTTTGATTAACTTTTTATCAATACGTATATGTATAGATAATAAAAACATCATTCACATGGGTTATTACGCGAGAGTTGCTTCGTAGAAACTAGAGATTTATATAATTTTAGCGATTGAATAAAAAGTAATATCGTTAAACAATAAGAAGAGTTAAATATACTCGTATTGATAATTTAACTCTTTTATATATAACATACAAAAGGTTTAATAAATTCATAATATCGACAAGTCTGATTAAAAATCCTTTACATCGCTACTTCCTTATTCAGGAGACAGGTTCGGCAACTCTGTGCATCAATTAAAGCAACCGCCATTACAATTCATTCACGATTATTGTTGTCTGTCACTGCGCCCGCGCCGCCGCCACTGACATCGATGCGACACACTCAATACTACCTGTTTTTTACTGCTAACAAAAATTCGCATAATAATACATACTTCGGGGACCGCTTTTAAGATGATTGTTCACAGGATGTATCAGCAAATCAAAATACACATCCAAAGAAACCGGAATTTATTGCTCTTATTTAAAGTACCAACCTCCTACCAGTGAAACAAGTTGTGGTAGCTTATTATTATCTTAAGCACTCCTCGCATCTCATTTCACCCTAGTCAGAGAGCCACATTGCTCTATCCTAAGGTACATAATTATGTATATTGTATTATTTATATATTTCTCTGTATGTAAACCTGTATGTATTTTGAAATATGTAAATGTACACTTGGTATACAAAAAACTAATGTACACAACGCTGCCTCTTGTTTCTTGCTAGACTCTAGGATTGCTCGACGATTTTTTAAAGTTAAGTTTACCTTTTGTACATCACCACTACTTTACGTTTTTATGATACTATTTTGCGTGCAATAAAGAACAATAAAAACAACGAAGAATTTAAATACTTTTGTATCAGCTAATATATTAAGAAAAAAATTACTAATTAATAATTTTATATAGTACTAGCGGTCCCGGCAGACGACGTCCTGTCTTGAAAAAAAGTTAGAAACCGATTGCAATGCCACCTACCGGGTCCAATTGTAAATGTAAACTATTCTCGAATCCACTTGAATACACACAAAAAAAATCATTTAAATCGGTCTAGCCGTTTAGGAGGAGTTCACTGTCAACACACGTACAGAAGAATTATATATAAAGATATGGTATACTGATTGCATAAAAAAATATGCATTAGCAATGCAATACTATACAAGTTCATTTAATTATATGGAATATATATGGTTTTTTTATACGTTTCTGGAACAATCAGTACAATTCAATTTTAATAGTAATTAGAATTTACGGTATAATAAGTGTTATGTAGGTGAACTAAAAATATCATTGCTTTAAGATATCAAATGTGTCAGAGCCTTTATTTTCCGAGAACATTTAAAATTCGAAGCAAGTGATTAGACGTTTGACTTGCAATTATTTTTGGAAAACCACACAGATGATATTTTGACAGTCACAGAATTGACAGACGTGCCTCGCTGGCGTTTGTGGCGGGAACTTGGCAGATGATGTTCTGTGCAGTTTTATTTTTTGAAATCGTAGAAATCAAATATAATATTAAAATATTTATAGAATCTTGAATATTTATTAGCGAATAACTGAAAGATCAAGCTACCACAAGAGCTCTATTACTTGACGTTAGTGTAAGACCTATAGATTTACTGTAGCTTGGGTGATGCATTAAAGAATCTGGCTGTCGTTTAGTGCCTATTTCAGTGATATGTTATGGCAGAGCTAGTATTTTCTCTTTCTCTCGGTCTCGAACTCTTCGCAATTCCCAAGCGATCTTTATCAAACATTTATATGTTACTTCAGGTTTCAGGACCGCTCTCTGCGTCTTCCATCTTATCAGCCCATAAACGTTCCATTGCAAGCCCCGGGGCTCTTGTTTTAGAGAAACCAATAATATACTTACAACAATTTCCTTTTATCGTCTATACGTGGTACCTACATATATTAATCGATATGCACATCAGATATCCGTCAATGTTAACATCATAAACAATTCGCATCTCAAATAACGCATTCAACCCTTGGCTACATGTCCGTAGCACAATTACTAACACTGACATCAGTTCCAAGGAACTCCCCTTACCACCTCCAAGAGTATTGGGATCCTCAGTGTCGACATCCCGAACGATGTACAGTTCAGAGGCCGTCTTGAAGGTAAGGCAAAACTTGCCTCCAAGAAGCTGGGAGTGTTAAGCCGGGCCAAGCAGGACAACACACCGCGGCAACGCTTTGTGCTTTATAAAGCCCAGGTGAGGCCGGATATCGAGTACTTACACCTTTGGGCTGGAGCACCTGCCTACCAACTTAATCCCCTGGACTGTATTCAATATCAAGCCGTTCGCGTTGTTGATGATCCCATACTCACAGACGGTCTAGACATGCTTAGCTTTAGGATATACTTGGCATCTCTCTGCGTATTCTACCGACTGTAAAATGGGGAGTGTTCCAAAAACTGTTTAGAATGGTGCCTTCGTCCTCTTTCTACCATCGCACTGCTGTTCCTCTGCACTTCCTTAAACCGCTTCGCTTATGTACGCAACGGTTCTGTAGGACGTTTCTCTTGCATGCCGTGGGGATCTGAAATGAGCTCCCAGTTGAAGTCTTCCCGCAGCGCTACGATATGGAGTTTTTCAATAAGGGTGTCATAAAATTTCTTCGAGGGCGCGTTGGTAACATCTCTGGTGTTACAAACGTCCATAGGTGACGGTAACCGCTTTTCATCAGGTGGGCCGTCAGCCTGTCTGCTATACTCCAACTATAATAAATAAATAAAAAAACTGACAGCATCCTAGGTGTAGCAGGGACATAATAAAAACTGTCTCTATTATTTAATCTTCTTGGTCAGAACTCGAACTCACGTCAATCGAATGAGATACAGGTGCGTTAACTAGTAAGCTATCACATTTAGCATTGACTTCATTAAATATAAAATCTAAAGCAAAAACAGTAGCATTAAAGACACATAAAAAAGGAGACAGGAAATTATCTTTGAATACCTCAGCGAGATCTCAGTGTTGGATTGTAAGCATTGTAGCACAGAAGCCTTGTTTATGATATTTCCCGTAATTACTGTAACAGTAAGTGGAGCATTTTTAGCGAGCTACCTATGGTTAATTACAAAAGTAAACCATCAATCCAATGTTCAGCGACTTAAGAGGTCTAAATGAATTTGTTTTTTTAATGACAATAACTTCGTATAATGCTCATGACTGTTCACTTTTATAGTAATTTTCATTCCTACAGGTATATCGTGTTAAGGCTAAACGCCATCATCAACTTTTGTATCAGATCACGTCGACTTATGTCAAAACGGATAAAAAAAATTAGAGAAGAAATCTTTTTAATTAAATGCGTCATGTAATGGGAGTCCAAATGTGCATTTTAAAATAATAATAATATTTATTGCTTTTTGGTTATTTTAAAAGCATAAGAGTTAATATTTTCTTAAGTTTTCGCGACTTGTATACATAATAACAGTAATGTAACGTAACCGTAACGTTTTAACGGTTCTAAGCGCGGTAATTTATTTGATTTTGGTCATTCCGACGTTTCGGCCACTTTTCAGTGGCCGTGATCACGGAAGACAAAGATGTCAAGTGTCAACGAGTATTGCTTAAGTTTTATTTAGCCTACCGCCAACTTGTTCATTTTAATTATTTAGTTAAAATTTTGTTTATGGTTATTATTTACTCTATGAGAGCTTAATCTAATTTACCATAATTTAAATTAATTTAGCATAAGAGTTTTAGGCAGGAATTTAGAAGTTTATAACAGTTTTATTTATAAAACGGTATATTTTTTTATTGTATAATAGAAGACATCGACAGATTTTTTAGTACCTATTAATTCTGTTCGGGTCCACCCGATTCTTCTCAATTCATTTTGAATTTCTTCTAAGAAAGTCAAAATGAATTGCGAAGCCGTTATTAGTTCTAATTAAAAATAAAATCAATCGTATTGGAAGTGGCATTGTTTATAAGAAATAAGAAAATACGTTTATATTCAGTACCAGGTTATAGTTTAGCCTTAAATATAAGCACAGATAAAATATAAAACTAAAAACTAAAAAAATGTAACCGCTTGTGGAATTTGATCACGTATGAGTAATTATTGTCTGTAACAAGACTTTTAAATACTAGGGCTAGCTTATTATATTTTCTGTAGGATAAATATCAAAATTCACTTGAGGGAAGACACTTGGCATGCCCTACTAAAGTTAGAGTGTCATATACATTCTCATGTTGATACAGATTTATTTAATACATTATAAGTATTATTTACTAGCTGTGGCTGCTATGTCGTTCGCGCGAGATTTGACATATATTTTGAACCTTTTCACCTTTTGAATATACAGGAAAATTTAAGATATTGCGGATTTAATTGCTTAAATTTTCATTGATATACGTGGAACCGTTTCGAAGCATATTTGGGACAAACTAACAGACTAAAGTTTTAAAAGGGTCTTATACTATATTCCTTAGAAATTTTATGCAGATATATTATTGTCTTGCGTAGGAACTTAGGGTTCCTGTTACAAATTGCTACTAATACGAACGTTAGAAAAAGAATAGGCAGACACAAAAAGAGGTGGATACGTTGTTTGAAGGATATGATGATTTGTGGTCTGACAGAGGACGTATGTTAGAAAAGAGAGGAATATGAAAGGAAATGACTTATTGTACTGACTGCAAATAATTTGGAGACGGTGAAAGAAAAGAGGGACTAACCAAGAAGTTCTGCGTATCTAAACATCTAATAAATCATATTTAAAAACACTACAATACAATGAACTCTAGTCACTTCAATTTCGTGGAGCCTTCGCATACCGAAGTCGTCGCCACGCGTCTGAGAATGAGAACCTTCCGCAAAAAAACCCAAATGTCATTGCACAAGCTTATAATAAGATCCATTCACATAGAACCCCAGTAGATTTTTTATGATCAAGTTGGGACCGACATGCAATTTTAATACAAAAAACAGCAAAATCAATAATAGTGTGTGTGTGCACGTGTTGTCGATGGATTATAGATTATGTTTTGGAAGATTTTCTCAGTGATCCGCGCCAAGTTCAACGCAGCTCGCAGGTACGCTCAGTGGGGAACAAAAATACCACAGTAGTTATTTCTTGCACAAAAATTAAATTCTACATATAAAAGACCAAACGATAATGTGTCCATCCATCATCTTACTCTTAAAACGTTATGATAAATTAAGTTATAAAAGTTACATAAATAACTTTTGATTAAAATTGAATTAGAATTAAAATTATACCACTATAAATTTCGTAATCAAGATAGTAGAGGGTGTTACATAATAAAGAGGATATGATCATAGTCATGTATAGTGTAAACGAATAATAATAATTGAGAATAAATACTATACATGTATTACATTTGCTTTACTTCGCTGTTCATTGAACTAAATTTAAAAAAATAGTCTTTTTATTGAATGTAACATTTAACTTAAACTTAAAAATTAAGTATAATTCAACTCTATGTCCTTTTGTATTCATCTCCTTAGTCCTTAGTCGATACAAAGAAATTGTATACAATTATAACGGCCGAAATTGTAACTGTCTTTAAAAAAAACTCAAACTTTGTATTTCTTTCACGAAAATCGTTTTCAATAGCAGGTAATTTTATATGAGCTCGCATCGTCTTTAAGTAACATTTCGTAAAAAAAAACATAACAGTTACTTCGAAGATATTAAGTGCAGATATTCTATAATAAATAGGTCAGCAGAGAATTAGAGCAAAATGTGTATTATTAACCTTTCGGCAGAAGGCACTTGAACGAATTTATTGTTTTTTAATCAATAGATAGATGTTATGAGAAACTATGACTTGACAAAATTAGTTCACTAGAAATCGTAAAACATCGCCAAGTGGTATATTATTTCGAACAAGCCAAAATTACATTAATTACATTAGTTGAAACGATGTGAGGCAATTTCATTGCGATATTGAACAGATTACAGAAAAAAGGTTGTATTATAAAGATTGCGTAACAACCAATCTTCCAAAAATATTAAGGCGGCCTCTGTTTTATGCGGAAGCATGTACTTAACTCAAAATATGAGTTTTTAACAAGACCTCTGGAATTTAATAATCCGTATTATGTTTGGCTGCCAGCCGGCCGGTCTTAAATCAAAAATTAAATATTCAGATATTTTACACATGTATTTGATAAAGATTCCATAACCTATGTATCTGTCTATACTAAAACAAATATGTTGGGGGTGTCGCGTTTGTACAATGGATTTGATAATTAAAAAATATCAGGGTGCTAATTCGGACCAGTAGACTCTGAAAATTCAATTTTAGAACTTTTGGCCACCTATCTGCAAAAACATTATTTATTACGAAGCTGAGAAACAGAGCGACAGCCCAGCTAACCGTTGCCAATAGACTTTAGCAACAGCAAGGGTGAAGCCAACGCGTTGTCAGCCTTTAGGATGGGATAATGGAAGAGATGAGAGGGATCAGACAGGAGGGATGGGATAGAAGGGATGTGATATGGGATAGGAATAGTGATCCTTTTGTAAGAGGGACGGGATAAGGATAGAACTATCACTCATCGCACAACACACGATTAGCATAAGGCTAAGCGTTTCACACCGTTACCGATATTCTCTGAGAGCATGTTATCAGACCCATCGAGACAGCCCTAACAGCTGTAGTCAAGAAAGTGATTCCAGCACGACTCTACTACATAGCATCACGTGAAAACTACTGTACGCATTTCAATGAAAATCGATTCATCAATCAATCGAAGAAAATCATGTGTGTTATGCAGACGGTGTCCAAATACTGCGATATAATTATCTAGCAATAAATACTACTTGCTTATTTTTCCTCCTTGACATCACATGGTCGTCACCATTCTCAATATGAGTCCATTGATATGCATATAACCTTTCACGATGGTAAGCTAGCATTACTTGGACTTACGCTTGTTATCGAAACTAGACGAAGGCATCATGGCGAGCCAATTATTAATAACTTAGGTCTTTTCTTAACAATTTTAGGGCTGATTTTATTAGTTTTTTGAATATCTTTTTTCAAATATAAATATTTTCTTTCTTAATTTAAATTTCGTCATCATTCATATAAACAAAATAAAAGCAATAAATTTGTTTCATGTAACGATGAAAGTTTGATATATTTGGATAGGATACACGAAATTCCAGTAGCCAGTGAAAAAACGTTAGAAAGCAAACAAGCCCATGTTTGGACGGATGTCAACAGACTCTGACTTTCGACCCTTCGATACATAAATGAGATCCCGGAAAAAGCGTTTAAAGTTACCCTGTGATGGCTTGTAACCCTTTTGTAAGGATATAAACATTTACTTATGTAAATGTCGTCGACGTTTCACTTTCGTTGCACGTGGCAATGCCGCAAAAGTCCTCCCTGACAACCTGTGGGAATTACAACCTTCCTTTTTGTTAATTAACGTCTTGAGTCTTCTTCTCTATCATGAAGAAATATACACATCGAGATTACTGGCGTGTGAAAGTCCCTAATACGGCTAGAACTAATATAGAAAGTATAACCTGAAATGCCATTCATAATATTAGTGAAGTGACGGGAAGGCCAGAGCTTAGCAGCGAAATAAAGATGGGCCGGTATTTTTGCACTAGAAATGAGTCACGATATTCTTAATAATTTAGACATATATGTGTCTTAATCTACTTCAGTAAGTAACATGTATATAGTACTGATCAATCAGTTTTAATAGGTAGATTAACGGCTGGTTCCTACACCTCACTAACCGGTCAGTTGTTTTACTATTGAGTAAAATTTGACATAGATACATACGACTGATGTCAAATGTCTGCCAATTGTAAGGCAAGTGGATGAATAACAAGATATAGGAACTAACCATGAGTAAACAACGTTTGTGTCATTGTCATCATTCTGTTAGAATATCGCACGTATCGTTATATTTTAAAACCCGAAATCGGTAGACATGAATGGAACATAGAAAATGTTAAATTAAGTTAAAACTTTAATAACTGTAAATATAACCAATTATTATAAATCTAAATAGGAATCTTTACTTCAGACGATATTTGAAAGAAAGACTTGTTAAATAAATTGTTTCATTTTGACACGCAGATGACATTTAAGATAATTTTTAATAGCAATTATCATGCAACATCTATTCAATAAATTAAATGATATCATCTATGGACATAGTATACATAAATTACCGTCAAAAATATGAGGTTTGCTGACTTAAAACTTTTATTTCTATTAATCCACCATGTTTGGAAAACATTATGTTTGTGTCGGATAGTGCGTGTCTTAAATAGATGGTTACACAGTTTTGTTGCTTGTTCTGTATTGAGTAGGTAGTTACTTAGAAAAAACATACTTCAAAAAAGTCGTTGTAAATTCCTAATAATTAGAAGCAAGTTACACTTAAGTTATGACTAATAAAAAGGAACCACTTGGATGTTATGCTGAACTCTAGAATACCTAGATCATAAGAAGTATAGAAGAAATAATCTCCCATGCTTACCTTACCGAAAATTGCAGCTATCTTTACACCACAGTGAAAGTCAAAATATATTAATTACATTCTAACCATGGAAAAAGTATGCTTGATATAATAATCATCAAGTAAAAAAACATAAGTTTGGAAAGTTTCAATTCAATTCTTTTAGAAGTCTAGATGATGCCGAGGCAAAGCTCGTTTTTTGATATTTCTATTTAATATTTTTTTACAATAATTAAAAATAAGCTTATTGAGGCTTATATATTACATTTGGATTTGTTGAAAAAAAAATGTTTTTGAAAAGTGAACTCATCTGTATATTTTTATAGACATGAAAATGCTCAAGTGTTCATGGAGTCAGGCTACATAGCTCCCTCCCTCATATGATCTGAGATAGTCCAACGGAGAAACTTTTTAAAATTTTAAGAGTTATAAAGCACCTTCTATCTTAATTTACGTATATCTCTATATACACATATATATATATATGTGTGTGTGTGTGTGTGTGTGTTAATTATATATGTATATGTTTTATAATCTAAAGAGCTTGCTTCTCCCCTCTCACAGAACGCATAAGTTGCTGTAAGAGTTATCTTACAGAAAGGAGGTATACTTTAGGGTTAAGCTAATTTTACTAGCGGACCCGCCAGATGGAACGCACAAAAAATCCTCATAAACAGTTCTTACTGTTTAAGAGGAGCTCAGTGACATACACACGAAGAGAATAGATAATATTGTTACGAGTTTAGTGGGACTCGAATTAAAATGCCGTTAGAATTATTATAGAGTTTATTAGAACTATACAAACACGTATAACACAGGTACAAATATAACCGAACACAACAACAAATCTAAACGTAATGCAGAAGGTCGTAATTCAATAAAACACGCAAAGTCCGTCCCTAATAGATTCCCGAATGTACACACGTCACGCCCGTATCGTAATCGTCGCTTGACTGCCCCCTCTGTCTATCAAGCTGTCGTTTTATACCTCACAAATACAAATGTGTCCGTGTCTTAGTCGACGTAATCCGCAACACCTTGCTAATGATTCGGTCGCAAGCCGCCGTAAACAATTACAATAGAACAATAGGCTGTTCTCTAGAAATTATGCCAATAAATAAGTAAACAAAAGAAGACGATCATAAGAGAATTACAATTAGTTCAACTGCAGACAAGTAATAAAATATGTTTTACAGATATGCAGGTGGAATTTATTTTTGTCGGAACCTAAGTTGTAATAATATGAAGATATATGAAGCTATTATGTGTACAATACATGTTTGTAAGACAAAAAGGGAATAAAGAATGTCCAGAACATCCTGATAATATTAATTTAGAGTATTTTCAGATTTCCGTTTATTACTCACCAATTGTCATTTTTCACATTTTCTACCATGCTTATTTTTCATATTGTCTCTTAATTAAAGTATTTCTATACGATTTATATCGATGTGTTCACCTTTGAGTTCAGTGACACAAAAACAGCGATGGGTGGTCTTACTAATTACTAGTGTAATAATATTTTGTAAACTTAACTTTGTCATGTAAAATGTCAGACCAAGTTATAGTTGTTGGAATCAAAATGCTTGACGAATTTACACATGAATAACTTGGACACCAACCAGCAACTAACCACATGATAATAAAAACACAACATCATGTTGATATTAAAAGTCAACATGAATGCTTGTGACAGAAAACTTTCACCTCTGATTTAAAAACCCTTTATAATGTGATATATTATATAACTAAAATAAACTGCCAAAAAACCCAAAAGACATTACACTTTTTAGGTAAGTACTAAATTTTCTTTAATTCAATACAATGTCTAATACTTATAGAAACCTTTTCTTTAATGTGAACCTAATTTGCGTTTTAAAGTCGGCCAAGAGCGTAATAGTCTACGAAAAATTAATAGGTGTTCACAGAAGTCATTAGGCAACAGAAACAAAGAAAAAGTTGTATGTGTGCTGTTCATATGCAGTAAGAGTGGAAAAATGTGACAAGGGATGGGAGAGATTCTAAATTTCATGACGTCACATTTCGTATAATAAATCGTTATAATATATTTAAGCTTACCTCGGGCAACGGATCAGTATGGCGATCCAGCGAGGAAACGAAGCCAGCCTTCTGGGCATCTTACCCATAAAAAATGGTGATCTAGGCTAATTCTTGTACTTATAGTCTTGAGGGACTATGGGTAGAATACAATACAAATAAGTTGAGGTTTCTTTTATTTTTATCCGTGCAGGAACGGAGAAAGAATACAATTTCCTGCGGCCGGGCGGCTTGTCGTAAGAGGCGACAAAACAACCCACAGTCAGGTGGTAGGGTACTTGCCCGACTAGATGGCTACCGCTCCTGGTCTAGAGTATGCCGCCATAACAACCTTGAGTTGTGTTCCAGCATTAGTGACCAGGTTCCAATCTCCCTTAAGAAAGCAACAGCGCAGTTGTAGCACCTTTGGTGTTGCAAATGTCCATAGGCGATGGTAACCACTTTCCATCAACTGGGCCGTCTGCCTGTCTGCTGAACTCCTGCCATAAAAAAAAGTTAAACTTCTTTAGAATCGTTGTGGTTTGAAACTGTGTGAATCCCTCCCACCCCTTGTCACACTTTGTTTTACTTCTACTGTGTGTAAACTGCACACATAATTTTTTTTTATTTGACTAATGATATTTCGCACAAAATAAATTTCAAATAACAGTCCAATATCACTTGTATGGCGGTTACCTCATCTCTTTCTAGTATTTTGCTTTTAAAATATCACGACAAAATTAATTTATCTTATTGTTAAACGATAAATTGTAAACTAGACAAGTAGTTGGATTTATGACTTTATTCCTCACTACTCTCATACAATATCGAATAGATTGGAACGTTTTATAGATTGGTAAGAAATACCTTGGTTGATTTGGTTGTCACCTACCCTATTATAAAGTTAACAATTTTATTTATCACAGACTCAATCAGTGTCTTAGTTCAAGAAATATAAGCGTGGTTTATGTCCACAGAACAAAGTGTATAATAGACTAGAAAATGTATTCGCAATATATCAAATTAATTTAAAAAAATGTAACAAACCCTCACATCATCCGTTTAAAACAACGACCGGACACACTGACCTACAAGATTGATGGTATAATAAAATCAGGTTTTTATAACTAACATTATTACTTTATAATCTCATATTTGACTTTTATCTCTTAAAAAACTTGTATTATAGATAGTGTATCCGTGGACAAGATGGAGTTGATTAATTGACTCAAAGCAACCTAGTCGATCGTCTAATTAAGATGTTAAGAGAATATTAATTTATATCTAAATATATGAGGTCTACCGCGAACATCGTGACGTTTCTCACGGCCATATCCATCTTAGTCTACACACAATAAAGGGTTTCGTATAGGCGACGAGCAACCACGATTTTATTACATACTTTTAGAAATCATTTGATTGAAAATACCTATATCTCAAAAACAGATGACGTTCTTCATATCTCAGTTTCATGTATTATGACTAGCTCTAATCCTTTTTGATTTTAATATAACCTCACATGTATAGATTTATATATGTGTGTAGATATATATATATATATATATATATATGTGTATATATATATATATATATATATATATATACACATACATACATACATACATATACTTTGATGTAGCGGCATAGAATGTTGCTAATGTCAACCATATAGACCCAGTAATTTTTAAGACATATAGTTATGACATAAATAAACAGAAGGATGAAGCCACATTACGGTTTTATGATGATTACATTCTGCCAAAATCGATACGAAACTCGAAAATAATGAAATTTAAAAAAAGACGTAACAAGTGTATACATACCCCTTGATACAACTAGATCAGGTACAAATGTTTCCAGAATTGAGGTTCATAATTGCAACCGCCTAAAGTATTTATATTTTTGTCTCTTTCTCACTTAATTTAATTTTAATTAAACAAATTTGTGTGTGTGCGGTTCACACGCAGTAAAAGTGAAACTTCACAGAATATACTGACAGATAATTCTTCTCTAATTTTTATTAATACAAATATAATTCCTTTAGCCTACACATATTATAATTCAAAACCAACTTCTTAAGTATCACTTTCAAGTTTTCACTGTTTTAGAAAAAAAAAAAAATTATTGTGAGTTTTATTTTGGTTCAAATTGGACCAAATTAAATATAGGTTCAATTTGAACCAAAATAAAAAATAAAGGTTCTAGCCAACAGTGCACAATACGAAAAAATAGCGTCGTAATAATTACAAACCATACTTATCGATGCTAAAAAAGGTTGATCTCAAGGCTCGTATAGAAACAAATCATATTCTTAGTAATAATTCATGATGCTTAAAGAAATGATACTTTTAGTATTTTCTAAACTAATAGAATTTCATATTGCTATAACAAGAAGAATGTGAACCATAAATAAATTGTTTCCCAAGAGGCTGAGCACTTATTTTTTCACGAATCGATTTAGAGTATTGAAGTTTCCGTTTCGCACCGATAAATATTTGAGATGAATGGGTGCACGCGTGAGAGTACTATCTGATGAGTATGACGCCACCTCAGACGACGAGTCTTGCAGATAGGTGCCTTACTGCTTTTTGCTATTGCTAGTTATGATAGCATCGTGTAAGCAACGTACATCACTATCCGTCATATTTACGATGTAATGTTATTGAATTATTTTATAAATTGCTGTCTGCTATACTACTTGTAGAAGTGGCGAATAATATTTGAAAGATAGTTAATGTCTTTAGAGATTTGTGCATTCGGAAATATTTCTATATTTTCGTCATCTTTAGCGTCATTTTTAGGCTTGAATACCTACTATATATTCCAGTATAGACGCCTACTTATCGATTAAGATTCCAGATACTTACGTTTTCGAACATTTCGAACAAAACTTTAACATTTATAAATCATATATTCATAAATATGCATATTTATTTCACATGTATTCGGCAATAAACGATAAATGGATTAATTAAGAAACGAAACATAAACATTAATATTTTATTTCTTTCATTCATACTTTTTAACAGCAATTCTACTTTTTTCCAGTCTGCATCAGACTCATTTAACAAAGCAATGCCATTCAGAGATTTTCCAAGCGGAGCGTCTCTCGCTACTGTACTTACACTTTTTACTTCACTGAGAATCGGTTCCTGGTTGGCAAGGGACGGAATCTCGCCGACAGCCGGTCACATGCCTCGCCATCATAAAGTGTAAATAACTCTGATATCGTTCATTGAAAGTTTTAACCATTTACATACAAATACGCTGTAATACAGCATTTTTCAGAACCGGTGGAAATTAAATACCATAAAATGGTCCCATGTTTTGGGTCATGTAAAAACGTCTCAATAAGCAATGGTAACGGTGGACGGTTTATTAATTCGCGAAATACTCAACGTTAAATGCTCGGATACATATTCAATATTCGATACTGGGAAGCGAAATTAATAATTACATCAAGTGGCGACGACATTAAACGGACCACCTGCGGTAATTGCAATAATTCGCCTGACACCAACTTCACCTTTGTTTATTCTTCAGAAAGATGTAAAGATAAAAAAGCGTTTGTTCTTGTGTTAATTTTGTTCAGAAATATACAAAGTAAAATGAATTCAGTAAATGGACCGCTATTTTGACCTTTCGATTGTAATAAAATGTCATAAAAATCAGCTATATGCGTGACAGTCTTTGTTAAGGGTTACAAAAAAGTAACAAACATCGAATGTTTATTATGTTTATGTCATTACACCGGGAAAAAAACATTTATCAAATTTCAATAGCACGTCAGAAATCTAGTATATTGTTTAGAATGTTATTATTCAAGATTAATGCTATCTTCTCTTATAATATCGTTTCCTCTTTTGTTAATATCACTACGGAACTCTACAAATCAAATTCACTAAGTAACCTTTTCTACCTCGACAAGCTACAATTTAGATGCTCATGTAAGAGATTTTGCGCCTACTTTATCTAATCACGTAACAGACTTATCGATACAGTAGTTACTTTTTTTAACTTTTCCCTTCTAAGGCGTATGCGCATAGTATAAATAGCACAATACATGTAGATGGGATCACTAACGCTAAATTTAACTTGAGACACCATTCCAGACGTGTCGGCGACTTTGCCTGGACTCGTGACTTCGAAGAACCAATGTTCCATTGTTATGCCTGTTACCAAGTATACTGTTACACAGCTTCATGCCATGTTACTAATGTTTCCTTTGACGTGTTTTTGGTTCACAATATACTTTCCTTTTTTTTCAGAATGTAAACGATATCTTTTTTGTAGTGCAATTATTATTTAAGAAACTGGTGCAATTATTATTTAAGAAACGGCTACATACTTCATAACTTTTATTTCCTAGATTACCATGTTTTTGAAGCCTTGAATTAATTATTATTGTCCATTGATTTTTAAAATCTCGTTTAAATTCTTGATTTTAATTCGAAGGACTGTCTGCATTATTTATTTTAATTTTCGAACCTACCGATAATTGAGATTTTTATTTCTTACGAGTAAACTTACCAGTTAATTTATAGTTTTAATCCGACATTTAAAGCACTGTTGTCCATTCACTACATAATTAAAGTGTTTTAGTGTGCACAATTCCTTTGTGTAGTTCCTTCAGTCAAGACTAATTATATTTTTATTTTAGTATGGATAGAAAAACACATACATTGCATATGTCCGAGCTAATGGTTCTAGGTTATATACAGCGGACCACTCTGAGGCCGATCTAAGACACCTACACTACAGTAAATAATGGAAAATTCGTGTACGAAATTGACCATGCTAGGAATCAAACCCGGAGCCTCTGTGTTCTATCGAGCTCGGCTAATGTATTCCTTAGCTTAAATACTAACAAGAGCCGATCCATTGTAGAATGTAATACTAGAGTATACCTACCATTTTATAAAATTATATGGGACTCACAAAACATTTTACTGTACATATATGTTTTTAAGTTAATTTTATTTATCCGTGCAGGAACGGAGAAAGAATACAGTTTCCTGCGGCCGGGCGGCCTTTCGTAAGAGGTGACAAAACAACCCACAGCCAGGTGGTAGGGCATTTGCCCGACTGGATGACCACCCCTGGTCTAAAGTATGTCGCCATAACAACCTTGAGTTGTGTTCTGGCAATAGTGACCAGGTTCCAGTCTCCTTTAAAAGAGGCAGCGCATTTGTAGCACCTTTGGTGTTGCAAATGTCTATAGGCAATGGTAACCGCTTTCCAACAAGTGGGCCGTCTGCCTGTCTGCTGAACTCCTGCAATAAAAAAAAAATATAGGCTAGTTTTATTCTTAGTTATATATATAACAAATATGTATACAATTATACATATAAAAAACATTTTGATTTTAATGTATAGTATATAGTGTGTGTGATTTATGTAAATAGTTACACCTATACTTACGTCTATTTCTTGTAAATTATTAGTAGTCTCCATGTAGCTTAGCTTGCATAAATTTCACATCCGTACATATATCGCAGAAATCTTTTCCATTTTCCGGAATTAAAAATTCTTGTGTTTGTTCTCATATTTATCCATTCAGGGTCAAATCAATCAAGTACGCGAACTTTAAATCCATATTCAGTCAGCAGTCAATCGGACCACCGGGTAGAAAATAAGACGTCAGGCAAATTGAAACGGATCAAAACAAATGAAAGCTCGTGAAGGTATTAGAAACGACCGTTTCTGCATGTCTCAAATAAATAAATCCATTCACGACCCCGTCTCCCGAATCACGATTTTGAAAACGTCAGATGTTTCCCATGTACAGGTTGGTGCATAAATGACAGAAACTTTTGGTAACTTCCATACTAAGCTAATCATCGTTGTTTTGCCAAAAATGTATAAATTTATCATCAACCTTACACAGTAATTTTTTTATTTACATAAAAACTTAATTCGTTTTTTTATATATAACTAGCTTCTGCCCGCGACTTCGTCCGCGTGGTGCGGTTTTTTAACTATCACACGGAAACTCTTTAATTTTTCGGGATCAAAAGTATCCTATATGTTGACCAGGGCTATAAGCTACCACCATACAAAATTTCATGTAAAGCGGTCCAGTCGTTTCGGACATTAGCTGGTACAAACAGACAAACAGAAAAAAAAATAGAAAAAATCTAAATTAGTTGTTCTATTTCACTTCTTACATCCTCCTGACTCGGTTTTTAGCATTTTTTTCAATTTTATTATATTTATAGATATGAAAACATATATGTCCAAATGTCTAGACTGCCCAGCAAAACATAGAGGTGAGTCGAAGCCAACCTGACTTGAAGTAATACAATCATATGTAAATTATAATTTTTATTTTTATTAAAAAAATTAATTCATTTTATACACCACTATGTGGTAGAATGTGCTGTGCATATACAATTGTATAACACGTGTATACAGTACATTCTTGGAAATAAAGATATCGATTGATTGATTGATGAATGATAATTATGTTGTTTACGACAACGTAGGTATTTGTTGGTGAAATGAAAAACGCGAATGCAGCGTCATCGACAACGACGTGGTATATCGAGATAAAATATATGCTAAATGTTAATTCGGGTTATAAGCCAGCACTATGTTGAGTTTCATTTATATATCTACGTTCCGTAGTTTCCAAAACAGATGCGATCGCAGCGCTATTTTTTGTGCTAGTTTTGTCTATCTCAAGGAAATGGCGTCATTTATTAGCTCTATGTCGAGTTTCGTTTTAATTCATGCAGTAGATTTCATGTAATGCTCTAACACACAGACAAAAATTCTAAGGATTATATTTTCGGAATCTGTTGTTCTGAATTAGGCCCCTTGATATTTTTCACGTTGTTTGACGAATTATACAAACTCGAACTATTTACAGATTTATTATAGTATAGATAGATTTTACTTTTAATTTTAAGTATCTAATATTTTTCCTTTATAATTTGAAGTGAAAAGTTCTACCGGACGTACTAAAGCTATTTTTAAATTCGAAGTAAATCTTCAGCAGAGAAGTTTTTATTCCTATACAAACTTTTTAAACAAAACATTCTATTTTTAAATACAAAATTAAAAAGAATGTTTATAGTTCGATTTGAAATCCATGTTTAAATTCTGATCAAGAATTTGAATAAGAACACGCATCGCAAGCCTAATGTTTTCCTAAATGCTGGAATAACGCATACAAAGGCTGCATTTTAGGCGCATTAAGCACGAAATCAGTACTTCAAATCAGATATTATCGTAATCGGAAAAGATAAATCAGTCCTAAACGCAAACTGTCTTAAAATCAATCGCAAATCAGTGAGGCCACCCGTTACACCGATCACTACGGTGGTCCAATCTTCAGGATGATTAAATTAGGATACGAACAGATATAACATGCAAAATGATATGCATTGAACCGAGTCCGATTCTGCATAATGAACCAATCAAATAGTTTCCATTGTACTTTGAATGGTAGCGAAGAAGCACGGTAAAAACACAGTTTCGAGTTTCCAATTATGTACTTGCACCAACTTTATATTAATTTACATACCGTCTATTGCGATAAATAAATAAATGTCATTATAGTCCTAATGTTAAATCCCGGGTTGTAATCAAAGTTTTGATTTTATTGCCCGGGGTAACTTTTCAGTTATGTACACTTTATGCGGGTTTCGCCAGTGACATTCATATAGTGTTCTATGGGCCTACCAATTATATCAGGACCTAAAAAGTTAAGTGATTTTACGTTGCGAAAATCTAGACGTATAATAAGTACGTGAAATTGTTCAGCGTATAAAGTAGGTTAAAACAATCTAAAATCAATATAAAACGGTTCAATTTTTTCTTTCAAATTGGATGAACCAACTAACGTGACCCATATAAACATATACGTGAATTATTCAATGTCATTGAATTCCGTCGTGCCCTTTGAATTTCTATCGCCGTGTCCTGTGCCTTTCAACCAAAAAGATTGGTTGATCCTTTTAAGATCAGCATTAGCAACCTGGAAGCGGGATACCAGTCTAGGATGGGAACCAATCTAATTAGAATGAGATTCAGATGTATTAACCAATAAACAATTACGACTTTAAACAAACATTCAAAAATAAGTTGCAGATAAAATATCTAGTAGGCTTCTATCTCAGTCAATTTTAGACGACGCGAATGATTTGCATACGGCAATCGAGCAGATACACACAAATCACAAAAAACTGTTGCATTTTAAAATCCTTTACTAAAGCAAACATTTGACGTTTCAAGGGAAATTGAGCGGAAGGCTTTTTGTATGTTGCTTTTGACAGTGGATTAAACCAGTACACTTACACTAAGCTGACGTACGGTAGCACTGCGTTTGGAAGGGACAACTTTTTGACCGGCTGTAACGAAGATGATTTAAGTTATCATCTTTATTGATTTACTTCGATCTCACGGCCGATATATTTTAATATCACCGGCGCGTCGGTCCGTCCATTTATCGATGTTACATTCAGAGATACTGTCAATGAGGCGCCTTTGTTCGCACCAAAATTTATAAGTTAGACGCGTATCCATTGTAGCGAAGAAAAGATATGACTACAATGCCGATGTATCTCATACAGATCATAATACAGACGTGTGGTCAAATGTGTCGAAGCGTTAAAGATTTATATCAACGGTCAAGATTTTAGGCCATCGGATTTTTACCTGATCAAAACATATTATGATATTCATATCAGTGTTAGAATTTAGGCAAATTCTTCTAAAATACTTTATATAACAAAAAATTTTGAGTGTATTTTGAATAGATATGGGGTATTTTCGATTAATGCATATAAGGATTCTGTAACCAAATAACACAAACCATGGGTAGTATTTACTTTCAGAAGAACAAAAAAAGTATCTCCACCCCTAACTAATCTTTATTTACTATGTACTATAAATTTATCAATAAAATCAAAATAAAAGATCTTAAAAATACTAATGCATGTACAACAGACAACTTTGGGTCCCTACACAGATACCCAGAACAGAGTAAATTACGAAAACTGGTTATGAAATTTACATTGCCAAAAATTAAACCCAATACTGCAAGACTACTATAACGGACTATCATGAAATTTCGTATATACAAGTATATTGTGTTCTTTGAACACGAAGTTTTCACAAGTGCAACTACTTAAAAAGCTATATTAAAACGATAAATAAAATTAATTGTGTGTTCACTCTCTAAAGTCTAAACCATAAAGCATAATTTATAGCTACTTACTTGTCTACTTTATTTACCTACCTCGAAGGTAAAATGTCTGTTAAAAATTGCTAAGTACTTTTGAAATATTGCAAACCGATAATAATAAATGTGTTGTCACATTATCATTTATCTACGGATTATTAACATAAGAAAGATGATTTTCATTCAATTTAGAATTTAGGAACTTGATATTAATAACAATTTATTCTAACTCATAAAGCTGTTTACTATCCACATTTTACTGTTCTTCCATTTTTATTTAACATGTTTTTAATTTAATTATACTTAGACATAAGTTCTTAAAAGTGTTCTCTCAGTCAGGTTGCCTGGAAGAGATCGCTTTAAGCGATAAGGCCGCCTTTTGTTTTGCCTTTAATTATTGTAATTATTTATTCTGCCATTGTTTATTTTGGTGAACAATAAAGTGGTTTCTATTCTATTCTATTCTAAAGTTGTTATGAAGGTGAGAATATTGAAATTATTTTTAGCTCTCAAACTATAGTTTTATTTGTTCATCACCGTACAACAAATTAATTATCAACTAGCCTCTGCCGATGGCTTATCTCGCGTTAATGTTATTCCACAGGAACCGTAGATTTTTCCTGCCTTAAAAGTAGTTTATGGGATGTACGATTCCAGACTATAATCATTTTCAAAAAAGGCATTATTATAATTTTTGCAATTTTAAAAGTCAATAATGAAAAAAGTTATAACAATTAGTTTTGATTATTCTTATACAATTTCTATCCACATTGAAAGACAGAAATGAAATACCTAATTTCGGCTTTACTTAAGTAGATCACAAAGTAAATTTTGTAAGTCATTGAGAAAGAACTATTTCAAGAATCCCATTCACTTTTATTCAGTAGATCCGCCCATATAGGTACCATAGTTTTTTTGGCTCTTTACTCATCATTGTCATCTCACGACACTAATTTTATTTATTAGCATCTTTTATTACATGTCAAATTGCGGAATAGTACACAGATATTAACGTTTTGTTGGTCGGTGGGCGGCTAGCTTTCATAAAGCCGCCGCGTAGCGAATCGATTTATGTTTTAGAGATCAGTAGTACTACTAAAAACATCTTATTTTTCACTAGTTATTTTCGCTACTTATTACTACTACTTACTTACTTAATTACTACTACTACTTACTGACGACTGCAACTACTGCATACTTACTGACGACTCCTACTACTGCATACTTACCTTCTACTACTTACTAACTACTTGCTATGTACTACTATTTTCTACATAAGATTTACACGATTTTTTTATTGCACTTAAAAACGAAACAATCTTTGCTATTTCTTACAAGTATACAATGACAATTAAAGACTAAAGATTATAATATGGAATAGTTTGAGTTAAACAAACCCCTGTCTATTTAAAATATAACAGCGATGAAATGAAAAGAGATTAGAGAATCAAACGTACTGTGTTAATAATAAATATAATACAGAACTGTTGAAAAAATTGTTTATGAAATACTCTCAATAAACTATGAAAACCGTTACAAACAATACCAATAAATATAATTAAAATAAAACTAAAAAATGACTAACAGATTAATCGTACTACTCGACCTATGAATTCCTTAATGACAGATTTGACAATTTAATATTAATAAATAATGAATAATATTTGACCTAATCACATAATTAATAGACATACACAGATTGGATATTGTATAATTAATAATTAAATGTAATAAATATTATTCAAATTATATAATAGGTGCTTAATGAAATAAATAGAAACTGTTAAGATGATAACTTGCACGACGTTAAATGTTTGATAAAATGTGCCAAACGAAATATTAAGAACCACACCTGTATCCAACGAGATTTATACAAGAATTTTCACAATAAAGATTTCCAAATGCGACAATAAATTCTAACGTTATTAACAAAATACTACTTTATAAACAAGTTCTCGTGCCGGTTTAGACTTACGGCACCCAGCAGCATCCCAGAATAAAGTACTGAGGAACATTGTAAACGCACTACAGTAGATAAGGATTGACGTGTTCCATCGGAACCTGAAAATGGAGTTCGTGACAGAGATAAACCAAAAAACAGAAGCTCATGAAAAAAGGTTTCATTATTATGTCAATGACGAGGAAATCCAACTGTTCGACAGCACAAATCTAATGCGAAGACCCAAAAAACTAAATCATTGGAGTTAGTATAGTGTGTAATGAAAAATAAAAACATAAGAGATACTTAGAACCATAGAACATGTGAATGCATCCGAATATATATTTACTAAGGTATGTTCCAATGGACACATTGTTGGACATAATTTATGTTGTAGAATAAATATTAGGTTAAAATACAATTTCTAATTAATCTCTATAGGATAGATCCTAATATTCAATCAAGTTTTTGATAAATATATACTTTTAGACATGAAAAAATATTTACATATAAAATAACAGACTTTAAAAGAATATTTATTGTATTACATTTAAAATTTTGTAATGAAAATAATTTTACTTACATTTTGTAACACTATAAATTTTTGAAAAGATTTGACTGTTCCGATCCTCTATTGTGAAGGGCATGTAGGTATCATTTCAGGCTGCTTATTATAAGGTATTTTCTATTATTCGTTAATAAGTATTACTAATACACATGACCATAAAAGAGAAAACAAGGAAATATATAAACAAGTACTTTCCTTATGAATTTTTTTATATCCCTATGAATTTTGTACGGAACCGTTATACGTCTAATACCATCCACTACCTGGTTTACAAGAGTAAAGTTAATGTCCTCTCTGTGCTAATCAAATATATTCTAGTTTCTTTTGAAACTTTTGTTCACAAATATAAGAGAGATTTCTCATTGTTTTATTAGTTAACATGGTAGCTTTAGCTTTTTTCGTTATATAAAATTGAATACATTATCCATAGTAAATATATTGTACAAATAAAATAAAAAATATAACAGTTTGTACTTTATTCAATAATTCATACGTATACAATTATTATTATTATTAATCATGCATCGATTACCTGTATATGTTGAATACGAATTATCTAGGTAAGCGTGCTCCAACTTTGACAGCATCATTGTGCGACATTAGACGTGATCGTGGTCAAAAGTGAAACTAATTATCATTAAAAAAATATATAAAAAATATATTGTAAAAAAATCTATATTTGACAATAACCTAAGGACCCGTGGAAACTCACGTAGAAGCTTAGGAATGTTCGTATAAATACAATTTTAAAAACCTTAGAGTTTAGATAAAATGAACAAAATTAAATCTGGATTAATTTTTTAATATAATGTTCCCGATAAATAGAGACTGACAAAATTCACTAAAGTCGATTATATGAGAGTTAAACAGGCTATTAGTGTCCTCAAATAGATTAAGAAAAGATACTTATGATTTTACTAATCCCTGATTACACCCACATGAATGTTTTAATTTTCCACAATTTTAACATCATTTATTACTTTCATAATCACTGTGAACAATATATAACATATATTTGAGCTGACATAATTAGTTTAGACTGTATTTTATCGTTATTATGATATCAAGTGGGCGTATTAAAATCAGTCTCATTAATTAAATGTATAAATTAGGCAAAATATGTCTTTTTCAAAATTACAGTTGGGTTTTTTTACATAACTATGACATGGCTTAAAATTTGTAAAATGAGGTTAATTAGTGCTACTAGTAGCACCCATGTGGCCTTAAAATTGTTTGTATTATACGGCCTTGGATATAAATTTATATTCATACATTCAGAATATTGATAATTTAGATTTTAGAGATTAGACTTGAACAAAAATAGGTTTATTTGTTTAAATAAAATTATATGTTATAATTATATTTAAAACAAATCACTTGAGTATGTATTAGACCGCAATCAAAGAAGGATTTTGTAGAGGAGTATCTACCGTCTGCATAATGGAGAGTGCTCTAAAGAACAATTTAATGGTCCGTTTCCATATGTAACCAACCGTTCATTTGCCTTACTATCAGTTAAAATTTGACATGAGCTGCATACAAGTAATACCAAATCCAACCGATGGTAAAGCAAGTAAATGAATATAAGATATAGGAACCGGCCCTAAGCCGTCGCTTTTCTACCACTGTACCACTAGCCGGCGATTGGAAGTGCATCCACGCTTTCTCGACACTACACAGTCTATCGAATGTAGCGACTTCTCGTTTATGGTATACTTCTGTAACTTGTGGAATGTGCTCCTCCCGCGATTTTGTCCAGCCCTATAACATGAGGTTCTTCAAATAAAATATAATATAAAACCAATAATTACTTTCTTTGTCTACATATTACACGACTCGCTGCCAGACAAATTTGGCCGGGAGATTTCTCGCAATCATACATGTGTACTATAGGTGGCGCAAAAAAACCGCCTATTTTGTTTGAGTCTATAAAATTATACCAACGAGAATTAAAAATGAATAAAAAAATATCAATAAATTTGGAGCGACCTCTTAAATTTTTTTAAGCTGTCCTTTGGGGGGGAGTTCTTAAAACTTCAAAAACTAGCATCTTTTCACGCGAGACTCAAAAAAATAATAGTCTGTTTTTTGCGCCACCGTAATGGTATTATACCTATATAGATATGTGAGTGTAAGCACACTGAAAATGCACACTGTTTGCTACAACTCCATTAATTTTTCTAAAGTCATTCTGTTACATAATTCTGTATAAAACTTTAAAAAAAGAACTTGAAATATAAATAGAACAACAGATATAAAGAAAAAGAATTTTTAGCTAGACGTGTTTCTGGGGAGTTTTTTGCCGCTTCTTCTCCTTAACAGCAATAACACGTTGCGAAGCGGTGTACATAGACTAAAAAGTAAAATTAAATTTTAACCTATATGCATGACCTTCAAAAAGTGTCCTCCAGTGGAACTTATTTTGAATAAAAACATTTGAATTTGAAATATAAAAAGTATGGCCTTTAACAGGTTTATTAAATCCTAACGACGCATTCAACGTTATTAGCTTCCTTGGTGTTGGACATGACCATGGGCGGTGGTAACAACTTAGCACTGGGTGGACCGTTTGTCGGTATGCTTACATGTAAACTTAAAAGAACGTGCAGTTTTATTTTACATTTGGGTAAATACACTTAAATAAAAATATAATCGAAAATCAGTGGGATATCTTGGGGTTTATTATATTTATATATGTATTAAATTTACAAAATAGTGTAAGTATGTGTATTTAAATTGTACAGTCCTATCTTTTTCTGCTCCACCTATATCGCTAGATTAGTTAAGAATTTCTTTTAAGCTAGGTTGCCTGGAAGAGATCGCTTTTAGCGATAAGGCCGCCTGTTGTTTTTCCAAGAAGTATTGTAATTATGCATTTTGTTTTTGTATTTGTTTTTTTAGTGGGCAATAAAGTGTTATCTATCTATCTTTGATTATGTGCTATTTAATCATTTGTTATAAATAATAAAAAAGCGAGTTAAGAATAATTGGTGGCGCTATCTGAGGCTCTACTATTACTGTCTCATCAAAATTTCCAATCACTATCGTCTGAATCGTAAGTTTCCCTGATTTCAATATTCTGTTAATTCCAATGGCGTGCCTGTGGTACGCCACTCAATCTTTGTAAATATTTACAATCGAAAATTGTCGATATAAATGTTTAAAATTTATGGTAGTTTTCAATAATCATTTCAGCTAATCCCATTTCTGCTAATGCTAATACCATTTTTTTTCTACTATCATTCTGCCGCGACGGTAAGATACTGTGGATTTAGTAGAATACGAATTTTTGACACTATCCCAATGGAATAGTACGTTGAATATCTTCGCAGAGCCAAGATATTGATATAGCAGAATTGGGCCCCAGGTCTAGCCGCAGTTAATAGTTTTATAGAGTTACATAATTAAATATTACATTAATAAATGGACAGATGCGCTAATAGGGGTAAATGTGAATTAAATATAACTAGTTATTTCTCTGTAAGTGAAATGTAAATTCTTTTGAGAAATAAATGTCTTAAACCTAAAACCTAAACATTTTTACTCAGTAATTATCATTTTTAATATTTTTCTTCCATAGTTTTTGGTACTCTCGGGTGATGTTTCCTTTATAATTTAATAACTTTACAAAAACTATGTCTATGTAATTAAGTGCCTTTCCTTAGTTTTTTTGTAGAAAAAATCTTAAGTTTACGTAATTGTTACACCTTGCTAAAACTAATTTTTACCGTACTTTTCTTCTAAAAACACCCACTCCATCCCATTAAATAGAGTTTTAATTAAAACTAACTTAATTAAGCGTCCTGTTTTTATTACCGTATTAGGACTATAACTAATCTCCATAAATCCACATGGTTGTGTACATACGATTATAAATTATAAATAGGCGGTATATGTCTTGGAGACCAAAAAAAACAGAGTAACATTAGAAAACCAAAGAATTTAATAATTAGTAATAAAGCGATATAATCACTATCAACAGGTTTTGCTTTATTTTTAAACACAGAATATTTCCCATTACGCAGCGAGCTATCATTAATCGTAACCGAAACGTCTAAGGAAATAATTATTCCTTTCATTCCGTTACAAGGCATAAGCCAGGATTTAAACTGTTTAACACCTTGTGCTTGGTCAACAAGTCGATAATGTACGCACCCCATTATAAAACGTATCGTATTGGTCACTGACTGGCGACTTGAAACAGCCCTTAGAGCTGTTACACACATCCTATTACTTCGTCGAGCTTATGTTTGTAACTTCTTTGTAAACCGTAATAAACAACCTGGAGTTCACTGAATTAAGCATTGTATAATTATACTACACTACTTGAACACAATAAGCTATTGGATAAAAATCAACTCGTCCCAACTATTTATATTTGTCTTAAATATATAATCAGTATATCGAGGGCTTCATAACAAATGGGCGTACAGAAAGATGTGCAGTTTTACACAAGGGACAAAATTGTGATTAAAACAAAACTAGTTGATTGTATAAGGCTTAAATTTGGAATACCGTTCTTTTTAGGTACACGTGCATACTGGAAAGACTTTGTAAACAGTAATTTGCATAGATTTAAGTAAACAACAATAAAATGGCATTTTTGCGTATACGCCCATTAGTTATGAAGCCCTAGAACGTTTCTTTCTCTACTGTTAATTTAAACTTGACATAATTTTTGGAAATATTGCAGTTTACATAAAACAATTTCGTATTCTAAAAGAAATCTCATAATTCCGGTCACTAAGGTATTTATTTCGCAAATTTCAATAAAATTGGTATATAATATAGCGCAAAAAGTAGCAAACAACGTTCAAACATATAGCGTAGTACATATTAATATTTGTTGTACAATATACTCAGCTATAAAATGCATTAGTCAAAACTTACCTAGTGTCATTAATGAAATAAAATGTCAAATAGCTAAGTATTAATGTATAATAGCTTAATTAGTTAATGAAAATAATAGTTTAGAAAAATTCTAAACATTTGACTATAAAGACAAGTACCTATATATTATACTGTCACTTATCAAGATCATAGGAATTGGCTAATTTACAAAATTTATTGCCATCAACCACTATATGTTAAATAGCTAAGCATTAAGACTAAAATATCTGTCGACCTACAAACCCGTGTGTTCCGTGTTAAACATCTGCCTAACCCATGCATGCGTAATCAAAATAAAAATATTATTTTAGTAGATTTATTCGATAGTGGTCGGCAGATGCGTCGGCGCGTTCCGTGCTCTTCATTTTCTTGTTCTACCATTGTAAAGGTCTCAAAGGGTCAATATCTATAGTAGCTTCCGTTTGATACCAGTCCCATAATGTTTTGTATGCAAACATCTTAAATATACCTCATCGGTTATTAAGAGAGGCTTAGTATTCACTGCCTTATTAGCCTTCTTCAATTCGGAACTTATACATTACTAGCTGACCCGGCAAACGTTGTTTTGGCTATTGAATTATTTTTACTAATTTTAGGTAAGTTAAATTATTACAGTACTAATATCGCTATTAAAAATTGGGTTCGATGGTAGAAAGTGTGAAAATTTAGGGTTGTATGTATTTTTAATCATGAAAAAAAAGATAATAAGAAATTTTGACAAAAAATAAAAAATATTTAGGGGTGGGTCTTATCATTTAGGGGTATGAAATATAGATGTTGGCTGATTCTCAGATCTAGCCGATATGCACACAAAATTTCATACAAATCGGTTCCGCCGTTTCGGAGGAGTTTGGTAACAAACATCGCGACACGATAATTTTATATATTAGATTATACTTAAATTCGTATACAGCAAATGTGTGAGTTATATAGTAAATGAAATATGTACTTACAAAATTGACATATATATTGTCCTAATTTTTTAATATTAATGGTTAAAAATATAGTTTAGTATGTGCCTATTCACGCACTGTCAGAGCTCCTGTAGAGGCGGTGAACGTTAACAACAAGAACTACATACAACACGTTAGCTATGAATACGCCAACAACTATTTAGTTAATATTTTCTTAAGTTTTCGCGACGTGTGTTTTTATTTTTATTATGTATATAATAAAAATAAAAAATAAATAAAAGATCTTTTATTTTTCCTTCGACCCATTTTAATATTATATAAATTTTTTAGAGCTAGGTATGTTTGCCGAAGAGTTTCTTGCGCCGCTTCTTCTCTTCAAGCCATAACATGTTGTAAAGTGGTGGTAAATTAGATTAGGTTCCCATAGAGTAAATAATAACCATAAACAAAATTAAAACTAAGTAATTAAAATGAACAAGTTGGCGGTAGGCTGAGTAAAACTATACCAATACTCGTCGACAATTGTCTTCTTTTTCGTCCGTGCCCAAGGCCACTGAAAAGCGGCCTAAACGTCGGAATAACCTAAACCAAATAAATTACCGCACTTAAAATTGTTAAAACGTAGGTTTATTAACTATTTAGTTAATTGTCATTTGCCTAGGGAATCCTAGAAAGCTAGTTGAAAATAAATATAGGTTATATTTTACAAACTACTCTATGGTATTTTTTTTCAATCTAATTATTGTTAAAAGAAGTTCCGAATTTAGCACACCCTAAAATTATTTTCTGAATTTTTCGCATCATGGTTAAAACATAAGTGTTCCATTTTACTCCAATAATAATATTGTACTATGATTTAAAAATTGTTAAATTTATAATCATTTACTTTCAATGCAGGTTTTGTAATAGTTTGATATATAGATAGATATAACTTTACTATTTAGTAAAATACACAATCATTTAAATAGAGACGTAAATATGTAGTTAATAATAAGGTATTACCAATAAGAATTAATTTACCTATTCCAGTGCTACAAATCCCTCAAATAAAGCTGATTTTAAAGGATCCGAATGCAATCGGCTTAACACTATTAACTTCATTTTTCGCTCACAAATACTCTACTTGTCTTAATAATGTGTAAATTAATTTAAATCGGCCTTTGGAGTACGAAATTCCCAATTCATTACCAGCGGGACAGTTTAATGCGACGGCCGAGGTCTTAGCCGCAATAGACAAGAGTCCGCCGCAAAATCCGCGTATACCCAACATACTGGACCCAGGTGGTAAATTCTTTGAATAGAAAAATGGGCTCCGGTAAATCTTTCCAGTTTCATTAAACGCCGTAACGAGGCTCTTATTCATTTAAATTCACGCTTAATTAAAGCTAGCTTATCTCGAGGCTAGGTGTTAAGAACTAATTGATAATCGAAATGGGTTGACGTATCGACTGTGTATACGTATAATTGCGGTGCGGTTTTTGTGAGCAGTGCAGAAATTAAAATTATATCTGCTCATATATGTCCCATTGCTGGACTGTCTCCCTATTGTTGAGGGGGGAGCACCATAAACACTAGCTTTGTCCAAGCCAGATTGATGATGATTAACCATATTAGTAAGATCAATGAATATTTAGCACGATCATGAAATAGTATTTATTCTTCTTCCATGGTAAGATGTAGGAACAAGCTAATAGACAAGAATGACGGTTATATTCTAAGTACTCCTAAGATAGACCCGACGTTTGTAGGTTGATAGAATGAGTGTATGATTGTTGTTATTGTCAAGCGCCTGTCGATGGTGGGCAAGTGTGTAATCGGTCTATAATTTTTGGTTCTATAGTGCTGCCGGATTTCAAGAAAAATGGGTGGCACCTGTCGTCATAAGAGTTAGAAGCGATCCATACCCGACGGGTTTCTGCAATTGAGTAGCCAAGCAGCCATGCGCTCTTTTGAACCACTTGATTCAAAAGTTACACAATTCGACCGACCCTTTATTTCAGTTATGTGCAGAACGAATTGCATTACCATTGTCAATTGGTTCAAGAGTAATAGGTTCCATTTCTGCGACCTATTCGCGCGATTCCTTAACCATCTTATTCTAGTCACCCTCAGTATGACTGATAGGCCAGATACTGCCCCAGAATGAAGTTATGACAGCAGTATTCGGCTTTTGTCTGTCAGTAACAGTATCAATTCTGGATTGCTCCCAATTTCTATTTACGCTTTTCTCTTCACTTTGGAAGGTCTAATTCAAAAATATCTATTTGTTATATTTCGTGATGGATTTTTTTATCGCTGGAATACACCAGACAAGCTGATGGTCCAACTATGCTGGTTAGTGGCTACTGTCGTCTGTGAATATTTGCTACGAATGAGCTGCTGGTACTCGTAGTTAAGATTTGAACTTGATCACTAATGCCGGAACACAATTCATGGTTATTATGTCGGCATGCTCTATGGGTTGTTTTGTCGCCTCTTATGGCAAGCTGCATGAATTAGTATTCTTTCTCCGTTCCTGCATGGATAAGGTCTTCCAATAAAAAATAATTAACAGTCACTTTTCAGTTGGCCTCAACTAACAATAATACCCAGCGAACGACTTGCTCCGACGCACTAATTCAACCAGAGATTACTTACAATCTCATTACGCGCGAGCCAACGTCGTATTTAATACCAGGGGATAATGGAACGAATACATTTTAATTTTCACATCGGTATGAAGATCGCCTCTCGTTAATACGTCGCTCAAATCACTTTAAACCCAGGTCCGTGACGGAGCCGTAATCGCTAATTATTAAGGATTATGCACTTGCGTCTGCCTCAATTGACAGTTTATAATGAGACGTAAAAAAATGACAGAACAGAATCTACTTTTACCTTTACAAAGAATGTTTACTATTCGTTATCTATCTTGATCTAAAGTGAATTTACCTAAGAAAATTCTTATGGTGTTTTATTTTAAACAGTTTTTAGATTCGCATTCCAGAAACTTCTAAAATATCTGCCAACGTTAGCTATTCATTGCAATAGATTCTTTCTTACAGTACTGGTTATATCTTCGCGACTAGGCTCGTGGAAACTTTTAGATTCGTTTTTTACAAGATTTATAACAAGATCTTTGGAAGATTAAATATGTAGTGGATCATTTATAATAGATAGATGGCGTTGTGCAATAATTGAAACCGTAATACATGTCTCACACGAACAAAGAATATATACAAATTTTCAACAATGATAGTCGGGCCACAGGGTAGATAAATATATTGAGTGGGGTTTAGTCCCGAGGTATTACAGCAGTCTCAGTAGATGTTCTGAATCTACCCAAATATACTACTCTGTGAGAATACCTACCAAATTTCCTGAGAATCGGTTTATTATTACTGTCATATGTTCCATTCGTAAGGGTAATGATAAAAAATTTAAAAACTTCGTTTAAAAAAATAAAAACTTCGTTTAAAAAAACCGACTTCAAAAACGAAAAAACTAAAATGTATAAAATAACTTATTTCTAAAGCTATTAAATATTAATATATATTATCTAAAACATCTTAAAGTCGGTGCTTAGTAATTTTCAAAATATAGTAATTTGTATGTTTTACCTTACCTTTACCGACTTCAAGATGTTTTAGATATATTAATATAATAGCTTAAGAAATAAGTTATTTTATACATTTTAGTTTTTTCGTTTTTGAAGTCGATATTTTTAAAAGAAGTTTTTAAATTTTATTTGTTACTTTTTAACCGACTTCGAAAAAAGGAGGAGGTTCTCAATTCGTCGGGATCTTCTTTTTGTGTTGCTTTTTTTATGTATGTTCGACGATTACTCCGTGATTTATGATCCGATTTACGTGATTCTTTTTTTGTTCGACGCGGAATAGCTTCCAATTGGTCCCCTAAAAATTTTACATAGTTTGGTCTAGTAGTTTTCATTTTATGAACATTTTTCATGGAAATAATTTTCACTTCGTTCCATATGTACACCGATTACTCCGTGATTTATGATCCGATTTACGTGATTCTTTTTTGTTCGACGCGGAATAGCTTCTAATTGGTCCCCTAAAAATTTTACAGTTTGGCCCCGTAGTTTTCATTTTATGAACATTTTTCATGAAAATAATTTTAACTCCGTTCCATATGTACACCGATTACTCTGAGATTTATTATTCGATTTACGTGATTATTTTTTTGTTCGACGCGGAATAGCTGCCATGTAGTCCTCTAAAAATTTGACATAGTTTGGCCCTGTAGTTTTCATTTTACGTACATTTTTTTGTTCCCGGTTCTTGGAACCTATATTTTTTAAGAAGCGCGGCACCATTCGTAAGTCCTCCCATACATAGCTAGACACTAAAAAGAAACAAATAAAAAATAAAACTTCGTTTAAAAAAACCGACTTCAAAAACTAAAAAACTAAAATGTATAAAATAACTTATTTCTAAAGCTATTATTATTAATATATATTATCTAAAACATCTTGAAGTCGGTGCAAAGTAAAACATAAAAATTACCATATTTTTAAAATTATTAAGCACCGACTTTAAGATATCTTAGATAATATATATTAATAATAATAGGTTTAGAAATAAGTTATTTTATACATTTTAGTTTTTGAAGTCGGTTTTTTTAAACGAAGTTTTATTTTTTTAGTTTTTTCGTTCTTGAAGTCGGTTTTTTTTAACCAAGTTTTAAATTTTTATTAGTGTCTAGCTATGTATGGGTGGACCTACGAATGGTGCCGCGCTTCTTAAAAAATATAGGTCCCAAGAACCGGGAACAAAAAAATGTTCGTAAAATGAAAACTACTGGGCCAAACTATGTAAAAATTTTTAGGAGACCAATTGGAAGCTATTCCGCCTCGAACAAAAAAAGAATCACGTAAATCGGATCATAAACCACGGAGTTATCGGCGAACATACATAAAAAAAGCAACAAAAAAAACAAAAAAAAAGATCCCGAGGAATTGAGAACCTCCTCCTTTTTTCGAAGTCGGTTAAAAAAGTTATAAAATGATTAGTTACTTGATAAATGTGCTCTAAAAAGTCCATAAAATTTTAAATTTATCTCACGGATGCGGGAATCGGTAAATCAGCTCGTTTAAGTCTATATTAAAATTCAGATATTAAATTGTAAAACGTAAAGATACGTGATCCTTTTTCCATAAGGAGTCAATTGGCAATCTGAACCTCGCACCTATAGAGAATAAATGGATGCCGCGACGGCCGATTAAAAATATGACCACTTAACGCGTTAAATAACACAAAAGGATGGCAATATTTTCAAAATAATCACGTCAATAATTGGCACGCAAGGGGTGCTCGTTGGAGATCCTCTCGTTATTCCCGAAAGGATTTTACCACCAACCGAGTCAGATTAATCGTTTTAACTATAACATAATTTTATATTTGCGCGTAGAACTGCGCTGCGTCAATTATACAGCAAATATACAGCTTTCTATTACTCATGTTAGGCGTGTGAACTTAGGACCTTGGGATAAGTTAAAAACCATATTGCACCTTCATGGGAATTATTACTATCGTTATGAATGCCTGCGAAATAACTAATAAAAGAAATAAATTTAGATAGGTACCTAAATTTATTTCTTTTATTAGTTAGTTATTTTGATTCGCACTACGATTATTTATTTGAACAATAATAATTATAGTTATAATCATGTTGCAACTGTCTTCTATGGCAGTTTTTGGGGCCCATGGAGGGAGTGGCGAGTCACCGTATGCCCATTTTTCCATGTTCACCGAACATTGCGATGGGCAGACGCCGTAGTACCCATATTCCCAGAACCCTAGAACCACTAACAGTTCACCCCTATAGCCCGGTACTTTTTGTTCTCCTTTACCACAATAGTCTTACACTGACCGGGGCTTGTCTTTGGATCCATTAGTATATAGTGTAGACAGGGATAATCGGCGGTCAGTTTCACACCACATTTACATTAAATTTGTCAAGGGGCTTCCACGTGTTGGCTTTCCCAAGGCCCCACGGAAGCCCTCCAAAAGTCCGGGCCATAATTTTATGGCCCGTGCTCTTGATAGTTATAAAATAATAAATTATGCATAAAAAGTATGAAGAGAAGTTTTAATTAACTATACAATTTCCAAAGCAATAAATAAATAAACAGTTACGCCAATAAGTCAGCAGCAACGAAAATACTGTCCGAAAAAATGTTTTCATTCGTACGAAATATGTTGTTCGTATATTTCCATAATCTGATATATAAAATATCGTGTTTTCGTTAACAACGAAACATTCCATGTAATATCAATTTCTGGACCAAGTCCGGGATTAGATGCTAAAATAATAAGACACTAAATATGAAAATGCTACCCATCATCAAAAACTGTATAACTTTTATGTGCATCTTTTCCAAATCTAAAAAGCAAATGTTCTGTTACAAGTCAACCATAAAGCCTAGCCCAGATTTTTAAAATTCAGACATAGTACTTTTACAGTTTTGCTTTATAATATAACTAATATTAATTAATCAGGACTAACTAAAATTAAGTTTTCTACCGTGTACCTACAAGTGCTTACAATATCTTATAATTTTAACAAACACTGAACGAAACAGCGATTTCGGTATACGCCAAGATTAGATTTGTTACTTTTGGAATTCATCGAACTATCACTGCAACAAAGAGATTGGCTACAAAGGCGTTGAAATTCGTGAATACTATCATGATGGGGGTTCATAATAGTTCGGAGTCCGCATTCACACTGGCAATATTGAAAAGAATACGATACTATCGGTTGAAGCCGATGGATTACACCATGATATGACGCCTGCGGTCAAAACACAGATCACATTCAAAAAATAGCCAAACGAAGATCGCAATGAAGATAGCAGATAATTCAAATCGCTTCGGCGATAGTCATCGCGGCGTACCATATGTGAGAAATCACTTTTTCTGTTATAGATTGAATACGTGTCGATAATACGATAATATCTAAGTATTATTACCAATACAATGTATTTTTATCTCATGGGCATTTATTGTCATTTTTTTAAATTCCGTAGTTATAACAAGGTCATGCCTCTATTGTCTATAATAATAATATAACTGCTCATAACTTGCCACTGCTGGACTTCCTAATATTTAGGGGATGGGTAGTATGTCCACCACGCTTGCCTAAGAGGAATTCTCGAGTCTGTTCATCACGATCACGACGTTTCATCGCAATTCTTTTCTTCATCTACAGCAGCACGTGATAATTGTAATAATACATTAGATGATAATACTAAATGGCGCATATTTCCCGTCCAGAATTCGGACCCATGTCTCTTTTGAAACGCGAGTTTTGGACTCAGAGCATTACCAAATGAGTTACCAAGGGTTTGTCCATTGTAGCAGGTGTATAAATGTGAAAATGACTTTTATTTGCAGACTGGACTGTTTGGTTTTTTAGAGATCAAAACATTTTTCCTTGCTTGTTTTGAATTTGTTGTCCTTTTTATTATTATTTCTTAGGTATCTTCCCTTTGATGTTACAAAAAACTAAAACTACTTACGAATTAAACGTGTATTCAATTTTTTGTATATCAAAAATTACAGTACTCACGTTTCTAAAATAACTCGGATTGATAGGTGCTTAGTGAAATAGAGCCTTTACCGCTATTTTATCGTAAGCGACATTAGGACCTAAGCATAGTTTTGATTACAAAAGGTATTTTATCCATAATGTTGTTTTAAGACTTTCAGTTTTTGATTCAGGAGGGTCTAATCTAAATCGAAAGGGGTTAAAACAAAACAATAGTTTACGTCAAAAAATATAGTCAGGTCCAAATGTAGCTTAAGATAAACCAGCGGTAATAACTCGAAATGCAACATTTATAAATTAGTTACCTATAAAATAAAATACTTTCATTTGCAAAACACGTTAATGAATAACCACATTTTATTTTCGTTCAATATATGTATACGAAATAAATATGCATGTATAGAAAAATATTAAAAAAATAACAAGAGTGAAGTGGTCGCCATGGTTCAAAGAGCCAAGTACTGGCAACTGTTAATGAAGGGTGGCTTTTATTGAAACACGCAACACGTTTATTTGCATACGCTGTGTGTAACGTGCTTTTACTATCGTTTGGTAACCGGTGGGATTTTTGTAGAAATACCACGCTTCAAGTTTAATAGCTCCTATTTATCTATTTATTCTCTTGTTACCTATTTATATTTGAAAACATATCTCACAGTTTGACTTGCGGTATACCCTAGAAATAATCCATCATGCAAAAGTTAATAGAAAGTTGAAATATGCATTTTGTATTTCAACTTGTAAGATTACCTTATTCATCTTCTCCTCCCCTGAAGCGCAGCCAAGATTGCAGCTCTTTGAGTGACTCAAAACAACGAAGTATTTACGACAAATCAAAATTTCGTGTCGCTGAGCAGTTAAGATTTTACTTATACTTACTTTATAATGTTAAAATATCAATGTTTAAGAACAAATAGTAAGCCGTACCGATACTTAGAAAGTCATTTTGATCCCAAGACAAAAATAATACAATGTTACAGTCCATAGCTCGATTAACAGTTTATGTTTACTTAAATGAAGCAGCTTGAAATGCTCCAGAATCTAAATACACGCAAAGTTTTTTTTTTAATCCAAGATAAATATTTAATAAGTTTGAATACACTTTAGAACGCGCGCAACTCTTTTTGTCAAATAATCATAGAAAGTAGTAACTGGGTAATGTTCTCAGGACTTCCTAAACCACTGCGTATATAATTGTCACCCTATAACACCATATCAAACACCTAACTATGGGTATGCGTTATGGCCTTAAAATCCCTCAAATAAGGGGTGCGACACACCTGTCCGGCGCCCTCGCTGACACGCGACGAGCGCAAGTTGCACAAGCTTTACAACCACTCTTAGTTGAGCTATGTGCTCTGTCTAATGTACTTGGAACCGTATCCCAAAAGAGTGCACCTTTTGGTCACCAAGTTTCAAGTTATTTTAGTGGTTTTGATTTAGGGTAACTACTACGTGCTTTCGAATCTCTAATTGTGTATAGTAATGTGCATTGTTATGGATATAGTTGAAAAAATTGTATTGAACAAGTTTGTAGAATTTTTTATGCGATTATTATTAATACACATATAAATTATTATTATTACAGATGCAATTAATTTTGCGGCCTCTGTAGTATTGTGGTCAAAGTATTGGTTAGATAGATGGACTTAACCAACATACTAGGGTTCGACTCGGGTAATGTATACTTTCAAACAAATTTTACTACTCTTACTATTATATATTTACTAGTATAGTCTGGGTGTACCAAAATTGACTCCAGTTGCCAACATATTTCATAACACGCATATATTCATACCACCATCATATAGCCATATACGTATATATCGCATACTCAAAATTACTTTCAAAAAACTTGGAAATATATAGTAAGTATACATATACATTTTTCCCTAAATTTAATAATTGCAATTTAATGTTGGTATTTACCGTGGTAGTTCTATAGCTATATTATAATACCACCATGCTACTATCTAAACAGAAACATTAATTTATGTTTTTATATAACACGTCTTAAAAGATCTTTTAGTTGTACATTATTCCCAAAATTAATACCTACTTAAACTAATCTATTAACCAATTCTTATTATCCATAGATTAGACATAAATTTAATTAATAGTTTATTTTTAAAGTTACGGTTCAGTCCATACATAAGTAATACATTATTCAGATAAAAAATACCATATTTATTAAAACACAATACGCAATAATAATAATTGCGGAGGGAATCGCAAGCGCCGACGCGTGGCGTGCGCACGCGCAAGACAGGTGTGTACTAGCCCTTATTTTAAATTTGGGAGGGAGAGGGTGAGAGGGAGAATAAAATACAATACACCATTAAATTTTACTTCAATTATTAGCAGTGAACATTCCTATAGAGAGCTAGGTAACGCATCTATTAAGGACAGTATTTTTTATTTTTATGTCAGAAAAAAAGACGAAGAAGAAAGGTACTTTTGTAACAATACAACACATCTTTTGCCCTAGACATTATAACAAACAAAATACACGCTCAAAGTCATTGAAAAGTATTTTTTGTTATATATAGAAATTACGAATGTATATATAATGTATGTATAATGTATAACTACTCCTTACAGCTTGAAGTCGGTGCGAAGTAAAAAATAACTACTATATTTTGAAAATTTGCTGTTGTTTTTATTTTGTTTTTCTTGTCGCTGACTTGAAGATGTTGTACATTTTTTATTTTTTCCTTTGTATTTACTCTTGTAGTCTTTATGGTAAAAATATTTTATAGTATTTTTTACTTTTAAGTTACGTATATGCTATCCGCTATCTATAAAATGTATATCCTGAAGCTGTACTGAATCCAACACAAAAAAAAGAAACAAAAAGTTATAACTGAACGTACGTAGAAAAATGACACGACAATTTGAGGACCTCCTCCTTTTTTAAAGTAGGTTAAAAATAATAAACATTCATTGTTTATCGACTTGTAACAAAAGTCCATTTTTTCCTTTAATCAGCGCAAGGTAGATGGCGTCAGGCATCCTAAGGCCTTCTGGCACAGCCTTTCTATCCGCTCATTAACCAAAATCTCGTTGTGAACGTGCCCGACAATGCGGCTTTGCAAAAAGCTGTTTATGCATCCGCTACAAGGGAAACTCCGGCAGAACAACCCAGACACGTTTATTGTTCCAAAGTATATATCACGAGTGGTAACGAATACTAGTCACATATACTTACTATTTTCTTATCGCCTCAACGTTTAATTTCAAGTGATTAGTGAGATAAAAGCAACATTTAAGATATAGATGATGTTAGCTTATATTTATTCTAAAAATTATACAAACACTATACAGTACAAAACTTTAACAAGAAAATTAAGTTTCTATCCTATTTAGAAAATAATATCTAAAAAATTGTATTTTGAAAATTACTCTATATCCTGTATCTAAGGGTGTGTAGGTACAAAATATTTGAAATAAAGTATTATAATACAAGAAGCCCGGCAAACGTTGTTCTGCCCTAAAGAATAAAATTTAAACCCTGGCTGCAGTGCCACGAACCGGGTCTAATTAAATCTAAACCATTCTCGAAACCACTTGAACATGCACACAAAAATTTCATCAAATTCGGTTCAACCTTTTAGAAGTTCAGTGACATACTCACGAACGCAATAATTATATGTATAGGTATATAAAGATTGGTTGAAAATAAATAATACCTGTAGGATTATTTTTAAGTAAGAATTGTGTTTATGTGAAAAATCACAACTGTTTAGAGGTATATGGCCTTTTTAGTTGTTCAATGAAATTATCCAGCTAGCCTAGCCTCCCCGGGTAACCAATTTTATAGAATGAGTTCAGCTGACATGCAGACGGCCCACTTCAAAGAAAGCGGTTACTATCGCCTATGCACGTCTGTAATACCAAAAGGACTACCAATGTCTGCCACTCTCTAAAGAAAGACTGGAACCTGGCCAGTAATGCCGGGACCCAACTCAAGGTTGTTATGGCGGCATATTTTAGACCAGGGTTGGTAGCCATCCAGACGGGCAAATATCCTACCACCTGCCTGTGCGTATTTACCGCCTCTTATGACAGGCCGCCCGGCCGCAGGAAATTGTATTCTTTGTCATGCACGGATTGCATTGTACCCGCGCGGATATAAAGTGCATAGAATCTTCATAGAATCGTAATTACGTAGTGAAAATTAGGTCTAGTCTTACGTAAGCCCGAATTTAACCAGTGAGTTAAGCCGCTAGGCTAAGTTCGACCTACGTTTTATGGACCATAGACTCAGCTGTTTAAGACTGAATTCCGTGTTAACAATCATAATGCGCGCTCAGTATTAGAGGCTTACGCGAGTAAAACATACTGGTGTAAATCCGGGCTTACACAAAACTATCTAAGTATAAAGGTATTTTGTAGAATAACAAAATGAGAACTTAATAGTGACAGTAATGTTCTTCGTTAATTGGAAATAGTTAACAGTTAAGCAGGTGGCTTGAATATTTCCGATCTGTATCTTATCATCATAAACCATGGCTTACGTTCAAAAATATGTTTTATATTAAACAGGAAAATTTATTTAGCTTTGTATATAATCGTATACCGGTGAATACAGCGTGCGAGATTACTGTTTCTTTGTAAAATCTATTGTTATCTGTGTATTATTAAAAAATCACTAAAATTCTAGTAAATATTATTACGGCAACTTTATTTTTAAATACTTTTTATCTACATTACATTAGTACATTATGTATACACAGTATAATTTCTTCTCTTTTTTAGAGTTGTGCGTTTAGCGTAAGTAGTAAAAAATTCTTCATAAGTATTATTTCGTGTTTCGCGTTAGTTTGGTTTTTATTGATAACACCATTAATTTTAAAAACCGAAAGAAATAGTAAAAGCCTTAAACGACTTTTAAACACTCGAAAATAGGTTTAGGATTCGTGGTAACTTAGTGGTTGAGGCATCCACATCTCATTTTAATGATATGGGTTTGACTTCTCGCTTAAGAATACTTTATAACTCAGTTTATATATTATTATAATTATTATGCCAAAGAAAAAGCGACTGAAATATAGATACATCGAGATTTCTTATGTCATAATTCCACTAGATCGTCTAGGTCAATTAACTCTGTTTGTGACATTTTGAGAGGATGACCGAATTTTAATAAAATTTGAGAATGAGATAGGTTGTATCCTGGACAGAACAAAGGCATAATCATTATAAATGAATAAAAAAATTGGGGATCAAAATTTGTATGGTAATATCACAATTTCTCTAGTTAAGAATATGAAAATTCATATTTAAAATGACGACGAAAAAGTAAGGACGGTGGAAAGCATTTTAAACAAAATAAAACTAATAAATGTAGGAAAATACATATACGTCTTTAAGTGAAAAAATAAATCAAGATGAAGCAGCGGGAAACGCAGCTACTTGCAAATAATTATCCCATGTCATATTTTAAAATGTATAAATAAAATGCATGTCGGTTTGTCCCGGCAATCAATGCAAATATATTAACAGTAAAATTAGCTTGCCGCCGGGGACACGTCCGTGAAGGTCTTGTACTACCAACGTGTAGAACGCAACTTGGGTGGAATACAAAATACGTACACTCTAAAAATATATATCACGTTTTGTAAAGATGCATTATTTAGTGGGAACTGAGTTAATATTATTCTTCCTTATTTCATATGTATACCTATGTTTACGGATAAAAGACTAAAGTCAGTGGCGGCTTCGCTCACGTACATTACAAATAGTCATAGTTTGAGTAGTAAAAATAAAATTACATGACGAATTAAGGACCTCCTCTTTGTTTTAAGTCGGTTAAAACAAAGTAAAAGGTAGCCCTTTTCACCACCCTAGGGATATCATTTCCAAAAACGGCTATATACGTGTGCATTAATTTCTAACCAGAAGTAGATTTATAAAATTTCGTGCTAAGAAGCACTTTAAACTTTAAAAATGATGGATTTTCATAGAAACTTCATCCTTTTTTATCTCCCCCGTAGGGTTTAATTTTCAAAAATTCTTCCTTCGTACACAGTATAGAAAGAATGCGCATGATTTTTTTTACAATCATAACCCCAATAGTTTGGGCTATGCGTTGATATGTCAGTTAGTCAGAGTATACGTATTGATATATGATCTTTTACTATGAAAGTTGTAAATCTAGCAAGACATGAGCTAGGTTCGTCGTACATTAGCTTCTATTGGTTTAGCAAGTACCACCTATGGAGATAAATAGTGATAGCTGTTACATGACTATGGGATAAAGAGGATGGAATAGGGAATGAGATATAGGGAACAGACAGGACGAACAGGATAGAAAGGATGGGATATGGGATTGAAATAGGGGGTGGGATACAGAATATGGGAAAAATGGGTCATTAGAACTCTCATCTAGTTATTACATTAGCCCCCAGTTGTACTGTTACTTACAATTTTGTCAAGGCATTTGTATGTAAATATTGTTACGTGCAAGCGGGGTACGCACTTAGGATTGGATGTAAATACAAGTTTTTTCAACTAAATGCTTTCATTGATTTACACAGCCGTACGTGATTCTTCTCTCCAGGGTTGCCCCTTCAGACACAATTAACGACACTCTCCCCCGATGATGAGATATCTCACTCAGAATACCGTCGCCGATATTGCGTAGAACACCTCCTGCTACTGCAGTGCTCACCTCCGAATTTAGTGCGCGTAGCTAGCTTCTGGATCTCCTCTTAAACTACGCTAAATGCCTCCGTCACTGAATTGCCCACTAAACTCGCTATGAAACTTGTTACTGTCTTCTTCTAAACTTCTCTTCCAACTCTCAAAACTCGTCACTAACTGCTATTAAACTTCTTCTCCGACTCTCGCGTATGGCACTTGTCGCTTCGCTGTCTCCAACTGGACTGTCCGATAGGCGCACCTTACGCTGTTTATATACCCGGAAGAATCTTCTGGAATCCATAATTTCGATCTTCTTTTGGTTATTCTTTTATTTATTGTCTATTCCTTTCTAAACATCTATCTATATCTATCTTTTCCTTCTAGAATTCCGATCTTCATTTTACTATTCCTTGTTCATCATCTATCTCTTTCTAAAATGTATCTGTTCTTGTATTTTCCTTCCAGAATCTTCTAGCTTTTTCAAAGGCCTTGAGACCGATTTACGCTGCCAGAAAGGTTTACCCACCACACCACAATATGTTCCTAACCATCCTTATATTATTCGCCACATAACCATGTGATCGTTTTACATGTGTACTAACATATGCTTTAGTCCAAATAACTATTGCTAATGGTCACTATCTGAAATTATACGGATCGTTGGCTTCTTTGGCTAGTAATAGAATATATTCCCATCATAGTGGATCCCATTAATAACATAGCGTAGTACAGGTGCACAGTAATCATACTCAGCTATGAGGTAAGATTAAGTTATCAACATACAATTTATAAAATCAATAAATGTCAATGAGTGGACCGCTCTTGTGTCTTGGGGTAAAGACAAAAGAAAGAAAGAAAAAGAAGATTTATTTAAATAATGTTTAACAATGAAGTCATAAATCCATATTAGTACAAATATTATAATGTAATATTAGTTTTATACATGCAAAAGTAACTGTCAGTTTGATTATGATTTTCCTGAAATTTGGTATAATTATAGTAGTCTCAATACAGAAAATGGAATAATTTAGAGTGCAACCTGTGTGATGGCTTACTCTCACATTATTACAGGTACAAAATTAAATGCGCACACCCATTGAAATAACAATCAGTTTATTCCTAACATTGCGAAAAGGAAGACGTAAACGTCAAATTCACTTTAATTTTAACATAAACAGACGTAGATTTTTGCAAACCTGACTCGAATCTTATACTAATACTAGCTTCTGCAAACGACTTCATCCGCGTGGAATAGTTTAAAAAAAAGGAAGTTAAAAATACCCCCCGATTTTTAAACATTCTTCACTGGTGCTCCGCTCCTTTTGGTCTTAGCGTGATAATATATAGCCTATAGACTATAACCTTTTTCAATAAATAGGCTATCTAACACTGAAATAATTTTTCAAATCAGATCAGTAGTTCCTGAGATTAATGCGTTCAAACAAAGAAACTTTTCAGCTTTATTATATTAGTATAAGATATAAAGCTGAAGTGTTTGTTTGTATGCTTGAACGCGCTTATTTCAGGAACTACTGGTCTGATTTGAAGAGTTCTGTCAATATTAGATAGCCCATTTATTGAGGAAGGCTATATAATTATATCAGGCTAGGTTTAGCAAAGGCTAATATATATCATCACGCTGAGACCAATAGCAGCGGAGCACCATTGAAGAATGTTTCAATATCTGGACGTTTTTGTAACTTACTTTTATTTAACTATTCCACGCGGACGAAGTCACGGGCAGAAGCCTGTTCGATATAAGACTAATGATAATCTCTTTAAATTTTTGTAATTAATTAGCTTAATACTGATAAAGGCCATTTTGTGGCAGTTTTTACGGTATTGACAGTTGATAAATTACAATAAAACGAAGTTTAAGTTGTGGATTAAGGACAAGCACATCTTCAATCCAAATCCTTGATTTATTGCAGTCAGTTGATATCGGTATCTCGTTTTGATTTCATTGGTCGTTAAGCGTGGGAACTGACCACTGTATACTGAAACACATTGTTTCTCCATCAGTATTAATGGAGGAAGTCAAATACCTTACTGGTTTTATTCCTCATTTCCGGTCAAATCACTATTAGAAATTATCATGGGCTTTATTTTTATGATCCAAGATTAATGTCTAAATAATTATAAGCTTCGTTAAATGAGGTACTGATGTGCTTTAAGAATAATCTATTTCGCACCAAATGGTTTGTTAAGTCATCAATCATTATAAGATTTGTTAAATAGGAAATGTACGGGTGCGTACTAGAAAAAAAATGGCAGTGCGTGTCAGTCACGCGCCGTTATGGGCTCCGTAGAAATTACGAGTCTCTACATTTTTGTCATTTGGCTACACACGCAAAAATAAAATATAGAAATACTAGCTTCTGCCCGCGACTTCGTCCGCGTGGATTTTTTTTCATAAAAAGTATCCTATGTTACTTCTTATACCTCCAAGAATATGTGTACAAAGTTTCATGATGATCGGTTGAGTAGTTTTCGCGTGAAAGCGTAACAAACAAACTTACATTCACATTTATAATATTAGTAGGGAATCTACAACTTAAAAACTAATAAACGAATTGTAGTCGAGCAATTGTCTTTTAATGCTTTTAAATACTTTACTTTGAATTTCTCTTAATTTTTACCACATACTTCAGAGAGGGTAGACACTTTCTACGTCATCAGTAGCGAATATATGTATATTACTACTACTTAGTACACTTTAAAAATGTTCTTTACCTAGTATAAAATAGAGTCGCTTCCGTGTTTGTCCGTCTGTATATCCGCTAACTCTTTCTAAACCACGCAACGGATTTTTAACAATTTTATAATATATATGTAAATGCTAATATATATGTCAGCTTTTTTCCGAGGTTCACTCGCGATAAATAAATAACTTAATAAGTTATTTAATAAGCAACATATAGCTACTTTAACGCAGACCCGCAGCTTAGCCGCGAGGGAAACTATTAAATTAATACAAAATAGTTTTTATGAAAGAAAGGTGTATCATACATAGACAAACGCACTAATAAGGGTTTTGACGGAAATAGCTGCAGAACTCTAAACAAAAAAAATGTCGTGTGATCGTGGGTGTAGCAGAAACGTCGTTATAAACATATTTTGCAAGTCTTTCCTTGTAGGCGGCGCAGTGCGAGTGATGTTTCACACAACTTACAAATCTTAAGGAACTCTTAATTAACGTGAGATTGATGAACTTAGTACGAATGCCATTAGCGTCTAATCTTACAATTAATCAACTAATATAAAAAATATTGCAAAAAATAGATTTTTATGTATTTTCAATTAGTGTAATTTAAAACTAAAATCTCTCTTTTCTTTCACCATATCCCAATTACTTGGGGTCGGCACAATATGTCTTTTCCTTCCACACTCCTCTACTCTGACATACATCTTCCGAAACACCACATATCATCTTATCATCCTTCACACAATCTAAATATGTCTTTATAATTTAAAGTTAAAATAAGAGCATTAAAATAAATCAAAAATACTAGGAAAGATAGATACTAAACGGCAGTGCCTCCGTCGTGAATGTATGCAAGTAAGTATTTACTTATATGTCTTCTTGCTGCAGTATGATGCAGGTTTTATCCGTGCAGGGACCGAGAAAGAATACAATTTCCTGAGGCCGGGCGGCCTGTCATAAGAGGCGACAAAACAACCCACAGCCAGGTGGTAGGGTATTTGCCCGACTGTATGGCTACCACCCCGGGTCTAGAGTATGCAGCCATAACAACCTTGAGTTGTGTTCCGACATTAGTAACCAGGTTCCAGTCTCCCTTAAGAGAGCAACAGCGCATTTGTAGCACCTTTGGTGTTGCAAACGTCCATAGGCGATGGTAACCGCTTTCCATCAGGTGGGTCGTCTGCCTGTCTGCTGAACTCCTGCAATAAAAAAATGGTGGTAATTGAAAAGGGTTCCCAAACAAGAACTCCTGGAGTCCAGTTGTTTTGCTCTACAAAACCTTTTAGTGATTACACACATGTTTAGCCAATTTTCTATATTTTGTTTAGAATAGCAGTCAATAAAACTAATACTGTATTATCTAAAAGTACTCGTAACGAAATACATATGATAATAATTACACAGTATTGTTACGTGCGAGCGGGGTTACGCACTTATGGATTGGAAGAAAACACCAGTTTTTAATTTAAAAGCTTTTATTGACTTACACAGCCGCACGTAGTACCTCTCTGTAGGGTTGCCCCTATACGCACGACCAACGATGCACAGTCCCGACGATAAGTTATCACACCCTCAATACCGTCGCCGATATTGCGCGGACCACCTCCAATATTATCGCGGGTAGCTCGCTTCTGGTTCCTCCTTCAAACTACGCTAAACACCTCCTTCGCGTATCTGTCCACCAAACTTGTCACTAAATTCACCACTTAGTTCGTCTCTGTCCTCTATTAACCTTCTCTAATATCGCACTTGTCGTTTCACCGTCTTGGACTGAACTCAACTTTAATCTGCAACTTTCAACTCTAAACTGCTCGGTAGGCGCGCCTTACGCTGTTTATATACCCGGAAGAATTTTCTAGAAACCATATATCTATCTCTGTCTTTTCTTTCCCGAACCTTCTGTTCGGGAAATTTCGTTTATACATCTATCCCTTTCTAACATCTATCTATGTCTTTCTCTCTTTTGTCGTCTATCTCTTTCTAACATCTATCTATCTCTTTCTTTCGTTTATCGTCTATCTTTTTCTAACATCTATCCGTCCTTGTCTTTTCCTTCCAGAAATGTCTAGTATTTTCTAAAAGTTCTAGAACTGATTTACGCTGTTGGGCAGTTCTACCCTTGGTCTCCACAGTATTTTATATATTCTGTTAGTATATATATATAACTGTATAAATATAATAATATTCCCGTAAAACGAATATTACATGTCTGATACTTAAAAAGAAACCGATAAAACACTTACTTAAAGGTTAAAATAAGGGTTACAACGATTTAAATGTACGGTGGCACGTAGGTATCATTCAAATATCAATAGTGACATGGCCGTACGTCCTTACGCCCTAATTGCTGGACGTTTTAAAGCCTAGCTGGTGTACGCGGTGGCTTTATCTCAATAATTAAAGTCTTATCTTCGAGTGAGAAACGCCGTCAGAACTTTATCGTGATGCGTCCACCCAACGTTATCTTCATTACGACTCCGCGCCGTAACTTTAATTCACGTGTCCATTAATTTTAAAAGCTGCCGCTTGCGTTTGTTAAACCAATAATTATCTTTACTGTAATACAGGCTTCAGTTTTCCAGACTGCAATAAATCATGGGGAAATCAAATGGTGTCGAACGGAATCTAGGGTTCATATTTTACTTGAGGTTCATAGAAACGTCTTTAATTAATGGTCCGCGCAATGCTTTAATTGTTTTGCACTGTAAATAACTATGCTAAAATAAAACCTGAGATATTTAATGTTTTAGCCAAGGATTGTGTATATATGTTACGGGTAATTTGATAAATCCGGTCACTATGAATAATGACCGGTGTGTATACCTAATGCCCGTATCAAGTGGGCAATATAAATAAAACTGGATGATTAATCACTTTCCAAGTCAGTACAAATAATGACAACTTGGGCAATATAATAAAACACAGATGATCCTTAGTTTTTTGTGTAATAAACGAGGTTATGGTATAATTTTATAGCACTTTTATTTATTATTTGAGATATTAAGTGAATTTTGGGTGGCTTAAATAAAATAACCACGAAGACTTAGCCTTCTGACTTATATTTAAAAAAATCGGATCTGTTCATCATAAATGAAAGTGCCATATAACTATACCCCACCCTTAAATTAATGAAACTTACATAATTCTTTTGGAAAAGTAACCGAACTTATCACATTTTCCGCCTAGAAGTAGGGAAGTATTCATACTACCCGGTCCAACAGATAAATTCAAATTATCACCAACCATGATTTTTTTAATGGTCCACGGGCCGTCGGACTTACTACTAATTCCTACTAATATTATAAATGCGAAAGTTTGTAAGAATTTATGTATGTATGTTTGTTACTCTTTCACGCTAAAACTACAGAATGGATTTTGATGAAAATTTACGGTAATATAACTTACACATCAGAACAACATATGGCCTATAATTTATAAAGATATAGTGTGAATTATCCAAAATATAACAATAAGTATCAACAAAGCGGCTGAAACCGCAGGCTACAGCTACTTATTAATATGGGCCGGCCAAAGTAATTAATTTATCAAATTGACAGACGCTCTTGGTCATTATTCATAATAATCAGCCCATATTAATAATGCCCGATTAATCAAATTGCCCGTAACGTATATATGTCAGTGTGGACTGTACCTAAAATGTGACTTCTCAAATTGCCACAAGAACTTGTTTGTATAACTATAATCAAAGCTAACTGGTTTTACCAAATAATAATTTTAATAATTTAATACATCTGTAGAGGGTCACAAAAATTAAAAAATGGAAAAGTAAGGGAACCTAATTCAGGCCAGGAGAATCCTAAAATGCTACTTTTAGAATTTTTATCTGTCACTTGAAAACAATTAAACGGATTGTTTTCAAGTGACAGATAAAAATTAGAAATGAAACTCAAAATATAGATCTTTCTGTTCCGGGTGAAAAATACTTAGGATTATTATTCCGATGAATCATGTCGTTTCTGTGGGATAGATAAATAAAGCTAAAAGATAGCACTGCAATAGCGCTAGTGCCACCGTTGCAACTTTATAACAAACGTGGACATGGCAAGGCGATCTAATTTCGCCGGCACAGTTGATATCAAATAAGTATGGTAATCAGTAAAGAAAGATCTTTTACCAGGCCACAAATGAAAAAACCGATTTTTTTGTTTTTCTCCGAGATCTACCTAGAGTCTGCGCCACGAAATAAGTCCCACGGAAACAAGTGACAGTTCCGCCGTTTGTCAGGATTTTGTTCTTAAAGTAGCCAGGAAATAAATTTACGTCTTTAATTATAGAATATTTAGTTTTTATTATGTCGTAATTATATACAGGGATAAGCAGATTATTACTCTAGCAGGATTATGAACGGCGATGTTTCGTTTTAGACATATACATATATGTACATAAAAATATAATACTTCCACAGCCGATAATAATTATGGAATTACTGATGAGATGTTTAAGAGGTTAACAACAATGCGGTTATTACTCAAATCAGCTCTATACAGAGTGGTGTTAAGATATTTTAATCTAAAACCTATTACACTGTTCGTAAAATAATATTACGGCCCAATATAACACAAATAATAATACTTCGAACGTTAACCGATATGTTACATATATAAGAATAAATTAACCTTTAACTATGAACTAACTTTACAGTCGATAAAACAAGAATATTAAGTGTAATTTAAGTAATAATTCCGTACATATTCTGCATTTAAACTCGTGCCAAATATTGCTCTGAAATGGGAATACCCATTTTAAGACTATTCTGAATAATAATTAAGAATATATAATTGTAGGAAGAAAATTGAAATTCGCGCAGCTATAACTGTGAGACCAGGTTGTAAAAATTTAAATTGCCTTCGTATATTAAAAGGAAGTTTTAGAGTACCGTAAGTCAAATTGTGAATTACTAGTCGGTTTTCCCCAGAATAAAATCTTCACTTTGCGTTGTCCAACACGTACTTTTTAATAGATAATTCAAATTCTCCTTGCAACACAGCTGTCGTGAATTTAATTTTGTATGTTACGGATTTTTTTATTTGTGGAGACATAAGGTATAACAACTATGCCTGCTCTGATATATACATAGATCTAGGTTTGCATTTGACTACCGTTTCATCAACTGTTGAGTAATAACACGATATAGGATGGAGCAAGCCTACCTAAAAATTACCTATTCACTCGTGCCTTGAAGGGTCCCCGGTTGTAAATACAACCGGGAATTGGAATCATTTTCTGGCAAATGTCAGAAAATGATTCCTTTTTAAGCCGGACCCGTGATGAAGTGATTTCTTCGTGACAAGCAGCTTCTGCTTGTCACGGAGAAGAATACGTAGTGTTAGATATATGGAACTACGCGGAAAGACCGCATTAGAAACTCCCGCATCCGCAGCAGCATTAATGTCCTTGACATAGCGAGCTAGATGCATTTTACGGTACGATATAGTTATATAGGGGACTCATGTCTATCCATGCCGCCACGTTAGCTAGCCCTTGGTATGAAATATGACAAGAATGCCCATGGTGTTACAATAAAGAAATCTAAAGAAAGTCGGAAGTGGAGAAGAAAACTAGGAAAACGGGCTTTCAAAACGAAATCGGGAATTAATGCTAGAATCAAGGACATTTAACATCTCTGTGATTAAGATGATAAATTAATATTATATTCAATCAAACTTAAACGGAAGAACGGAAACTATTCAGTAAAAAATGCGAGCAAAGTTCAATTCTCGGTACTGTTACGTTCAATTCCACTCAGCCCACCCTTAATTGCTTGTCAACAAATTCTTGAATCGACAGCTCCGCAGGACACACAAGATTCTTCTTTTTACTCACTCGAAATACTCGATAAACAAGTCATTAATAAACTATCTACCAAGCTTTCTACAGTACGCTTACAATAATAATTAATTGAACATAGCTACTTATTGTAAATATTGTAATCAGTGTGAAATAATTATGAATATTCAACTTTCAGAATAATCTTCAACCAAAATCAAGGATTAACAAAAATTCAAGATTCAGGTAGAGTAGAGTAAAATGCATTATATGCATAAGTAACATATTATTAAATCTAATATGATCTATTACAGAATATAATATTATAATGTACCTACTCTTTGACCCACGTTCATATACCTCAACAACAAGCCCGGTAGCAAGTAGCTGATTGACTTCAAACAATCAAGTTTTTGTAACAGCCCAAAATTGTCACATTTCACAAACCATTTAAGAATTCGCAGACAAAGATTGAATTTTGCTTAAAACAACCAATCATTTGCAATTATTACCCATCTTAAACAAATTTTAAACGTGGTCAAAGATATCAGGAATACCCAGGACAATATTGCTTCGAATAAAATGGACCTGTTATAATTTTGCTTAATTATACATAATATATAAAAATTAAAGTAACTTTTTGTATGTTTCTTTACTTTTTGACAACTCTGGGAATCCACCCATTATCGTTAGACATATACATAAGTACGAAAATATGTAAATATATGTAAAATAGTTTATTGCTTACCAAAACCATTACAAAAATGCGTTGTTACAATATAAACTCTGGACAAATTAATAGTGTTTCAGCATAACACGGATCCAATGTACATATTATACAAACCAAGCTGAATGAACCCATTGTCAAAAAATATGTTATACATGGATATGCCCGCGACTTCGTCCACGCTTGACTTGAAATCCCCGCGGGATTCGCGTTACACAAAGTATCACAGCATTTATGAAAATAAAAAAATAGTGTAAGCTATCGTTTTAGTGGATACTGTGTCGGAATAAGCTAAATTTTATACATCCGTATACCGTGTGGAAAGCTCTGTTACCTTTAATATGATATTGAGATATTGAGGTGACTTAAATGCTTTGAGAGAACAATACAAAATGATAAACAGGTTTAGGTGAATGAAAGCTTTATATGGGAGTAAGTATGTTTCATTAAAAAAAGCGTTTATCAATTATATTTTAAATGTTTTTTAACCCATATAGGTAGGTTATTTATATGAGATATTTTTTGGCGTAATCCCTACTAATATTATAAATGTGAATGTAAGTTTGTTTGTTACGCTTTCACGCGAAAACTACTCAACCGATCATCATGAAACTTTGTACACATATTCTTGGTGGTATTAGAAGTAACACAGGATACTTTTTATAAAAAAAAAACACGCGAACGAAGTCGAGGGCAGAAGCTAGTATCTATATAAATTAACCCAATTTGTTTGTTTCGCAACTCAATTCAATAGGGAAGAAAGAATGTTTGTTAAAAACTAGATGCGATGTACAAATACTTTATAATAATATATTTTTTTCAAACAGAGATAATCTTCTACATTGCTTCTAGCTCAAAAGATTGCTGGTTAAGTCCACCAGCTCTAAACTTCCCCTAAGTGTATTTCAGCAACGAAACAGAATTAGTTATGTTAAATTCAATCAAATATCTCAGAAATATAACAGAAAAGTCTGTCTCTTAAATATTGTTAATATGATATTTATTTACAATTTTATTATAATACACTTAATATTAATTTAAAACTAGACGATACTAAGATACTTGCTAAACAGCAAGGGCTTTCCCGGCAAATTAAATAAAATAACTGTTAATATGACAACAATATTCTTAGGATTCCGGTTACGATAAGTACTCATCGAAAAAACGCAATAAACTGGACGCTATAAATATTTGTGATTAAAATACAAATACCTATGCAAACTAGAGGCCGGGAGTTATCGTTTCACAAGTTCTTAATTAAACACCGGAGCCGCGACTGTCGCTTCGCTTATTAAGAAATAAATGAAATACACGCCTCACTCGAAACGAAATTAAAAGTAAAAAGTAACAAATTAATCCTACGTTTGTTGCGAACACGAGAATACTTTGAGTCTAAGACGACACTAGGAATCTTATTGAGAGACATAACCTACGTTAATTAATAACAGCTAAGTGAAAAGAAGAAATAGTATCACACTATTAAGTGTAAATAAATACATACAGTTTAGACATTCGTTTCATTAAATTGTCATTAATAACTCTATTTAAAAAGACGTAGCTTACTTTAAAGTTAAAATTTCTATAGTAAACTAAACTATATTTCAAATAAGACGGTGTGGCTAACACATCCATAAAACATAACGTGTAGTGTCATCGTAAACTTTCCTACAAAAATAATAATTTTGATTATATATAAATATATTTAATCCTTTTACTATTTAATAATAATCTTATACTTAGGAACACGATATTTATTTCTTTGTTTATGTTATTTTTCCTGTAGAATCCTATTTGAAATAGACTGCAGCTATCAATAAATTCGTATACAAACGAATTAAAACACCTCGTAATTTTTATTCATTACTACCCTACTTGGATGATTTTACAAAAATGCTGACATATATATTTTTATTATTTCTGATAAAAAATTAAATATCATTAGTCAGATTGGAGGTATAATAAGTAAATTGCCTATACGAATTTTCATCTTATAGTCCAAAATCTCTTCAAGGTTGTTTTTGAGATACAAATTAGCAAATGTCTTTCCCCGGGATACAAACTATCTCTTTTGATTTACATCCATTTTGCCGTTTAGTTGTAAAATTATTTGAGTTACTTTCGCATTTTAAATGTTAATATAGATAGATAAAGACGTGCCAACAATAACATACTATGAAATCTTAAATATTCAAGTTAAAATCGCCAATAAATGGAATTAATAAACATTTTATTGATTTAATTAGTATTGAGGTGCTATTTTTTTCCTTTTAAATAAAAGTTGTCTAAGATATATCGTAGGGTGCTATTATATTATTACATAAAGCTGTAAATTTTTGAGCAAAACTAAGTACTTGATACAATAATTAAGGTTATAAAATTGCTAAAGCATCGGGTAATATTAATCTTAAAAAGTATTAGCCATCAAAGAGCGCGTGTCTTTTTTTTATGCAAGTATAATCGGCACTTCAACAACCTGCGGAACGAGTTGTGTGGTGCAGGCGTGCCACGAGCCGTTGTCACACGACCCGCCCGGGCGGCGCGCGCCTGGTTTACATGTGCACCATCTTTGGTCTGTCGTATCACTTATCTTACGAAATGATACCATCATTATAATTTCGACTCGTTCAACTCGTATAACTAATCACTCACTACATAAACTCGAAGCGTCCAAATAAAATTCTGATTTATTTATTATTAAAATATCCATTGGACCAGAATTAAATATTGTAGTAGAAACACAAAATGTTTATTAGTTAATGTGAAAAAGATGACACAAATAAATAAATAAAATAAAAAATGTTAATTTTATCTAGAACTAGGAATAAATAAGATCGATATATCTACTGACTGAAATTCCAAGAAACAAAACTTGTTTTTCACAAGTGTTAAAGCAAAACATAAAATACATATTAAATTACAGTTAATTTCCAATGTGATACAGTTAATTTCCGATGTGTATATACATCTATATATTAAGAGAATCTTAATTTTAAAAAATTGTGTGTATGTGTGCAGATCACACGCAGTAGAAGTGAAACTTCAGAGAATATATACAGGCGAACATTATTATATTTACAACGCTTAGTAAACAAGTGTGAACTGCATACACGCATTTTTGGATCTCTATTCTATTATATACGTCTTTATTCTTAGCCATTTTGATCCCTATTCGTAATAATTCAATACAAATTACACTTTAAATTATTAGCATAAACGTTACGCACGTTTGTGTATCTACGTACAAATGAATATATGTCTTACGTGTATACACATAGAGCTAAAATTAATTAGAAATTATTTAAGTTTTATTTAAAGTGAAAATTAATACTTACAGGTAAAGAGCAATGTGTTTTATTTCGAATTAATAAAATTGAATTTTATGTGTTTATCTCTTTTTTCGTTTCATCGAGTTTCAAATCACAAAGAGTCTAAAAAAGTTTCATTTCAAAAACATCGCGTTTTAGGTGACCGCTTCAGTGCCTATTTTGCATATATCGTCTTCCTATTTTGCATATAAATACTAAAACACACAATATGTATTATTTTTGTCACAAATATACCTAGTTTTAGCTTATTGCTTTATTTTAGTGTTTTTTTCAAAAATGTGCAGTCATTACCTTCGATTCCTGTTAAAGCCGTATGATATGAAACTCGAAATTCACATTCAGCCTTAAAAGCACAACGTTGAAACAAAGCCAATCAATCACATTCTACATAGACATCAGCTGCATCAAGCACAATTAAAATTTCATATTCCCCATTTGGTATTGATGCTTTTTATAAGTCTGCCAGGCAATTTTACGGCCGTTTTTGTACTGACAGAAATAGATCACTAAGTCAAGTTCAGTGGCGGATTCACCCGCAGTCTGAATAGGCTGGAGTCTGGGGCGGCAGATTTTAGAGACTGCCATATAAGGTCAAATTTTCTTTTGTCTTATAGAAATTAAGCTATAGGTACATATTATTTATCGTCAGCGTCAGTGCAGGGCTTTGTAATTTTATCTTTTTGGTGGCTTTATTCGTTGTTACATTGTTTTTTTAATTGTCCTCCATCCTGACGAACTAGATTTGTCAGGGTCTTTTTCATGTTTTTATATCTTAATTCTATTACTTCTTAATCTATTACTTATTCTATCTATTATTTTCTATCGCTTTTACACACTATTTTGGTTTCCTATTCATTAATTCATTATTTTTTATTGTTATATATTACATGTACCTATATGCACAATTTACAAAAATAAAAATAATATCACCAAAAATGTAATCATAATTTCCTTCACTGAAGCCGATGAAATATTATTAGGCTGACAAAGAATTCTACACATAATATTCACTTCTTTAGGTAATTTGTTGTAAATATTCGCTTCTTCACAAAGAACATTTCTTTTGGCTGTATTTTTCTTTTCTCGGTGAGCGAAGAATAGTTTTGTTATTGTATCATCAATTTGAGAACTTCTGACATTGAGACAATTAGACACTTTAAATGACAAACAAACTATGGAATAGAAATTTCTAAAACTGTCGACTAATGTTAAATCCGACACTGGTGAACTGTAAATGGCACCGTGTGCGACCTTCGATCAGTTACCAAGTGAGCACTTGGCACAGTGACCATCACTCGATACAACGTCCAATTAAGTTCGGTAGCGCCTCTGAAAGGTAATCGGGTAAGTTTTTGTCACCAACCGCATGTTGGAGACGTCGATGCTTAATTGGCGGAAATTCGTCATTAGGTACACGTTATGCTAGTTGACCGGTTAGAATGATTATATATTTTTATAATTTAAATATTTACTTAAACACCTTATTATATTTCATTTATCATAAAGTTGACAAGTAATGGCGTGATAGATTTTCAGTGCTTTCCTCTCGCGAAAACCAAGCGATAGCATGCGATTGTAAAGAGATAAATTCAGTTGACTATTACAAAAATTATAGAGCTAGAAAAAAGAACACATGCATAAGTTTGACTTTTGCAAGAATTTTTTGTTTGTGTAGATACAAAACTCTAACTATTGTGAAATGTCACTTTTTTGAGTTAATATAAGAACATTTTGATGTGGTAGAACCAATCTGGAATAATTATTATGACTACTACTATAATTAGTCTTAGGCTCGAGCGGTTTGATGCCCATATTCTGTGAAAGACAACGCTCTCACAGAATATGGGCGAAAAGTGTTTGCCATGAGCTAATCGTGTTTCGTGCAATGAGTGGGTATTCCGATGGCCCACTCCCTCCTCCCCGTATTCCAGTCTAATATCAAATTCTTCTTATCTGATCCTCCCATCCCATCCCTCTTCAATCTTCGTATCCCATCCCATCTATCTGTTCATGCCTTGGCTTCGCTCCTGCTGCTGATGTTGTACGTGCAGGAACGGAGAAACAATTCAATTTCCTGCGGCCGGGCGGCCCGTCGTAAGAGGCTACAAAACAACCCACAGCCAGGTTGTGATCTGGCTGTGGGATGTTATAGGCCGAGGCCGGTTATTTACCTGTCTAGATGACTACCACCCCTGGTCTAGACTATGCCGCCATAAGAACCTTGAGTTGTTTTCCGGCACCAGTGGCCAGTTTCCAGTCCCTCTTTAGAGAGCGGCAACACGTTGATAATATTTTTGGTGTTACAAATGTCTATAGGCGATGGTAGTCGCTTTCCATCAGGTGGTCCATCTGCCAGTCTGCTGAACTCGTGCAATACAAAAAAAATCCTCTATAGGAGACGGTAACCACGTGGGTTGTCTGTGTGTTTCCCAGCTTCACAATAAAAAAATTAAAGTCACGTTTAGCTATAAAAAATGTAAAAAATACGTTCTTATTTATTGATGAAAACTTCCCACGTTATTGAATATTCGTTAATTTTAAATGGTAAGGATTATAATATTCATTTGGTTCTATAATTTAAACATGCTTAGATAGGTACCTCAGTCAAGTATTCATGAATATTCAAATTTAAAAATTATCTTCAAGCAAAAAGACACCAAGCGAAAGCCTAACTCATATAAGCGAATCTAGCAAATATTATTTAAACAAAATCCATAGGGTAATTTTCAAATATTAGGATTCCGTAGTGAACATTCGTGGCCAATACGAAATCCTTCACCATACATGAATTGATAGGTACCCATTTACCTATATTTTCAGTATAAATTTATCACTGCTTTAAGTATAAATGTTGATTTTTTTCAAAAATCAACAATAATGTAGATAGAACAAATTGTCGTGTAGCTTATCTCACAACATGAAACTAAAAATATGCGAACATATTATTGGTTCCAGAGACACATATTTTTAAATATACAACTCCGTTCGATATAACGTGTTGCTTTCTACAATACAAGGCGCGTAGCCCATCTGATAGATGTCGAAGCGCAGCCAATTACTTCTCTTGTCATTGGAAAAGTTATTTACAGTCGTCTCTTGTGTATTTATCACGAGATAAGGATAAATTATTATTAATACGTGTGGGAATACATCTGCAAGATCTATAATTACATCGATTAGCACTTTATCAATAGCAAATATGAACTTTTAACCACAGTACGTTGACTGGGATCTTTTTGAAACAACGCAATCGGAAGGAGCCTCGATTGGTACACCAGCAACAAATTTTGCTTCTTGAAAAATTACTTCGAAACACAGTGTCGCTTAACCTAGTTTTCTTATATTTTTTATAAGTGGAATACAGCAGACTGTGATGGATGCGGTTACCGTTGCATATGGATGTTTGCGGCACCAGAGGTGTCATCAACGCGTTGCCGGCCTCGAAGAAATTTTATGTCGCCCTTTTAAAAAAACTCTATATCGTAGCGCTGTGAGAAAACTTCAGCTAGGAGGAGCCAAATCGGCTTGGACGACGTCACGGCACCCTGACTTTCAGGCTGACACAGGTCCTGACGGGGCATGGTTGCTTCGGAAGGTACCTGTGTCGCCTCGGCCGCGAGGCAACGTCAGGGTGCCATCACTGTGACACGGGCGACGAGGACACGGCGCTGCACACACTCCAGGAGTGTCCAGGCTGGACAGAGCAGCGCCGAGAGCTCGTCGCCCATACCGGATTTGACACCTTGCTCCCGGCCGTGGTACGCACCATGGTCGGGAGCTCCACCGGATGGGACGCCGTCTCCTCCTTCTGCGAGCAAGTCATGTTTGCGAAGGAGGAGGCGGAACGGGAGCGTGAGCGTAATTCCCTGCTCCGCCCCCGACAAAGGACGCGCCGACACCGGAGGTCTGACCTAGACCTTCGGCCACCGTAAGCGGGCGGCGCGGGTGGGGCCTCTAGGGGCATAGAGGTTCTCACTCACCCGCATATGCCGTCGAGATGAGAGCGCGAGTGTTCCGCGCGCGCTTATCTCTCTTCCCATGGGGCGAGTTACAGACCGCCCCACGCCGAAAAGACCCAGTCGTCGCCGGGGGAGTAGCTCCCCCGGCATTTGAAGAGGCCCAGTGAGCGGGGCCCACGCCTGCCAGGGTAGCGGAGTTGGGAACACCGCATTCACGTAGCCCTGGCATAAGGCGCAGGACGGAACACCCAGGGGTTTTAGTGGGTATCCCTAACTGGGGAGTGGCAATAGCGTGGCACCGGTTCTGACCGGGCACGCTAGTGCCACCCCCGATCTGGCGAATCCCACACTGTCTCACCAAGGTCGCGAGCATCCCCCAGGCTTCTGTGCCTGTCGCGGCTTAGTCCTCAAGCGGATTTCCCCTGCCAAAAAAAAAAAAAAAAAAAAGGAGGAGCCAAACCCCCACGGTACGCACAAGAGACGTTCTTGAGAAACGTGGCGTGCCTATTCGAAGAATTCTTACCAATTGTTTGAAATTTAATCACGTGAGCAATTAGTAGAAGCCAGGCAGCAACATGAAAATTATTTCGATTGTTTGTTTATATTGTTAATACAAATTCGGTTTTACGTGATTTATTTATTTTATTTGACTCTAAATACTCTATAGAAACATTATCTTAATTTGAAAGTCACTTACTTGTCCGAAGAAAACACTACAAGCCCTGTGTGATGACGTCACAGGGTCAAAATATTTAAAATATATAGAAAACTATTCAGAGACTGAAATACGAAATTAAGGAAATTAATTTCTTGTAATAAATACCCTATCTATATATATATATAATAAAATTGTAGAGGTCAAATTTCTGTACAATTCAAAAAAATGCTAAAAACAGAGTCAGGGGGATGTAAGAAGTGAAATAGAACTAATTTGGATTTTTTTGTTTCTCTGTTTGTCTGTCTGTTTGTAACGGCTAATCTTCGAAACGACTAGACCGATTGAAATGAAATTTTGTATGTTGGCAGCTTATATCCCTGGTCAACATATAGGATACTTTTGATCCCGAAAAATTAAAGAGTTCCCGTGGGATAGTTAGAAAGCTTTAATTACTTAAACAGCTTATAACGGACTAAAAGTAATTTCTCTGCAACGTAACGTAACGATTTGTCTTATATATATAATATATAAAGCAGATAAGTTTGTTTCTTTGTTTGTTTGCTTGAACGCGCTAATCTCAGGAACTACTGGTCTTATTTGAAATTTTTTTTCAGTGTTAGATAGCCCATTTATTGATGAAGGTTACAGGCTATAAACCATCACGCTAAGAGCAATAGGAGCGGAGCACCAATGAAGAATGTTTCAAAATCGCGGGTGTTTTTTAACTTCCTTTCCACGTGTACGAAGTCACGGGCAGAAGCTAATCTTATATATAAAAACGAATCGCAAAATGTGTTGGTAAGCGCATAACTTGAGAACGACTTTACCGATTTTGATGAAATATTGTGTGTGTGTTTGAGTGGGTCCCGGGATGGTTTAAAACCACAATTGGAACAGGTAGATGGCGCTGAGATCGGGTTCTAGAATCCTCCTAATCACCTGGACCGATTATGGTGATTTTGTTTTTGTGTCATGAAACAAAGTCTTTTAGGAATTCAGAAAATATGGCGGTACGAAGTTCGCCGGGTCAGCTAGTTTTAAGTAATAAAATTATAAATGATTTATCTTATACTAGGGTATGCCCGCGACTTCGTCCACGCGCACTTTGTGACTTGAAATTCCCGCGGGATTCCCTGGTCACAGCATTTAAAAAACTTTTAGCGAAAACTGTAGGAATAAGTTAATTTTTATGCACCCTAACTACTACAGACCGCTTCCGGAAAATGTCCGTAGGATTCCCGGATTATTGCTTTTATATACAATTTGTTATCGATCAGTGAAAAATCGCATTAGGATTCGATTTTTTTTCAATGTGGTTATTTTAAATAACTTCCAGAAAAAATCCCAAGAGTTCTCGGGATAAAAAGTAGCGCAAATTTTAAGTCTAATAATTTGCTACTGACCATCGAAAATCGCATCGAAATCGGCCGAGTAGTTTTTCGTGAATTCCGAACAAACAAACAAGGAATTTGAAAAGATTGTATATTGTGTTCTCCATTTATTGTATAGTGTATTCCAATTTTTTTTATAGCTTCAATGTACAGACACTGCATGCTTAGAATTTTATTATATTATGGATTTTATTTTATAAAGGTCCCTGTAATTAAAAAAGGTTTGCACAAGTATCTACTACTGACTAAGTATGCCAATATATTCGTAATTATGATTAACTTTAAGATAAATCTAGTTACCATCTTTTCATTTAAAATTGTGAGTAGAATGTTAATACGGCACAATGCGAGCAGTCACGTGCGTGCAAGTAAGTATTCATGCTGCTGTCATTGCTAATTAGAGCACATATCAGATGGTCTTAGTATTCCACAGTTGGAAGTGATCTGTATAGTATACCGGTTCCTTAAATGAGGTTCCATATTAATAACCAGGTTTATTTAATCTTTCAACGTAAATAAACAAAGATGTGGAATATACCCGTATTATCAGATTTTTTTTAATGAGAATAGCAAACAGACATACGTGGGACCTCTGTCTGGTGGAAAGCGGCTGCCATCGCCTATAAACATTCGCAACACCAAAGGTGCAAAAGGTGCTACAAATGCGCTGTTGCTCTCTAAAAGGAGACTGAAATCGAGCCACTAATGCCAGAACACAACTCAAGGTTGTTATGGCGGCATACTTTAGACAAGGGGTGGTAGACATCCAGACAGGCAAATACCCTACCACCTGGCTGTGGGTTGTTTTTTCGCCTCTTACAACAGGCCGCCCGGCTGCAAGAGATTGCATTCTTTCTACGTTCCTGGACAGACAAAAATGGTGCAAATAAATTTTGATTTATTTTAATACAAATTCTGACTCTAAAATAAGCCTATACCTAAAGTGATGTTATTTGCATGACTTTATTTGTTTTATAATTTTTCCGGCTTTTGTAATGAATTTTTATCCCCGCAGGAACGTTGAAAGAATACAATTTCCTGCGGCCAGTCGTACGAGGTGACAAAACAACCCACAGCCAGGTGGTAGGGTATTTGCCCGTCTGGATAGCAACTACCTGTTCTAGAGTATGCCAGCATTACAACCTTGATTTGTGTTCCGGCATTAGTGGCCAGGTTCCAGTCTCCCTTTATAGAGCGGCAGCACATAGGTAGCGTTTTTAGTGTTAGAAATGTCCATAGGCAATGGTAACTGCTTTACATCCGGCCATTGACTTGTCTGCTAAAGTCATACAATTAAAAAAATGAAGCGATTATATTGAAATTGTGATAGGCTTACTAAAAAATATCTGCTGCAAGTATCCTGGCCTTTATATAAGTTTAATCAAATTAAAAAAAATTATTCAAAGTAAGTTCCACTGGAGAACACTTTTTGATGGTCATACATATAAGTTAAAATTTAATTTTACTTCATATTCTATGTACACCGCTTCGCAACGTGCTTTTGTTGTTAAGGAGAAGAAGCGGCAAGGAGCTCTCCAGCAACACATTTGTCTAAAAATTGTTCATCTACATGTCAATTTCTTTTTTATAAGATTTATACAGAAGTATGTTACAGAATAGAGTTGTAGGAAACAATGTATACTAAATAAGACAAAGACATAATAAAAGGAAAGGAGCATAATTATTATTGTTATAATAATGCACAGATGTAGGTACTAAAAGTTTGTCCTGAAACATATCTCTATAAATTTCTTACTATAATACTCTATGTCTTTGACGACCACGGGCCACAAAAATGGCCCGGACATTTGGAGGGCTTGCGTGGGGCAATGGGAAGGCCAACACGTAGAGGCCCTTTGACAAATTTATGACACTGACCGGTGGTTATCCTTGTCTACACCATATAATAATGCACTCAAGGGCAAGTCCCGGCCAGTGTAGGACTATTGTGGGAAATGAGGACAAAAAGTACTGGGCTATTGGGGTGAACTGCCAGTGGTACTAAGGGTCTGGGAATATGGGGACTATGGCGTCTGCCCGTCGCAGTGTTCAGGGAACATGGAAAAATGGGCAAACGGTGACTCTCCACTCCCTGCATGGGCTCCAAAAAATGCCATAGAAGACAGGGGCAACATGGGTGTGAGTGGCTAAGGGGTGTAGAGAGGTGGGCTGCAGGTTCACCGAAGGTACTTCTGACGTGATGAAATTTATCACTTCCACCCCTGGAGCTTGAGTCTTAGCTCTAGTGATCTTCACTCCGTGCCGGCTGCTTAAGGCAAGCACAGCACGGAGGCGGGGGCCTTGCCTTGGCCCCCGGAGTCAGGTACGAGGTGTCGCTATCACCTAAGGCTTCGCCACTAAGCCCCCCTGCGGGTTTACTATAATTATTATTATTTATCTTGGAAAATTAGATAATTTTCGTGAATTATGGTCCCTAGAAATGTATACGAGCGAGGAGGCAAGGATAGTTCCGGTAACAAATACATAGACACATATCATCATGCTCTGAAAGTAAATTTATAAAATTTATATTTTAGAAATATTGATAGACGGGCACGTGATGTTACAAGCATCTCAAAGCCTGGCATTAGCCAATAATGGATATGATCGAGAACCTGCTGCGGTCACATATTACGTTCATAGCTCCCGAGCTGGTCCCAATATTGCTTATTATGTATCGCTTTTGTGTTAATCATATCTTTCGCTCAGTATGGCGACCGTCGCGGCTACCGGTCGTTGGTCTATTAATAAAAGCAAGCTTCGATCGGACGGAATGCTCGCAACCTGCTATTGTAGTCTAGTGGTTAAGAAATTTGTCTTTTTAATCGCACTGGCTCTCTACTGTGCCTCGAGCCTATTATTACGGTTAATTGGAATTATTTAAGCTTTTTTTCAACGTGGATGGGGGTTTTAGCAGATCATAGTAATGCACGCAAGATAGCTTGTACTATGAAGCTCTTTGATTTAATTTATGGTACAAGTTCATTTTGTGGAAGTTTTAATAGAGTTTTAAGAGTAGAACATAAAGTATAAAGTAGACCACTATTTACGGGCTGTTTCATATTGAAGGCGAGGGTGAGCTACGTTTTAGAGTTCTGTAGGCCATTTAGGCAAAAACGAAAGAACAAAAAAAACCGTTTTTTTATATAACTGTATTTTTATTCTAAAATTATATACATTTTTTTTATCTTTACATAGTACACACGATTTCAAATTCGTTTTCGGTGGTTGTAAGATGTCCGCTAACTCCTCTTAAATCACGCAACGGATTTTAAAGCGGGTTTCACCGTTAAATATATAGTTTTTCTCTAAATGTTCATACGTATAAAAGAACCCAATTAAGTCTAATATAAGTCGAAAAACAATATTTTACAAACGACTCACCGAAGTGCACCTGAATAAAAAATTTATGCAATGTAACCTGCGTGAAAGGAAGCTTGCTGGCTAAATAAAAAAGGATGACAACTAAACAACTGTTTGTTTATTTATCGTTTAACTAGGGTTTTACAGGGTAAAACTACGGGGAAAACCCTAGTTAAATGATATATGAAATAAATTGTGTAGAAATAAAATCTATATTCTGTTCTGTAGTGAAATTACAAAAAAAAAATAGTTTAGGAGTGCCCACCATACATATAACTGAGAGTTAATAATTTTTTTCAGTGTACATAGTCGTTTGGGAGACATCGAAAGTCGGATCTTAAAAAAATCATAACTATGTTCCTTAAACCATTTTTTTAAAGTAAGTGACTAGATATTCACCTCAAAAAATTGAAAAAAACTTGCTTGTTGCCCCTCTAACTTTTGAATTGTGAAGTGGACAATTTTAAAAAAGAGTAATGAAGGTGCTTGTCAAATACTTCATTTGAGAGTTTTTATTTCATATTTTTTAAATATCGTCGCTTAATGACAAAAACAGTGTAAGTTTCTTATCTCTTCGGAACCCTTCATTGTCCAAGGTCTAAAACACGCTTGCCCGATTTTGTTGTATTTTTTATATACAGCATTAAAGGCTTTATCATAGTTTTTATCTGATCAAATCTCCTTGACTCGAAAATTGCTTGGAAATAGTACGCTTGTATTTCAAAGAACGGTAATTGATAAATGTCCGTAGAATAAATCATATGCAATTATAGGGGCCTACCAGCCGCTGTGTGTTCAGCAGCAACTCATTCGAACTCGATCAAGTGTTCAGTGCAATGTATGATTTACATAATAATCGTTAATTATTTCGTAAGTGCCGTGACGAAGTGCAAGGTATCGATACGCTGCAGCATTTATCATCAAATTGCCGGACTATACAGGATCACTCCACAATTAAGCTCACTTACAATCGATATATTGTCGCCGATTGTTATCGATTCAATGCCGGCTCCATTTCAATTAATCCCTACATATTTTTTTCTTTTTTTTTCACATATTGTCTTGTATTTTAATATTACAATGACTGGTAAGTTGACACTGTTTATAAACGCTGTCTCGAATTATATTTCGGCACATCAGAAAAACCGTCACTTCTGAAATCGCTATATAGCATCCTTAAAGATGCAATTAATTTTATTTCTTAAGTATGCCTCGTTATTTGTAAATAAATGTATTGAAAGTGAAATATTTTAGCCACGCTAGTGAATTCTTTCGATGGGAATGAAAAAGCGTGACGCCGTTAATTTAATAATTTAAACACCATAACGTCAAAAGTCAAATGCCAAAAACCAAAGGATACCTTGAACTTGGTCTGCTTTTGTTTATGAGAGTATTACATAAATTAACTAGTTTTATGGCCAAAAATTTCTAGTTAACATGTATAACCGACTGTGGCGGCAAGCGCGTGGGACTTTTAATTTTTCGTAAAATAAAAGAAGCTGTTACCATCACAAAAGACTAGTAGTACTATTTTTATTCTTCATTATTTAAACAGGCAAAGTTGTTAGACTATATGGCCTCGTCATGTGTATTTATTTCTCCTGTTGATTACATGTACGTATGTATGTATGGCACATGAAAGATAATTTCATGAGGCAAAGCCTAATCATATGTTTTATTCATCATATACGATTAAATATTTTATTCTCATTTTCAATAATATCCTCTATTTTCTATTAAAATTTCATGTGTAGTAGTCATATCCAATATATAATGTCTTATATCCAATTTTTCTGCTTGTATTGCTTGTGGAATTTTCTATTACGAAAATTCCACAAGTTTTGCAGTAAACAACTGGATTCCTTAAAAAACAAAAGATATTCAAAGCATTCCCGTTTTAAATCTAACCAATATTCAGCTTTACTAGCCAGTATTATCAGTTTGTACCTCATTCGCACTTTATACTAAACGTCCTACGTATATAATATAGGTTATAAATAAATAATTTTATAGCGTTAATAATTATTAGGATTTAGAGAAGTTTTCTAGTAATTGTTGCGATTTTAGTTGTTTTTAGGTATATTTATGTTTTATTTTAGATATAGGGTTAATATGTTTGAATGATGGTAACCCAACCTCGTGTTAAGTTATCGTGAGGGAGTACAGGACCATTTTTAATTAATTTCTTCTCTGTATACATATTAAGAGGCAAGTGGGGTAATTGGGGTAATTGGGAACAGCTAGATAGGTAATACTTCCTCCACAGCACACCGATGGTTATTTATGGGCAAATATTTAATACTTCATTATAAGTAACGTATTCCGAAAGATATGAGAAAAAGGAAGCTAAAAACTACCAGTAAGACGTTAATGGGCTAATATAATTTTTATACGAATCAAATCTGCCACCCGTGGTGTACTGACCAATCACCTAAACTACGCCGGAAAAGTAATTAAAAATATATGATGCACATATAATTACATTAAATTAACCTAAGACTCTCTTATTGATGCGTAATAAAATATACGACACTAATTACTTACCTTTACATCTTAAATTGAACATTTTAATAGAAAGCTCATAAGTATCCGACTTAAGGACAGTGACATTATCGTTCTGTAATAAAAATGTTGTAATTTAATAACATGTACACCACATTTTAATGTTGTTCTTTGTGAGATTTAACACTTAAGTATCTTAATAATATAATACCATGTACGTGTAGGTTAGGACACACAGACGTGTGCGTGAGAGCGTGACTCCTATTTCTATAGCAGGTCTCTCTTGTTTTTTTTTTATTGCAGGAGATCAGCAGACAGGCAGACGGCCCACTTGATGGAAAGCGGTTACCATCGCCTATGGACATTTGCAACACCAAAAGTGCTACAAATGCGCTGCTGCTCTCTTAAGGGAGACTGGAACCTGGTCACTTATGCCGGAACACAACTCAAGGTTGTTATGGCGACATACTTTAGACCAGGGGTGGTAGCCATCCAGTCGGGCAAATGCCCTACCACCTGGCTGTGGGTTGTTTTGTCGCCTTTTACGACAGGCCGCCCGGCCGCAGGAACTTGTATTCTTTCTCCGTTCCTGCACGGTTTGTGAAGTCAGCTAATTTACGGTGTTACACTACTGTTACGAGCTACAGGACTCGAATTAAAATGCCGTTGTAATTACTATAGAATTTATTAGAACTATACAAACACGTATAAAACAGGTACAAATATAACTAGACACTAGTAAAAACTGCACGATTCAATATCACGCGCAAAGTCCGTCACTATATCGCTCATCGAATGTAAGTCTTGCTCGTATCGTAATCCTCGCTTGCTCCCTTACCCCTCCGTTCAGGCATTGTTTTATAAGAACTATACAATACAACAAAGGACCACGTGGTCTGAGGTTTCCGAGAAACTGTAATCTGCTCACCTGGATAATTATTCCTGCGAACGGCCACAAACGAAAACAATAACAATAAGCTATTTTCTAATTGCAAACATTAAACACAAAGTAAACAAAAAAAAACAAATGCGGGAAAAGTAATAAACCAGGTGCGTATTTCTTTGTCGGTATAACACTACTATAATAGAGTCGTTGAGAGTCAAATCAGCTGAGACACATTTTATGGTCTTACACAACGCCGAAGCCGTCTAGATCTAGTACCAGCGTAGAAAGTTAGAACGTCCTTTTAAACGAGTCAAATAAAGTACTTTTTATTGTTTAAACAGTAATTAGAATTATTTGTATCATAATAAAAGTGGAGTTTTTGGCGGTAACTGAAATTGTGCTGTGCAGTTTTATATTCTTAAAACGTGCTAAATTATTTTAAAATGCAAAATATTTGTAGAATATTGATAGTTGTTGAGTAGTAATTATGTGTTTTTGTGAGAAATGTGAACTGTATAGTCAAATGTGGCCGTTCTAGTTTTCAAACGAATTCCGTTGATTGGTGTCGGTTGTAGCCTACAACACAACTGCGCTACTATACGAAGACTGAAGACTATTCTACATCAGAATTGGCTATATAGACTAAGATTCCTTTGCCTACCTTTGTTGCGAATTGTATTAGTACCTACTACTACTCATAATAAAAGTATATATTAACGGGTTTGAGCTCAGTACTTTAATATATACTAGTCGCGAAAACTTAATAAAATATGAATATTGTTTTACGGTATTATTAATATTGTGTTAGAGAAAGTTTGTAGGCTTAAGCTTCAAGAAACCTACAAACTATATATAATATGAATAAGACCGTTACAATTTATTGTAATGTGTGTCACTTATCTAATTGTTTTCATAGAGACCCAATAATAAAGTTTTCAGTTAACATAAAGTCATGAACTTATCACATCTTTGTACGTCATTTATTATTCTTACTTCGCAGGTTACTCGGCGTATGAAATCGGGGTGGTTTACCATGTAATGACGGTTAAGAACGACATCGTAAAATCATTACAATAATACCGACACGTAACACGTCAATCCATCTGGAAGAAAGATCACAGGTAGACCATTTACTTTTTCGAATGGGGAGCTGCAACCCTAGTAGCCAGTCGTGTTACTCTTTTTTTTATATTGTACCCACTTCTCCAGCAATTATTATGCAAGAACGTGGGCGAAGAGAATATGCCACGATCGACATATCATATTCCGTATACATACTCGCGCTGCCCGTTTCCCTCGCAGATTTCTTGAGATTGCTTGCTGCCGTGAATTTCGCATAGTATAAATAAGGCATTAGGGCTGGTATAATTTCTTATGTAATATTCGGCTTAATAATTGTAAGAAGAGTGACTCACATAATTAATTAATAAACTCTCACACGATGTTAACCTATTGTTTCTTAAATCGATCTCCTTTAACAGAATTTATTGAAGTAGATATCACTATCACTATATATATACACTTGTTTTGTAACAACATTTTTTCTGAAAAACAAAGAAATACGAAAATCCCTACTAACATACCTATATCACAATGGTCTGTAATACGTCGTTTTTTTGAGGCGTTTGAAAAAAAAATTCGTGCTCTTTTTAACATATATTAAAACTTGATCCACACTTGTCAAAAATAAATGTTATAGCATTTCATGTTATCTGTTTCAACACAGACGCAACACGGTAATATATTCAAAGTAGAAAGAAATAGATTTGTTGCCTTCCTTTCGCGGCCCGACACTTAACTCATTAATATTAATACACGAATTTGATAGGCAACTTAACTCTGTAATTTAAGAATTAAGATATTTTATGTAGTTTAAGATTAATAACAATAATATCAATCTATCTATATAATAAACAAAAGTTGATTAAGCTTTATGAGCATATTTGTATATTTGACACGTTTTATTACTACAGTAAACTAATTTAATTATTAAAAGCATCTTACCGTGGTTCCAACTTTTGTAATGCATATTTAAAATGACTCAAAAGAATTGTACCTACCTAATTATGTAACATATAAAAATGTCCTTAATTAATTTTATTAATACAAACCGAAAGGATACTAATTACGAAATATTTTTATTAATATCAAGGAAATTCATGAATTCAAGTTAGCTACAAAATAAAAGAATATCTAAGCACGAACACCGAGTAACAAATTCATTAAAATATCTCGGATTGGATTGCATTCTAACGTGGTGCATTAGATACAAATGTATAGCCGCCGGGGGCGACGGCCTGTTACATGTTATCTATTAAATCTCATTCGAATACGCTCTTTATCATTAATACAATATAAATATTTATTTAACGATGACCTGCTCAAGACTTAATTCAGAAGCGAGTGGTCTAAAATTACATTCACACTTGTAGCTGTTAAATTTAGTCAGGATGAAATGCTAATAGGGTTTATGTATTTTTTTTACAAATTATTTACATTAACTTGCCGTGAAAATATAACTTTGATTAAAATATTAAGTAATTACAGTTAGTTTCTTGCAATTAAAAACCGACATTTTAGAGTCCTTGCATAAAGAGGATGTTGACATCACCTAACATAAACTATTTATAACATTTTGAAACATAGTATTTTCTTAAAACATTCTGTAAATGCGACTTTATTGGCAATGTACAACCCATGTTGTTGTAACATCACTATTGTTTATACGTTTCTAACTTTTGTAAAACCCGAAGCATTCATTATCAATGTTAGGCTGCGTTTTCCATCAGAGACATGGGAGTTGGAGCAAAAGCGGCTGCATTCACTTGAAGAAGACGCCAACCAAATAACGGTTTCATAATATAAAAATTAATCTATGTCTCTCTTTCTTCTCACATTTTCTTAAAAATTTGAAGACGGCATAATGTGTATTTTCTGCCGTACCATCTCTCTATTTGGCAAATACCCTCTGTCAAACCATCAAATCTTTACGTTATATTCCACTCAGTCCAACCATATTTTGGACCTGCCTTTACTCTTATGTCTATTTATTTTCCTTGTTCACATTCATTTTATCCGTACAGGAACGGAGAAAGAATATAACTTTCTGCGGCCGGCCTGTCGTAAGAGGCGACAAAAAAAACATACACCCAGGTGGTAGGACATTTGCCCGACTGGATGGCTACCACTCCTGGTCTAGAGTATGTCGCCATAACAGCCTTGAGTTGTGTTCGGGCATTAGTGACCAGGTTCCAGTCTCCCTAAAGAGAGCAGCAAGGCATTTGTAGCACCTTTGGTGTTGCAAATATCCAACCGTCTGCCTGTCTGCTGAACCCAAAAAAATAAAAACATTCTGTTTGTCATAATATTTTCGTTCCTTATTGTACGTCTCTTATTTTTTTAGTAACAGGTGCTACTTCTAAAACTTCTCTGATTTATTTGTTCTTCGCTTTGACAACCACGAGCCATAAAAATGGCCTGGACATTTGGAGGGCTTGCGCGGGGCCATAGAAAGAACAACACGTAGAGGCCATTTGCTAAATTTAATGTAAATGTGGCGTCACACTGACCTGCGATTATCCCTGTCTACACCACATAATAATAATGCACCCAAGGACAACCCCCGGCCAGTGTAGGACTATTGTGGGAAATGAAGACAAAATGTACCGGGCTATTTAGGTGAACTGCTAGTGGTACTAGGGGTCTGGGAATATGGGCTGGCCCGTCGCAATGTTCGGGGAACATGGAAAAATGGGCAGACGGTGATTCGCCACTCCCTGCATAGGCCCCTAAAAATGCCATAAAAGACAGGGGCAACATGTGTGTGACTGGCTAAGGGGTGTAGAGAGGTGGGCTGCAGGTTCACTGAAGCTACTTCTGACTTGATGCCATTTATCACTTCCACCCCTGGTGCTTGAGTCTTAGCTCGCTTATTCTTATTAGAATTGTTGAGTTGTTTGTAATAAATTTTCTGTTTATGAACGTTACGATTTTCAGTTTAGTAAGTAAGGTCCACATAAAATACGGGTAACATAAACCCTGACACGTGATTAAGCCGCGAAATACGTTCGGCGCCCGCGGCGACTACCAAAGTGGCCAATAGAACCACTAAAACAAACATTACGATTCTCACGGCACAACCGAAGTCAGAAGTAAAAACATAATTAAAATAACACCAATATCAATCATCTCGAGGGCACGTAACTTTAATCGGTGTAGATTCAAATATTCAAATAGATACTCTTAACGTAGAGTGCCGATTAGAATTTTATTAATTTATGAAGTGCAATGTTCAATCATAACATTTTGATAGCTAGATAATTGTCTTGGCTATTACTGTGGCTATATTTTATGTGTTTGGCGTGAACTTGTAGAATGATGTTTTGCTTTACGATTTTATTTTTAAATATAAACAGGTATCTCGATATTTTTTTGTGATGAAACGATTATCAGTGTTATAAATCCTCAAGACTGCGAATACTTGAATTTTATCAAATAAATATATTTTGAAAATACTTGGTACAAACCGACACTTATTAATTCGTGTTTTTAACCGACTTCAAACAGGAGGTGGTTCTCGATTCGACTGCATGTTTTTTTTTTCTTATGCGATTTTAACGTCAACCGATTTTTTTCATTCGTAAGAGTGTACTACTAAAATGCTCCCCTTGGCACCAAGTCAGGATCCGATGAGTTGATTCCAGGGAAATCAAGAGCAACTCTCGAATACTGTAGACACATTTGATATTTTTTTTCTAAAGCTATTCAAGTATTTGCTTAACTTAAAAGTAAAAAATAACAAAATACAAAACCGACTTCAAAATTAACAAAAAACAAAATATTGGCAAAATACAACTTCAAGATGTTGTAGAAAATATTTATTTTTTGCTTTTTAGTTCCTTTTGAAGTCAGTTTTGTTTTTTGTTAGAAAATACTTTATCGAATGCAAGAATGGCAAGCTTCATTTTTAAGCATGTCGTCTTAAAATTATGTTTCTCTTAAAAACTAAATGGCGATAAAGGACTCACTTTGCACTTTGAAATCAAAGATCCCACACAAATCATCGGCTAAGCTTTTTATGAAATATACATTACTTGTGGACTAAATGCAACTGTATAAAGTAGCCGATATAAGTCATAAGTTATAAAATTTAAAGATACTTTATATTCTACTTAGCAAAAATCCTATACTAAAGCGTTTCACCCGGTTTTGCTCGCGTAAATATGAGTCTATTCCACGGTTTTTTTTTCTTTTTGCGTGATACAAACAGGTCTGACTCTAATGAACCGTTTGTAGTCTATAATTTATTTATTTATGTTCTAAATTTTCCATATTGTTCTTGGTCATGGTCTTCACCGCCACTGTCATGTTTTAATATTTCCTTAGTTTAGGAGGTTACCTAGAAGAGATCGCTTCAGCCTTCGCCTTACTTTGTTCAACAATTATTGTACTTAATTTTAAGAGAGTAGTTTGAATTTTTGGTGAACAATATAAAAAAAATTGTTCGGTCCTGTTTGATTTGATACATACATCAGCATGCTACCACTCCATAAGACATGCAACTGGGAAGTTAATAAAACTTCCTCAACACGGCAACCGTCCACTCTATAAGGGGCTCACATCTTCTACCATTCATCATGCAATGAAGTTCCTTCGATTTTAGCAGGGCTTTTCTTCATAAAGACCGTAAATATATCATATCTATAGTCTCGCCTTTCTTAACAGTAACCACTTACCATCAGATGAAACATCTACCTATTTGCCTAAAAGCAAATATAAGAAATTACTCCATTTTTACTCTCAAATTCAAGTTTACATCTATAAACAAAATTTACCCTCACTTAAATTTCGGAACTTACAGTGAAAGGTATCGCGTTTTCAGGTTAAAAAGTAGGTAAGTATCCTATTTACATGCCCATAGTCAAAGTTGCACAATATCATTATGTGTTGTACTAAACTATGTAGTTGACCTAAAAAACAACTTTATAAATCATATATTTTAAACTTTGGACGATATCGAAATGATACATATACTTACGTAAATACCTGCTTTAGGCCTAAAAATTTTATAGAAATCCGTTGAAGCAAACTTTCATGCAGATTGACAAACATAAATCTTAAAAACGCTCAATATATAATTAGGCATTGTATAAATAGGTAACAGAGTTCATGTATACATTCGCATTTATTTTGAAACAACAGACAGACACCTCAACGATATAAATTTGTATATAAATATTTCGTCGTCGGTCCCTTAAAGGTGATAAAAACTCGCAAAAAGGGATCAGGACTCAATTAAACTGTCCTTAATGTCGGATGATGTTAAATTAAACTGGACTTAAAGTAAGTCTATCCGGTTTTATATTTCAATTCCATATCTTAAACAAGGCAGTTATTTTGTCGACTTATATTTTCAGATCCAAAATTGGTTTTTTAAGTTACAATAAAATATTTACATACAAAGAAAGGTTGCCGCCTTAAGATAAACGTATCAGGAGAGCCCTAAAGGCATCTATTTGATATCTCTTCGGAACAAATCACTGTTTTATCGTAACTTTGATCGTAAAAAATATTTGTATCAATATAAAAAGTAGCCGAAAAACAATAGAACGGATGGATTGAAAGGATTCTCACGTCAGATAACACGGAGTTAAAAAAAGTTATGTATTAATAATAGCCTCACAGTAACCGTCTATACTGGACATTGGTCAATATTTTGGGGATATGTAATCGATCGCTAAATGATTATGCCGAAAGTTAGGCTCGTATGTAACCTACATCTATTTTATATATCCAAAAATATGTTAGGAAGTACAACAAGGTTTACTCAGACTTTACCTTTTAAAGAATTAACAACTATTTATTGAAACATCACAATATATGATGATACTAGGGCTGTTGCCTATTCACGCTTCGCAGTATTGAGTATAAGCTTCTTAATATTTATTAATATTCTTTATATTTAAAACTTATACTTTTAAACAGAAAGTATTAATAAGTTTCTTTTCAATTTTAAACTGATTTGATATAAAATTTAAATATAAAATATTTTTAAAATAAAAAAACATATAAAAAGAGAATAAGATACAGTAACCATATATTTATGTAGGATTTAAGGACTTCCCATATTTGCATGTGTTACTGGGCGATTGTCATTTCTAAAATTATTCTTCTAGGTCGTAAGTTATTTTTTATTTTTATTTTGTATCTACTAATATAATGCCCTTAATTTTTCTAAAAGTAATTTTATAAACATACTTCTGGAATTATAGAAAAAAAGCTTAAATATTATATTATGCAAAAAACACAAATATTATATTGTATAGAAGAATTTTAGCTAGACGCGCTGCTGAGAAGTTTATTGTCTGTACTTCTACTTAACGGTTACATAATAAAAACAAATTAATTTTTAACTTGTATGTACGACCTTCAACAATGTCTTTAAATAGAACTTAGTTTGAATAAAATTTTTGAATTCGAATTTATTATAATGTAGACATATAGTTGGTTCTGACTTAGAGTTTTTCTAAAATATTGAAAAGTATTTATAGTCAATTTATGAAACATAAAATACGAATATGTAATAGTATGTCTACATGGAATCGGTAAGTGCATGTAAATCTTTGTAATATATTTGGTGGCTCTCATCCCATGTTAATCTATTTTCATTGACAAGAATGTGTACTAGGTACTTAAAAGTATTATTGTGGATCATGTGATTGACTACTATTTTAGCTTTCAACACCTATATCAAAATAATAACATATCTTATTACGCATGTACTTAATGTTTTACATGATATTTATCTGTACTTTATTTTTATTACATTACTTTGAACAGATTGCCAGTTGTCAGTTCTTTACAAGTAATTTCCAACGTACGTGTCGATTTTCAAATTCTAAACAAACTTTTTTTTTATTTAGCTTTAGATCAGAAGTTGACGTTCATTGCTTGATATTACATAATATTTTAAATTACTCTCATTAACTGTAATTTTTCAATTATATTCATATCTGGAGTAGATATCAAATTATATAATCAAAGAAATTACAATTTATTGCGAAAGACTAGCTGATAAAATATTTTGTTGTTTCAAACATCAACAAGCCTTTTTTTATTTCTGACCTACCATAATGTTTTGAATGTTAATTGTGTTCTAGAAGAGACATCAATATTTCAATAATTTACGACACAATGACCGTGTTATAATAATATTATAATAACTAATTTGCTTGATTGGATTAAGACATCAAAACTTGCTCTTGATTACACGGTTGGCAGAAAAGATCAGGTTTCTACTCACTGATACTCGTAATCGATATTTCATTGGGCAATAGCAAATGATGCGTTGAAGCAAACCAAGCCACAAATAAAACTCCGTAAGGTAGCCTTGTTTCGGTTTCTTATAAGCCAAAATTCAAACGTTAGATGAGTTTTTTTAGTTTATCATAAGTTTGACTTTAGTACATATTTACAAACCGCAAGAGTTAACTTGAGACTTCGCTCAGATGACGTAAACGCGAGGTACTGACTCGAACGTACGCGTGGCTAGAGCGGTAAGAAGGCGGGGTTGGGAGGCAGCACGCATTCCGCTCAGGGTTCAAGTTTACTCTTGCGGACTTATAGTCTATAATTAGATCAAACCAGAAACAACCCCCAACCTTAATCATATTAAGTTCACAAAACAGTTCTAAATCGAGACTTTAGTTGTTCATGTTCTTCAATGCAGGACATTTGCGATAAATAAATGATTATATTCGCTTTACACTAAATATCTATGGATTTAATTCCCACTACACTACAGTTCCCTATTTGAGACAATATACTCCACCACTATCCATATAAGACGCCAATAGTTTATTTTCCAATAGAGGTAGATAAATGTTTTTAGTGGTTAGCTTATTATTATAAATTAGATTTAGATTATTATTTTATTTTATTATTATGGCGTCGTAAGGATTATGAACAAGAATACTTGACAATAATGTTGCTACTTCTGTAATATTTCCTTAAGATTGTTCCGTATAGATATAGCGTAATTGAATTTTCAGTAATGCGGGGGCGTATGGGTAGCGGGGGCGAATACTTTCCTTTCCTTCAATATCTAGGTGTAAAGTAAATTTTGTCTGGTTATAAAAAAATATTCTATATAATAAAAAAATTAATCTGTGAAATGTTTGTACTTATGAGTTTTAAGTATATCCCTTAACTCATATTACCATTAAATTGATATTAAATACAAATACCACATATATACTATACTCAACCCCCTAAGATGCTAACCGTACTTTAGTACCTATTAAGGAAATTCCATCAATAGCTATCGAAGACTACTGCGGTCATGCTTATAGAAAAAAAAATGCAAAAGAACGAAATTCTAATGACGAAAAATGGAGACAATCAGACCAATGAACAATTTGTATGCAATTTATGATATTATAACTACATTAGCGCTAAAATATCACTCATTAGATCTCGTTAAATATTTAAAACAGCAATATGTTTTCGTAATGAATGTCTTAATTTGTGTTGATCGGCATTTCATCCTAGGTAAAAATGAAAATACAATTCGATAGCTACAAATAAATAATTCCAAATATTGATTAACTAATTAAAACATTTTACATATTAAAGTCTATATCAAATATGACGATATGGCTGACATATCCACTAAACGTAACTTGTGGCGTTATCGTAGACTTTCCTACGAAATACATATTAATTTTATTTATATAAAACTATATTTGGGGCCGCTTGCATAACGATCGTCTTTAAATAAAATTAGTTAATCATATTAAACTGCCTAAATACGTTTTACACAAAACGTATTGAAAATTCTTTAATCATACTAACATTAATGATACATTAAATTCAATAATCTTTTGGCTGGACAATAACAATTTACGAATTAATCTCAATAAAACTAAATTAATACATTACAGACAACGTGACTCTACTGCTAATTTATCTAATAAACTTGACATCAAACATAATAATAATAAAATTGAAGAAGTTAATAGTATAAAATTTCTTGGACTTGTTATTGAAAAAAAAACTTAACTGGAAAGATCACATATGTGTTCCATGTAAAAAACTTAATAGTATGATATATATACTCTACAAAATTTCATCAATTGTAAATATTGACGCTCTCCTTGCTGCATACCATGGTCTCATATCGTCTAATATTAGGTATGGCATAATATTCTGGGGAAATTCCACTGAAGCTGGTACAGTATTTAAACATCAAAAGCGTTGCTTAAGAACTATGTTCAAACTCAAACAGACAGATAGTTGCGAACTTTATCTTAAAAAATATAAAATTTTGACTGTACCCTGTCTATATATATTTGAAATTTCAATATTTGTCAAAACAAATTCAGTCAGCGTCCGGAGGTCTTTTCTCGTAACAGACGCGATGAATTTAAAGTTTGCACCATCAAATAATTTACGACATTAATGCGCAAAAGTGTCTATTGCATGGGGCCCTTTGTTTACAATAAGCTTCCGAAGTCTCTTAGAGAACTGCCAATTACACTATTAAAAAAAAATTAAATTTGTTACTGACTACTAAATGTTATTATAACATAAACACGTTTATGGAAGATAAATCATTATGAAGTGACATAAATATATTTGACATGCTGTAATAGCAGACATTTTATTATTTAGATTATTATTATATTGTACACCTGATTCTCTCTTTTCTTTCACCATATCCCAATTAATTGGGGTCGGCACAATATGTCTTTTCCTTCCACACTCTTCTATTCTGACATACATCTTCTGTCACACCACAAATCATCATATCATCCTTCACACAGTCCATCCATCTTTTTTTTGGTCTACCTTTACATCTACACCCATCCATCTTGTAGTTTAACATTTTTTTTGTGACGTGACTTTCATCCCTCCTCATTATATGCCCATACCAACTTAGTCTTCTTCCTCTCAACTTTTCAGTCACGGGTGCAACTTTCAAAGATCCCCTTATGTACTCATTTCTCACCTTATCCATTCTCGTAACACCACACATCCATCTCAACATTCTCATCTCAGCTGAGTGGAGACGTTTGTGGTTTATCACTTTAGTGGCCCAACATTCGGACCCGTAGAGCATGACTATGACAGATTTATATATTTGACCTTTCAGTTTCAGTGGCATTAGTTTGTCGCACGTCACACCAGTTACCTGTACTTTAGCCATGCTACATTTATTCTTCTCCTTACTTCTCCTGTATTGTACACCTGATTATTATTATTAAAGTTTAATTTTAATTGTATTCATTCATTGACTGTATTTTTTTTTGTACATAATTTAATATTGTAATCATTGATATATAAAATCCTGTAATATTAATTTTGCACGCCCAATGATGGGCCTAATGCATTGATACCGTAAAACTGTAACATCCTTGTACATGCATTACGCAATAAATATATGAATATATATAGAATTATATATTCTATTCTATTCATATTTAGCAGCAAATATTGATGCAGCAACCTTATGCAAGCGGCCCTCAATCCTGTAATCATAATCTTATATTAAGAACTTACTAACTTATACTATGTCTGTTTCTCTATTTATATAATTTCTTCCGCAATATGCAAAATGTTATATGTTTTAAATAAACCAGGTAAGATTAAGTTAAAAACAGTAAACACAGGACCTCTTACATAAGGTTGCTTAAATTTATTTAAGAAATACAAAACGTATTTAACATTAGCGTCTTGCACAATGCAAAATTTGCCGCTAACTTTGTTTAAAGAACTGTCCAGACGTTTTGAGTAAAACGTATTTAGGCAGTTTCATGTGATTAACTAATTTTATTTAAAAGCAATCGTTGTGCAAGCGGCCCTTAAATTCTTAACAAGTTTCTATTAAAATTTCAACTGATTACGTCTAAGAAATACATTTCAAAGAATAAATATTATATATTGGTCTTTCACGATCTGGCACAAAGCTTTACCGCTAATTATAAAAGATGTTTGGTGACAGTCATTATATTTTGATTAACGCAAATGAACATAAAGAAACTCGTGTTTGTTTCTTTCAAAAATGTTTTTTGCTCATGTCAACATATTTTTTCTTAATAAATCTTTCTTTTCGGCAAAACAAAATCAGAGAAGCCTTATCGCAAACCCAGAGGCTTATCACTGTTTCTCTTGTTTTGCACCGGCAATAAATTGTTTAAATATACCATAATTCTTCGCTTCTTCAGATCTCGCTTTGATAAGTGTTTATTAGAACACGGGTGGTAGACTTGTGCGATATCGGGCCAAAACAGGTGAATAACAAAAAACTACCGATTTTTTCCATTTGGCAAATCTCAAAAAAGCCTCCCCGAAATCTTCAAGCTTGTTAAGTTCTTATCGCGGTTTGTTCTGTAAATAATGAGCGGTCGCGAACTTGTTAACAACTCGCAAGCTTGTAAGTTGAAAGATTAGTTCAGTAATGCGGTCAGAATGATATATTTATTTTATTTTATCACGAAAGAGCTGATTTTTATATCAGTACCAAGGACCAAATACGGGTACAAGAAATATAAAATTTCAAGAATTATCAATGATCATCGTTTTCAATATCAAAACAAAACTTAAAAATATGTAGGAAACCTTATTTATACACATAAAACCCAACAGAGAGACAAATAAATATTAACTCTGATATCCGTTTGCGATAGTTATAAATATAATATAATGTAGTATACGTAGTTATTAATTAAGGTGGCTCATACATACGACGTATACTCGATATATTTTACTATACTTATAATAATGTATTTTTCTTTGTAAGTGAACTGTATTGTTCTTTGACGATTTAAAACAATTAACAAACTTTAAGAAAAAAAATACAATTATCACGTGCTGATCAGCAGCTCAGCTGTGCAGTTTGAAAACCTAGCAACTGAATTCCAAGAAATTTTACACCCCAGCACGAAAAATGTCATTATCTTCAACGGTAGAAAAATCGATATATAATTCTTTATTTTTCACCACATACACAATAAGTAAATGATTTACTAATAATCTTTCATAGAAAGGTAAGGTAACAAAGGGCGGCCTAAGCGTTGAAAAGCGATCTCTTTCTTCCAGAGAACCGGGGTTGTAGATTGTGTGAAATTGAAGAGGAATTGAAATATCAAAATAGGACATATAAATATTACCTACAAAATACATATAACTAGAATGAATAAATACAATAAGATATAAGTGTATGCCATGTCAAAAGTATTAAGGAAGCTTATTCAAATTCAAATTTAAATTTCAAATTCAAAAGTTTTTATTCAAAATAAGTTCCACTAGAGAACACTTTTTGAAGGTCATACATATGGGTTAAAATTTATTTTTACTTCCTAGTCTATGTACGCCGCTTCGCAACGTGTTATTGCTGTTAAGGAGAAGAAACGGCAAGAAACTCCCCAGCAACACATCTAGCTACAAATTATTTTTCTTTATAAGTATTTCTTGTTCTATTTATATCTCAAGTTCTTTTTTTTAGTTTTATACAGAAGTATGTTACAGAATGACTTTTGAAGAATAAATGGGAGGAATAATCATATTTTGATAAAGTCTTTACGTATTTCGATAAACAGAATACATTAGCAAACGCCTAGTCAGGTTTAATTATTACTAATGCACAAACTTACATTTTAATGAATATATTATTATTTAAATGCAAGTTTGTGCATTAATAATATAGGTACAGCTGAGCTAACACAAACGCATCTTGTATGCATATTTTCTGAAGTTTGTGCTGACAGTGGAGGAAATAATCGTGATGAAACCTGCACACCGACACAAAATTATGCATAAACAGCACGTGTGTGGCACGCTTCTGAGTTTTGATATTCGTCAACGGTCGAGCAAATTAAGCTTTCATGAAACATACTTTAAGAAATAAGTGTTATGCCTTAAGCAATGTAAACAGCTAAAGTGGTCGCCGATGGCAGTCTTATAATTGTCATTACTTCCATGAAAAGTCTCTCATATTTGGAATACCTTTCTTATAGCCTGTAATACTATTACAAGGAATATTATATAAGAATATACAATGTTGGTGTAGGTTTCCAGCTCATCTCTCCTCCCGTGGGGCGAGTTACAGACCACCCCACGTCTAGAGAGATTGAAGATGCCGGGGGATACAAGTAGTCCCCCGGCAGTGGAAGAGGCCCTGCGAGGCCCACGCCTGCCAGGGCTGCGGAGAGGCTAGGTCATATACCCGTAGCCCTGGCATAAGGCGAAGGACGGAACACCCAGGGGTTTTAGTGGGTATCCCTAACCGGGGAGTGGCAATAGCATGGCACCAGTTCTGACTGGGCATGCTAGTGCCACCCCCGATCTGGCGAATCCCACACTAGGTCGCGAATTATACCCCCAAGGTTCTGCCCTTGTCGCGGCTTAGTCCTCAATCGGATTTCCACTGGTTAAAAAAAAAAGGTTTCCAGCTCATGTCAGTGCTTTTTGTCGAGGTCAATTTGTAATAAATAAGGTCCAGCTATTTTTTTTTACATTATTATGACCTGGAGGGTTAAAATATTCCTTTTTGCAGGCTCATATTACGAATATGACAAGTGTCAAAATAATATTTAAACTTATGCTATGCCATATCATTATCAGTACATAATACGCCTGTCAGAAAGTGATCTTTTTAACAAAGAAAAACTCTGAGTAAAGCCTCATTATATTTAAGAACACTTATTAAAACCTGCTATATTCATTGATTAATGACATACCTACATGTCAACTTTAAAAATCACATTTTCCACACAAACACGCAATTATTGCTTATAAACAATCAATATACTTACCTATACGAGTAATAGTACTAATTTTCAAACAATTTTCACTTCAAGTTGACGTCAAAAACTCCCAGTAGTTGGAGCTTCAGAAAGTTAGGTAATGATGTTATATTACGATCATATTTATTACTTGGACTTTTTGCAAACGTATCAAGTTAAGTGACATAACGAAGATGTAAATGAAATATTATATCGATATCGAGAGCAGTAAATTAATGATGCATTTTGAGATATTTACGAGGCAAATTTGTCTTTCGGTCGAACCGTGTCTCATTAATGCTGCCGACAAAGAGTACACCGGCCAATATTTGTCACACGAACAGTTGCAAATAGCTAACTGCTTTATAATTTGAGAGCAATTCTTAATCTCGTTAACCAGTACCACATTAAAACTTGAAATTAACGAACTATAAAATTATTTACTATGGATCTGGGTGTCTGGGATCGGCCCCAGAGTAGTCCGTTGTATATTACTCATAACACGAGCGTAACTTTAAGTAAGTTACGCTTGTATTTGGGGATATACAATATGTGTGTTTGTCTGCCGATTATTATTAATATTTCACATATATATTTATTCTTTCTTTTTTAATACACATATATATATATATATATATATATATATATATGTCGCAGAACGGCCTCGTTCTCACGACATCTTTAGTTATTGCAGGTTTAGTGGGCATCATCAGGATAAAATGCGAGCATAAAACACAATAGCCACGGTTTATACACTTTTAATTTAGATTTGATCAACATTATGACATAGTTTAGACCGAGCAGCGGGTTCAGGGCACCCGCTCATACTTCCAGCTTCAATACTTTCTTTAAAATACTCCATGGTCCAACTCGACCTGTTGCCACCAACCGAATGTGTCACAAAAACTCCTCAGTCTACCCAAGTAGATATTACTCAAAGTATAGAGGGCGCTGACCCCGCTCCGCCATATGCTCTGCTCTGATTGGTCGTTTATTAAATTACAATATTCATAACTTTTATTAGGTTAGAACGATCTTTAAGTTATAGAAACATTCAACAAATCAAATTAAATTACATTAAGAATTTTAGAAGTAATTAAAATGTAAACAAATGATATTGTGCGTTATACATCCAAATAATAATCCATCCAACTATAATATATATATATATATATATATATATATATATATATATATATATAAAATAGATACATATTAAAAAAAATATAAAAAGATGACGTCCGTCGGTAGCGGGGCCTAGGGTCAAGCTAGCGGTGGTTGAGGCTCCAGAGACAGGGACTTCCTCACAATGCGTGCCGTGCTCAGGAGAACCGCCTTCTGTATTTGGCCTTTCACCCATTTACCGAGAGCCTCTCTAGATGTCGGTCGAGGCTCTCTTTTTATATGTATGCCTTTCAAGACCACGGGCCATAAAAATGGCCCGGACTTTTGGAGGGCTTGCGTGGGGCCATGGGGAGGCCAACACGTAGAGGCCCCTTGACTAATTTAATGTAAATATGTGGCGTGACACTGACCGGCGATTATCCCTGTCTACACCATATAATAATGTACCCAAGGACAAGCCCCGACCAGTGTAGGACTATTGTGGGAAATCAAGACAAAAAGTACCGGGCTATTGGGGTGAACTATTAGTGGTTCTAGCGGTCTGGGAATATGGGGACTATGGCGTCTGCCCGTCGGAATGTTCGGGAAACATGGAAAAATGGGCAGACGGTGACTCGCCACTCCCTGCATGGGCCCCAAAAAATGCCATAAAAGGCAGGGGCAACATGGGTATGAGTGGCTAAGGGGTGTAGAGAGGTGGGCTGCAGGTTCACCGAAGCTACTTCCGACATTAGGCCATTTATCACTTCCACCCCTGGAGCTTGAGTCTTAGCTCTAGCGATCTCCACTCCGTGCCGGCTGGCTAAGGCAAGCACGGAGGCGGGGGCCTTGTCTTGGCCCCCGGAGTCAGGTACGAGGTGTCGCCACTCACCTAAGGCTTCGCCACAAAGCCCCCCTGCGGGAGAGAGGCTCTCTTATTATTATTATTCATGTATTTTATTTTCAAAAATTTTACATTATTTTTTTTAACTATATAAATAGGAAAGACATTTTTTTATAGAAAAATAAATAACATTATTATTATTATACTACCTATAATTTTTGCCAGGTGGTAGGGTAGGGTTTGTCTGTCTGGATGGCTACCACTCCTGGTATCAGGTATGCCGCCATAACAACCTTGAGTTGTGTTCCGGTGTTAGTATTTAGGTTTCAGTCTCCCTTTAGAGAACGGCAGCACATTGGTAACACCTGGTGTCACAAATGACCATAGGTGATGTTAGCCGCTTTCCATCGAGTTGGCCTAAACCCATGCAAAACAAAAATGAATCTTTACATAGTATAAAGTAACTCACTTTCCATATCTGTCTGTCTGTATATCAGTGAACTCCTCCAAGCCACTTGACGGATTTTAAGCGGATTTCACCATCAGTTACATGTTGTATATATATAAAGTAAGTAGGTATGTGATATAGCAAAGCAAAGCTCTGTGGTAATAGAGCTACTTCCTAGGTTTGACCTGCAACGTAGCCGCTGGGAAGGCTCTATTTATTGTTTAAAAAATTAAACGCCTGAAGTTGTTGAACACGCCTTTTTTCAAGTTTATTGAAATATTGTTAGGCGCAAAGCGCAAGCCTAAGGAACAAGATGGCTTATGATTTAATAAGCCATCTTTACATATAGTACTTTTATTGACATTTTATACAGATTAAAGCGCAGGGTATATTAAAATTTGGCTATGACTTCGGATTATAATTATACTTACCTAAACCTATATACAAATATGAAAAAGGCTTCGTGTAAATTCTCGTATTTTTTTCACGATCTTGGCAATAATTACGTGCTTATTTGTATTTCTGTTTATATTGCCAAGGAGTGCCTGGTGCCAATCCCCATAGTAATATTCATCAAGTTGAAATTAAATACAGTTTAATGTTACAATGTACACGAGTGAGTTAACTATTAAAAAACCGATTTTTTTTTCAAAAAACACGTAATTTAGATATAACTAAGATTTAATTTTGATCACGATGTTTTTGTTCACCCTCAGCACTTGTACAATGCGGACAATACGCATAGATTGAAACCTACATCAAAGGAATATGATTCTGGTGTCTGAGACGCTAAACATTCTACTATGTAGAGTATTTATAGCTTGTTGTCTTTTGGCATGAGATGGTACAAATAGTCTATATCATGTTTACGAAGATATAATTCATACAAATCAAAAGATATTTAAAAAATCATGAGTTGACGTGATATTTCAATTTCACCGAGGTCATGATCACATCTATTTTTAAAATAAGATCGATTAGTAAGTAAATAAGAAGTAATGTGGCATGTTTTATTAATTGCAAAAAGACATTGCAATCGCCAACGAAGTTTAGTTGCAAAAACAAAACATCCCTAACGAATGGTTTTGGAATCTCTCCAGCCAGGTGTTCTTATTTGAACCAGTTTTGGCACTTAATTAATGATGTCAGTCAATGTAACTCACATAACCAACACAATACAATGAACCTCGAAATGCCACTCACCAAAATCATTAGTTCAGCCATTGTCTTTTATTACATTCTTAAAGATCCCATAAGCAGCTCCTGGCATTACGCACCTTGTAAAAATCTGTAAGTAACGTATGCGTTAAAAGATATCGCCTTCAGCCACAATGGGATCGAAAAAACTATTACCTCCTGAGATATGGGCGTATATGTTCTCAACACTATATTGAGGCCACTTAATGTGGATTCCCAGAGGCGTCTTCAGTAAACAAGCTTTGTTTACGAGCGGCGTTCAGCGGGACGGTATGCCATTGTAGCGACTATCGGCTGGCGTTCTTTATTGGCTAATTTTATTCAATTAAATTGTTTTCTTAGCATGTCGAGGCTGCGCCGATCTTGTTTTAACGCCCTCAAAATTATTGCAATAGATAACATTAAATACGTCGCAAGCTCGAAGGGATGCGATTTAAAAGCTACTAAACATCGCGCCGTAAAACAAGTCCCTCGGAAAATAATGACTAATTTGCATTGATCCAGTTACTGCCTTCGAATTCAAATGAAACCAACGCTGACTTTATACTGGCATCGTGTAAATTAACTTGAAGTCAGTGCAGCGCTACCAAGTCTGAATGACTTCAATATTTCTGATTGAATATTTTGACATTAGTACGCTCCCTAACTCAGTAGCAGGATGAATGTTAATCAACCTTCAAGGAATTACAGTGACAGCTCCGACGTTTGTTTGGAATTTGTTTGTTAAGTAGCCAGGAAATAAATTTAGGGCCGCTTGCATAACGATCAACTTTTAATAAAATTAGTTAATGATATAAAACTGCTTGAATGCGTTTTATACAAAACGTATTAACAGTTCTTTAAACATATTTAGCGGCATATGTTGCTTTGTGCAAGGCGCTAATTGTATTTAACGGTGATAAATACGTTTTGTGTTTCTTAAATAAATTTAAGCAACCTTTTGCAAGCGGCCCTGAATATTCTAATTATGGAATCATCTCATATTTAGTTAGTCTATGTTTCTGGACGTAGATCTACCCAAGTCTACCCCACATATCCTGGCACATTTATAATTATGGAATATTTTATATTTATTATTTAAGAACTCAATGTCTATATGTAATGCATGCTGCGTTCGCATCAAGAAGGTCATTCAGCAGCCATATTATGTGTGTTCTAGTTTTGTTTAAAAGTAAGCTGAGTTGGCTAAACTAAAAAAATGAACCTAGATGAATTTACTGATCAGCAGATAACTAATCGGGCAGTATTATAATACCTATATGGCGTTATTGCAGCGCCGCACCTGTGGGACCTTTTTTGTGTCGACTGATATATCTACTTATTCAATATGCGTATTCAATATCCATAGTCAATCGCTTGCGTAACAATTTAACAACGCCTTTAAACAAAACCTACTCTTTAATAATATTAGCCCCCAAACAAATCAATATTGAGCTCGATCCTATATACTTGTTACTCACTAGCGCATTTTCCACCTCGGGAATCTTTTATTTATTTATTTTAAAGACTTGAGACAGTTTACGGGTTTCCTAGCGATATTTCTTTACAGTCAGCACGTAATTGTGACATGATATACATCAATCAGTGGGCAAACAGTGCGTGCCCTTAGCTAAGATTCTCACCAACATAATTGAAATGAGAGGGTTTTTAGAGGCTGAGCCTTTAAACAACCAAGACTCACCAATTCAATATAAGAACTAAAAATTTGTCTCTTCTTGATACCTTTCTACTTTTATAAGCAGTCAGTCTTACAAAGAAAGTAAAAATAATTAAATCAGATAATTATTGTTGCCATTTTAGCTATTTCCCAAAATTCAATAAATGCAAAGGGTTAATAATGAATATATTATGTTAATATCGGACACTAATGCCAAGCGGGTGGTAGCTTCCAAACAGTGTAAAATCCCTCAGCCACATGCTGTGAATCCTCTAAGACATTTCATCACAACATTGTTCTGAGGACAAAACTATTATATCTACCCTTTGTTATGTAAAAAGTTGATTTTACTAAACTCACGGTTGTATCATGCTGACAACGCATTTTACAAATCGTTTATAATAGAATTTTATTTCAGCCATGATTCTTATGCGTTGTGTTGATAACATCGTGTGGTTATGAATGTTGACATATGCACAAATGAAGGCCTCAAAGGGTTGCATTGTTGAATTGTTAACAATTACTGGCATGATAGTAAACGTTAAAGGGATTCCATTTAAATCTATAGCGGTTTTTCTACGAGATTTAATAAAAAAATGAGATTTAAACATTAAAACATTCAGTCGATTAAAAACAAATAAGGTTTTTTGGTTTTTTTTTAAATACATATTTGTTTTTAGTGTGTTCATTATTGTGTTATTGAAAAGTTTAATTTACTACACCTTCATATATGTTTCTGTAAAAATTAATTAATGTAACATTTTTTAACGAGTTTTTTTACAACCAACCAAATTATTATTTAAATGCATTCTTTACGTTAAGATAATGTTTTTACCATTTAGAAACGGATCAATTACTTATCATATCATTTAGCATACATAATATGTAGGTTTCTTTCGACATTGGAGACTTACAAATTACAAGGATATTCCCGCGACTTCGTCCACGCTTGACTTAAAGTTCCCGCGGTATTCCTGGGTCACAAACGTACCGATGCATTTAAAAAAAGAATGTAACCTATGGTTTAAGTGAAAACTGTATCGGATAAAGCTAATTTATAGACCTCCAAACAACTAGAAACCGCTCCTGGGAAAATTTCCGCGGGATTCCCGGGATAAACAATATCACACATTTTATTACATAAAATTTGCTAATAATCAGAAATCACTTTGGAATTTGATTTTTGAAGTGATAACTTCTTATGGGAGAGTAAACCTCTTCGTTACGTAACGCGTTACGGCGCCAGTCTGACTGGCTTTTTTTAATCTGGCCCTTTTAAATCATTCCCCAAAAGATTCTCAGGAAAAAATGTAACGCAGTAAGTCTAAGAATTTGCTGTCGATCAGCAAAAACCGTATCGAAATCGGCCCAGTAGTTTTTACGTAAATCAGGTGAGCTTAAACACAGCTGGTTCGTGAATCCAAAAGTTACGAAAGACAATTCCCACTAAAATATCTTAATAATCATAAATAAATTAAACTGATAACATTGATGGATAACTGTAATCCTTAATTAATGTATAATTTAAAATACATATTTAGTAGTAAGTAAGTTGTAGTTAGGAACAATAGTTTTAAAGTCAAGAAACAGTATCCTTATATCCACACTGTTATTGACTTATAAATATTTTAGGTATTTGCTGAAATATTACAAAAATAAATATGGGGACAGGTCGCCAGAATTACCATAAATTTAAAAAGAAACAATAAAATTATATTTAATAGGCTCGTGAGAACTGTCGCCAACCACCCACTGAGGGATGTCAGTTAAATATTTTAATTGTGCCGCTAAAAAGACCCCAAAATTTTTATATCCAGTAAATCAATGCAATGTCCACGGTAGTCCCCTGAACTTTTTTCAAACACGCTTCTCTGCGACGGGCTATCTGATGAAGCGACACCAAATAATTCCTTGCGTTATTACAGGTAGCTATATACCCAAAATGTTCTCTTTTTAGAAAGAAAAAGATTTTTATAGTAACGTCATCATCGAATCGTGAAACAGGATTCTACAGTAAAGGAATCGATTAGGATCGCTGCCAACAATACGTCGACTCGATTTTTTCGCTTACACAACTCTTAAAACTTGATATTCTTAATAAGTTTAAGAGTTGATGAACAGATAATTTTAGGAGTATTCCCGATTTAAAAAACATGATGTATACAAAAAAATATGTAATTAACTATTTTATTGTGAGATAATTAACAAAACATGGTGTCCCCGTGGTCGAAATTCGACCATAATAATTAATGTCAAAGGCTATATTTCTATAATCACAGATTTGGGTAAGACTACACTGTTAATTTGACTTGAACAATAAATAAAAGAGGTATATATGCGTGTGTGTGTCAAATACATGGTAGTGTGTGTAATGTTTTTTTTATTCATTTAATATATTGTTTATCTATAATTTCAAAAAAAATATTAGCATTCTGCACTCCTTGTCTATATATACTATAAGTGTCTGACATTTCTTATTCCTCGTCCGCGCAATTTTCGTAAAAAGGGGTACAAAGTTTTTGCTTCACGTATTAATATATAGAGGTAAGAATCAAACTATAATAATAATATCTTTGGAATTGGAATTGGCTTTCATTGTTTTATTTTACCTTCTCCCACTTACTGGGGTCGACACAATATGTCTTTGCTTTCTTATTCCTCTATTCTGGCATACATCCTTTGTCACACCTCAAATCATCATGTTGTCATCCTTAAGATCTTATTAGAACGATTGTATTGTGGGAACTAATTCTCATTAGTGTAACTTTAACTTCAAGTGTATTTATCACGTTAGTTGAGTATTGTTCTAAAATACATTAAAGTTTTAATAATTCCATAATAAGGTTCCTGACTTTCTAACCAGTTAGCTAAGTATAGCAACCCTTTGAAACTCTTTTATATATAATCAAAAATTCGAATACAAGTCATCGGTATAAATGAACTTCTTATTCCCATAATAATAGCTTATACGAGCTTCTATCTTTATCTCATGTATCAGGACATAATTTCACGTCATCAAAGTCGGAAGCGTCATTCTGTGGCAGGTCGAGAGAGTCATTCGGAATCCATCACTCATTCGCAACGAGACATTCAAAAAGTAAATTTCCGAGTCAATAAACGTCTCTGTTTGTTTTTCTAACAGGAAACCTATTTAGTTTTGTAAAAAGATAGGTAAAAAATTTAAAGGAGCCGTGTGGGTGGCAAATGCGGCTGACGACAGTTTAAGTAGTGTAACGCAATATTCGAGTCCAGTAGTTTGTTTTTCTTACATTCTCAATACTGTCGGAAGCCAATCAGTTAATGATATTGTTTTATGGGCCATCCCGAACTTTATGAGCTTCTCTGGCACAATCCGTATTTACGGAAGCGGATTGTTATAGTCGCATAACAGCATAATTTGTGGATTCGTAAAAATTTTGGTTACGTAAAATGTTACCCTATGCGGTAACATTTTACGGTTTGGATATTATGAATATTTAACTTTGCATTTTATATTTTATCAAAATTATTATCTTGAGTAGTTACTAAAAGTAAGATCAACTCAGTAGTTTTGAGTGTAAACTACTATAAACGTGATGGAAAGCCCTTAGTTATTAATACAAATAAAGATTTGTCTAAAGTCATTTCTCTGTTTGCAGAAATAATCACATTTACAGGTTTCCTCAGGGTGGATCTTACAAACATAAAATATTCCACGTGTATATTTTTATCACATAACAGTTATTTTTTTTATAAATATATTGCTATCAGAGCCAAAGTTTGAGATGAACTTATCCCCATTAGTAAAAGTGCACATAGGCGCGCGCTAATTTCAGATGTATTATTTATTAAATTCCATTATTAACCGTTATCATTAATATCTAAAAGATTGATAGAACTATTTTGCCTAAAGATATAGAATGATATAAATGGGATACTAAAAGCAAAGCCTGCAATATCGTACATCAAAAAATCACATTAAGCCAATAGGACGGCACCAACAATAGCATTAATCGCAGAGATTTTTTCTTGAGATCAATAAAATAATCGAGGGTTCCCTTCATGCTTGTGTGAGTGTCCAATAGGGAATATAAGGTAACACTGAACTCTCGCAACCCCTATATTTATTTTATATCTCATTCTGTCCAACAAAAATTGAAGAGGTTAGAGTGAAATATAAAATACAAACATGTGTGCGTAACGGCGCGGGACCAAACATCTGCCAGGTTTTGATAGTTTTCGATTGTTCCTGTTAATGTTAAACCGAGTAATAATAATAGCCAAAATTAAATATTTTAAGCACATAATAATTTTTTAGGAACCTCTTTATTCATTATTACCTAATAGACTTCTCCAATTACATATTACTAACCTTAGTGGCTAATCATAATCATCATGTGACCAAGTAAACTTTCTGCTTTTGAATCCAAAGCCGAATATTTCTATTTTTCCTGTTTTCTTTTCAATCTTTAGAATTTTATGTCATTATATTTTATTTTCATATTACACTGCAGAATTGTATAGCGGCATATAAAACACACCTTTGTGCCAAATTTCATCTATATGACTGATGGATTAAGATGGACGATCAAACGAAAGAACGGACATGACAATTTCATAAAGGTTTTGTTCCTGCTAAAATGGCTACTTAACCCTAAATAAAGTGATAAACGCATTGGACTCCGTACTTCGTCATAATTATTTGCAAAACCAGCAGCATAGCAACCACTTCATTTATTAACAACTAACAAGCTAACACTTGCACGTAACGGTTTTGCCATTGAAAACAAACACGAATGGAGCAACTTAAGAAAAGGACATGATCTTGTACCTTTGCAAAAGTAATTTAATAAATCGTCATAAATATCAGGGACTCTAACAGCAACAAATAAAGTATAAAATTCAATGCAAGTTACAATTATACTCGTCAATAAAGTTGGTAAAACAGTAAGGAGGTTGAACTGGAGTTTATTGAAAACGAATGCAACTCGTTCACAGAAGGAGCAAGTTTCTTTACGTCTGGTGGGAGAAGTCAAACAATAGCCCGAATGAATTGGGTCTGGACCACAAAATAATATGAATGGGAAATATTTTTTGAAATATCGCAAATGAGCTCGAATGCAAGGTTATAGGACAAAAGCAACTCGTATTGGTATTTATGTAATTTATTCACTGAAGAGAGTAACTGAATCATAAATTCGTTAATCAATTCAGTGATACCAATAGTGTTCTACCTACGTGACACACTGAGAATACCTAGGAGCAGCAATAGTATATTCAAATTTAAATATAATGTTCCATTGTCTGACGTACAGACAGACTTGATCTTTTCGCACCAATATCAAGTAAATACCAAAATATAGCTTGCGGTTTCCTGTGTTCTGCTGTTTATGATTTTAGTACCCTTCACACAAAACACAGGATAGTTGATAGTGATATCGCTAAGATATTTTTTATCATTTCGTAAAGCCAACCTTTATATGAGTGTAATTATGATTTTATAATTCTAAAGAGTCAAGAGAGAGAGAGAGAGAGATTCAACATTACTAAGTTGTACTTATTTTTACCTTGAAAGTTTAAAAGTAAAACTAATTACTTAATGCTCATTCTATTGTATGTAAATTGATATAAATTTTGGTGTAAAGTGTGATATATACTCGTATTAATAAAAATAACCTTATCAATCTACCTGAGTAATGTAGAGTGATGATAGAATCTTAACCAATATTGATGAAATGATTCAATATGCAAATCAAAAATAATGATATTGTTTAATTATGTACTTGTAAGTATGTGTAATGTGTATGATTTTGAATAACTATTATCTTATTTAAACTTCTTTAAGTTGAATATAATATTAAGTGTAGATGGCATTACGACACTAAAATCTTTTAAGATATTTGTAGCAGAGGCAAAATGAAATTGTATTTAAAAAAATCTATATGTTCTGAGGGACGTTCACAAGCCGTGGTAGCTTAATGGTTAGCACCTGCAGGGCGCAGATTCGAAACCTGGCCGGAAAGCATGCACCACTTAGGCAGTTTTTCTGATGTAATTTGCATATTGTTACAATTACCTCGTGCTAACAAAGATGAAGGAAAACACTGTGATAAAACTTGCACATCGAGATAACTGATGAGTCGAACCTGCCAAGCTGCCTTGGACACGCGTGTAAGGTATATCTAATATCTGTTCCATCATAACAAGAGGCCCGAGTCCAGCAGTGGGGCGTTTATGGGCTGCAATTAATACATTTTCTGAAACAAAAGTCTTGCCCATACTGACACAATAATCCGTACAAATTGAAAAGGAATTAATGAAATCTATTTTACTTATTAACATATCAGATTATCAACATTCACAACCCAAAGATTCTTATAAACATCAAATATTTCACAAATTATCAAAATGTTTTAATAAATTACTATAGAGCTTATTGGATGAATGACGGTGTCAAATATTTAATATTGTATGAGAAATAAAAGCCGGATATAGTGCTCTTTTATAAGGTTCCCCCTCACAGAGCTTTCATAAATGACTGGTCTAGTCGTCGATGCAGCCTAAAGCCTATACACCTATAGCCGCTTTTGTTACTTCGACCTTAGCTTATTTATTTCAAGTTGAAGGTTCTCTTTTATTCCCTTTTCTAATAAAAGTAATGCGTCTAGACCGGGGATACCCTTAATAGAACTTTTATAGAACCAATACGTCATATAAGCTATTCTTGCCAACGTAACTTGCGTCTTTTATATGTTATTTAAATGTTCAATGCGTCTTTCATTGAGAAAGGTTATAGCGTTAGGTAACTCGGTCGGTGAGCGCCATTCATACCGCATCTTACGATTGAATAAGATAAAGTACAGGTTAATATTATTAGACTATATTCTCTTTAGACAACGGGAATTTATTGTTCTGAGTTAAAAGCCAATGTAACAACAGTATCCCAAAATTAAACTTTTTACCATTATTATTAATTGCTTTATCTTGTATTCATTTCCCAAATTGCACTATACAATTCTTGTATATATACAATTTCTATACCACTGCGTTTATCTTGTATGCGTTGTATTTAGAAATACATATTCTCTTTCTTTTTTATTTGTAAAAATATTACAAATATACAACAAACAACTAACATTTGAACGAAATATTTATTTTCTACCTTGATAGAAAGAATAACAATCCCAGTAATGCGTTGATATGATTATGAATTTCCCTGTATTCACACGATGTCACAAATAACGAGTCTCAATATTTTTTACGTAAGTACATAATATTGGGAAAATTATTAGTTCTGGTACTCCGTATATTTAAATAAATAGTAAGATTAATTTTTTTATTGAACTAAAAAAAAATTAATCATAGAGTAGACCATAGAGAACAGAAAACGTAATCATATGAAACGTTTGAATGGATTCAATCTTTTTAACAGGTACAGTCGTGATATGAAAAGGTTCACCAGTTTTCAAATTGATTCATTTGTTTTATAGAAGTATAGGTTTGCGTTTGACCATTGTCTCACCTGATGTTGAGTGATGACGCAGTCTAGGATGGAGCACGCTTACCTAGAAGATACCTATTCACTCGTCACTTGAAGGCTGATTTAACGTTCCGCAAGCACATGTTACTTTTTCAAAGTAAGTCACAGATCAGACTAATCCAGAAAAGAGTATGTTTAACTGTTTGATAATAAAGATTAAAAGTATTGGGATCAAAGTTTAATCTCAGTGTCTGTCTTTGTCACCATTGCAATTTTCTTTTTTCACGTTTGTATATTTTATAAAAATAACTAAAAATATTAAATAAATTAAATATTAAATATAAAAGTTATTAAAATGTTGGTAGTACTGTTTTCGTAATTGTGCAAGTAAAAGTCGTCGAATCTTTTCATAATGCGACTGTACATCATATCCATACTTCTATAATCACTAATATACAAATGCGATTCGGCGATACCTTAGTTGTTCTTCTGTTCACGACTGAGCGGCTTAGCTGTAGATTTCATTGAAATTTAACAAGGACATGGGTTTTATTTTGGGAAAGACATAGGCAACCGTTTATTTGAAATAAAATTTTGACGACTGAAACAGGGGATAAACATTTGTCTGCAGTAGTCCTAATTCCTCAAGTTACACCTATGAGATTCATACGCAAGCATTTAATAAGACAAAGAAATACGTGTTTCAGTGTTACACTGGCATTTCTACTACATTTAGAAAGTACAAAAATGAAATGAACTCACGAGTACCAGCTAGCATAACATATTATTATGTTTTCCGTGGAAATGTATATTATTTCCTGTCTCTTACAGCAAAGAAGGTGCTTGAAAGGGGTTTCAATGTTTTGACAGATTAACCATCTATTCACATGCACTCGTCTCAGCACTGATTTGGTTCACCTCCTCCCCTAAGAGCGGTATTAACATATGGCCAGGCTAAATATATCTCAAGGTACAGGCTGCACCTTGGCGCTCCATAACCCACATGTTCGCAAGATGGTGGGACTCACCTTACTGAGCGGATTGACGATGACGCGAAAAAACCACACACACATCTTAGATTACAGGATGCACTTTTAGGATTTAGGAACGTTATATTGGTTCTGTTCTATTTTTTAATATATAGTCTAAATTAATAGAGTGCATATTATGTTCTTATATCATAAAACTAGCATATTATGCTCTTGAAATTAAAATAACTAAACTTATGTATGAACTGGTAAAGGAGTTTCGACGGGAACACTGATGTCAATTCTATTTCAAAATATATAAATGATTTTGAGAAAAAAATCTATTTTTTTCTACTGAACTTCAATTATATAGCAAGATATGACTTTTCCAGCTACCACATGAACTGCGCCTTTTGACCTAAAATAATTATTATGCACCTAACCTTGTTATTGTATTATTAAGCATTAAGAGATCCCGAATACAAAATAACATTTAGACCTTTATATTAATACATTTCAGACTTTTGTATATTATGTAAGTACCTATATATTAATTTTCTAAATTCATTTAGTACACTTTATAATTATTGGATAAAATCACGCCTTGTTTGATATTAAGTCAATTTCCGTCGCCATACATTGCTTTGTGTTTCGTTGCAGGCGTTATATTTAATTTAATAAGCATGAAGATTTTCGAAAACAAAGGAATACAGGGTTGGATTTAAATATTCGTTTAAATTACAAAGTCCATAGTTTATTATCATGAATATAAGTGAAACATTATTAACATAGTTAGATTTAACTAATTTTGAATATTTCATGTAAAAATATAAATTGAGTTAAGTAGTTACTATAAAACATGTTTATTTATAAAGTCCCTGCTATACCTGAGAAAATGTTAGTCTTAGTAATAGTGTTACACAGATGTAGAGAAGGGTTTAATGCAGTGTTTGAGATGCGACGTTGTTAATGTCATTAAACATTGACAGATAACTTATGAATATGTATACATATTATTTTAATGCTGTAAGTTGCATTTAATCACAGTCACTAATACTAAGGTAGGTGAAACAAGGGCATAGGAGTTGTTCATTAACTTTTATAAGTCTATAAGTAATTGTAATTTCAAATATTACTATTTATAAAATACTAATTTGCTATGCAATTTTTATTTATATTTCAGACAGATACCAAAAACTTAGGTAGTACTACTACTGCTACTATCTTAATTTTAAATAATTCTAACTACTTGTATGTACATGATTTAAATGTACAAACATTATTCTGTTTTAAATCTAATCAGTTCAAATATCATTAAGTTATCAAACCACTTCACGTTTAGACTTCAATTAAAGTAAAATCAACCTTATATTAATACAATTAAGACTGTCTCCGGTTGTAATATATTACTGAAGAGAAAAGCAACAATAGTCACAGGACAGTGGCGCGTGCCGGCACACAAAAGGTAAAGGGCATGATGCAGCTGGCGTGGGTGAACACACACGCGTAAACACAAACCAACACAAGCCGTGGTCCAAAAAAATGGGTAATGTGTTATGTGTAGTATGTATAGTAATACACCTTCCTGAAGTTTCAGTAATATCTGTCCATGGGAGTACAAATGAGTGTGATTTGTCCAAAGCCTTGAAAATCAGCCTTTGAACTGCGATATTTTCATTTTAGATCGCTGAGATGAAGATGTAATATTTTTCGTCTAGGAGCCCAATCCTGCTGATGATGTCCGAGATAGTAATCTCGGACATCATCTCAATCATAGTTTTGCCTAATTTCGGTATTCTGTTAATTCCGATGACGTGCCCGTGGCATGCCACTCTGTTTTTATAAATATTTATAAGCCAAAACTCGCGAAATAAATGTTTAAAATGTTTGTTTAGCCTAGTTTTTAATATCTATTAATTTTGGTTAATGCCATTTCTGCTAATGATAATACCATTTTTTTTGTACTATGATTCTGTCGCGTCGATATCGAGAAGATGTTGAGAATTTAGGAGAATACGAATTCTTCGTACTATGGCAATGGCATCCTACTTTAAATGTCTTCGCAACGTCAAATTGTTGAAATAGCAGAATTGGCCCCTGGAATAAGCAATAGTTTCTGCAGGATGTAAAACCAAAGTTGTTTCTATAACCGTTAGTAAAAAAAAATTACCTTCATACTAACAATTGAACAAAAGTGTGTTTGTTTATATGCATATTTGTGCTCTCACGAAATATAATGTTAATATTTTAACTTAACCTAATTTCAGATGCAGTTAGCTACTGTATGTCATAACAAATGCAAATTCACACTATACTCGTATGCGGAATCTATAGCAAACAAATTCGCGTGAAAGCCCAACAAGTCGACTTTTAAATAATTTAGGCACATTTCTATAAATAAACATGATTACATGCTATTTATATTCGGTTAAAATTAAACTGATATATACAAGTTTTTAAACTAGATTTGCGAGAGATGTTAATTTATGATGATCATCTGTGACCCAAAACAACGGGATCCAACATCATTTTCAACTTCAAACAGTTAAAAGTGGTATATTATCTTAACTTTTATCGCGTAATATACTGACGGCCATTATCATATTTACGTTCTAAGATAACTAAATTATGTAACAAGGTCAATGTTCTATTCTAATTAGCATAACTTTTCTAAAAGTTTAAGATTTAAGACATGAACATTTTAATGTATGTTAAAATACATTCAAATTAATTTATTCGCTTAAAACATGGTACATATAAATGCGAAAATGATATATGGATACAAGACTCACGTGTTTTGTCCACAACGCGGGCAAATGTTTCGTATAAATATTAATAAAATACGTGTTTTCGAAATAGCCAAAAAATTAATTTATGTCAGTTAATTAAAAAGTACCCAAAAATACCTTTAATTCGGAGTAATAACATTTATCCAGCAGCCGTTTGTGTAGGTTTCTTCTGAATATATTTGTGGACACATATTTAGTCTTCAGGATTTTGTTGAAGTTTGTTGAAGATCTTCACTTATATGTAATTTGAATTTCTTTGTAGTGACAATAAAGATTGCATTGAAGTAGCAACCCTTGCGCGAGCGCAATCATATTCGAATTTTAAATTTCTATTGAAACACGCGAACCGTTTTTAGCTTGATTATTGTGTATGTGTGAATCAAAAAGCATGCATTTATATGGATTGAATAGGTGTGTGCCACTCTACACACACATACATTTTAAATGGGTGGGACACCCCTTAAACATAATTGCTTTGTTATACTCAATGTGTGGGGAATATGGCAACATTGCTACAAAATATTGTCTACTTGAATTTCTTTAAATGCTTCCAAAGCTTGATATTAAAAGTGATGATATATTATTTTGTTAATTACTAGAAAAACCTACTGTTATAACGAATTTCAGGGATTTCCCTCGATTCAACTTTTCATAATCATAAGACTTTTCCATAACACGTCAAGTAAAACAGATTGTGAGTAAAACGTTATCAGAGTCTCATAGTTCTTAGTCACATTTTGCAAATATTCTTATCATACTAAAAACAACGAATACCTACGTAACATTACCAAGAATTTAACATTATTACATGTTGCAAAAAAATTAACAATTAATATGTTTTATTCTGCTACGTTATAAAATAAAATTACACATGTCGACGTTCTATGACGATATCAGTAAAAATTTGTATCAATAATCTTGAATTCCACCTGATGTCCTGCGACTAGCAACATTTCGTTCCATTGTGCCCGGGCGCTTCCCCGTGCCGCCCTTTCAGGGAGCATGTGTGTAACTAGTAAGCGTAAGTACCCCTGTTGATCCCCCCGCAAACTACCCCAGGTGTGTCCGCATGGCACGCGCCATTCCTGCCGCGGCCGGCGCTCTGACGCCACACAAACCTTTTTCTATCATAGTACAGTTATATCCGACATTCTACGTGTTCCAATCAACCTATCAATCCGCGACTAATATATAATACTAACACAAACATACGTGACATGTAAAAACTGCATTTCATCCCGCCGAAATGAGCTCAGTTGTTCTTTTCCGCAACTCGCCGCTAGGGAAGACGCAGGTGCTTCAAGAATCCGTGAATAATACCGTGAATATAACAAACAATGACGTTAATCAGAACATCAGACGTGAAATTATTATAGTGAGAAAAAAACAACGCCTTCCGACATCTCCTACCACAGTGTCAGTGACGTCATTACTGCGAGCTACAGAGCCTATTGCATCAAATTCATCACTAGCAAAAAAGCCGCGGCTCCGTGAAAACAGTGCGGACGAAAGCACTCGAGCACCAACACCATTGGCCGTTGCTCGACGAAATGCGCGGGAAAGAAATAGAGTACGACAAGTCAATGATGGATTTGCTGCTCTCCGGCGTCACATACCCGATGAAGTTGCGGCTGCCTTTGAAACCGCTAACTCAAACAGGGGACCAAACAAAAAATTAAGTAAAGTGGAAACTTTAAGAATGGCTGTCGAATATATCAGAAACCTAGAGAGCCTATTGAACATCGGTCATACAGATAAAGAAAATTCTACACAACCATCTATGGAATCGTTTCCATCACCAGCATCATCTTCACCAAGAGATAATAGTCAAGAAAGGAGTTACTTTATGATAAATTCACCTGCTCTCGAAGACGAAGACTTGGATGAAGATGAAATAGACGGAGGCATGCAACACCTTACACATCAACACTATGTTGAATTATCTGGTCCAGAAGCTTTTCAATTAATATCAACACCACATTTGTATGAAGAAGAAGAAGGAATTGGACAACCTTTAACTCCATCATCTGATCTCTTAGTGCAAGATGAAGTAGGTTCTCATATACTAGACGGGCATTTTCCGTTTCCATCTTCATCTGAACAATTTACAGTGATTCCAGAAGAAAACTATCTAAGTGAAACTGACATATCAGTGAAAGAAAGTGATTTCGAGGTCAAGTACGCCGAATCTATTCAGCAACAAATTCATCACAACTTTAACGACGAAACTGGATTGCCCTATGAAACCATTAACACAGATTTGATTTTGTCTAATGAGTACAAATACAAAGAAGACACATTTATTGACGCTGAAAAGTACACTGACGTGGAATTAAAAAAGGAACTTCCAGACATTCAGGTTACGCCCGAGGATAGGGAACAATTTGAAGAGACCTTGAAATGGTGGCAAGAGAAGACTAAACAGCCAAGGTCTATTATTAAGAAGAATTGATGCTAGGTTATTGAACTGTAGTAAATTTAGATATTTATTTTGAGGTAATTTTAATAATAGTATGACGTAGAACATACAGCTGTATTTGCCAAAGGAGGTGTGTGCGCGGGCGCAAGGTGCATGTAACGGTCAGTTGTCAAACGCGCGCCTTTAAATGTTTATACCCAGTTTATTTAACGGATAATGATTTTAATCGAAGAAGCTTTTCAAACCTTTAATTTATTCTAATCTTAGACAATTTAAATTATTAAGAATGTTTAAAGTAAGTTTACCGTGACAATAACGTGTAAATTTCTTGAATAGATGTGTACAGTGAATTTCTTATAATTCTTAAACAATTGTATAAATATAATCGAAGCTTTGTCTTCGAATTTTTTGTTATTGTAAATATTTCATATAAAGGGCACCTAAAAATAATACAAATTTCTTGTAATTGTATGTATATAATAATATAGTGCCTTGTATTATAACGATTGTGATGTTAGAATTTATTAATTTTAGAATAATAAAATTTACGAATTACACGATTTATATTATTTTAAATTCAAACTAATGCTTTGGTTACTTTTTATATATTTCTTTTTTGTGCAACATTTATAAAAGACAAAAAATTGTTTATAACAGTTAAAAACTAGTAGCAGGAGAAATATTTTATGACAGTTCTGTGTGTTATTATTGTCAGTATTCGGTGTTTTTGGTTCAGATACCAGTTTCCTTTTTATAAAAGCTGTTAATGTCAATCACACCATTAAAATCACATAGCCCTAATTCCAACCCTTTTGAGACAAAGACCTTTATGCTAATGCAGGTAAATTGTTCCAAAGTAAATGGCCTAGTTAAGTTTTTTCGATTTGCTTTCACAAAACCGCTATTCTAACTTCTGAGAATGATTTCAATATAACGATCGTCTAGTTCAACTCTTATTAATTATATCCTATGTACCTACAAAATATTACTGTAATATACTATCAAGATTATAAATTAATTATTAGAAAAAATAACAATATAAGTTTTTGAAGTAAAACTTCTTTAGGCGCGACTAGGAGGTAACTGGACGACAATGCAACGGAAGTCCGTTACGGCAATATGGCGTCGCAATATGGCGTCACGTTTCTGTACCATCCGGTTTTAAAATATTTTTTAACCGACTTCGAAAAAAGGAGGACGTTCTCAATTCGTCGGGATCTTTCTTTTTTTTTTGCTTTTTTTTATGTATGTTCGCCGATAACTCCGTGATTTATATCCGATTTACGTGATTCTTTTTTTTTTCGACGCGGAATAGCTTCCAATTGGTCCCCTAAAAATTTTACATAGTTTGGCCCAGTAGTTTTCATTTTATGAACTTTTTTCATGGAAATAATTTTCACTCCGTTCCATATGTACACCGATTACTCTGAGATTTATGATTCGATTTACGTGATTCTTTTTTTGTTCGACGCGGAATAGCTGCCATGTGGTCCCCTAAAAATTTGACATAGTTTGGCCCAGTAGTTTTCATTTTACGAACATTTTTTTGTTCCCGGTTCTTGGGACCTATATTTTTTAAGAAGCGCGGCACCATTCGTAGGTCCACCCATACATAGCTAGACACTAAAAAGTAACAAATAAAATTTAAAAACTTCGTTTAAAAAAAACCGACTTCAAAAACGAAAAAACTAAAATGTATAAAATAACTTATTTCTTAAGCTATTATTATTAATATATATTATCTAAAACATCTTGAAGTCGGTGCAAAGTAAAACATAAAAATTACTATATTTTGAAAATTACTAAGCACCGACTTTAAGATGTTTTAGATAATATATATTAATAATAATAGCTTAAGAAATAAGTTATTTTATACATTTTAGTTTTTTAGTTTATGAAGTCGGTTTTTTTAAACGAAGTTTTTATTTTTTATTTGTCAATAGACAGTTTATAAACAAATCAATCAAAAAATTTTGAAATTGAAATTTTGAAAAAAAAATTTTTTGTTAAAAAGTTTTACTTCAATCGCCTGTGAACGTTACACGCGCTCTTTTTTATTTTTAAATAGTTTCAATGTCCAAACACGGCATGTTTTGAATTTTATAATATTATAGATAATAACACGTTGATGGACGGTACAACGATGGCGGTAGTGCCTGCTGTGACACTACTATATATTTTCATACATTGCCTATGTCACAATGCATAAATATAATATAAAATTATGTGATATGACAGAACGGATTAAGCCGTTTACGTCGTAAGGCGTTCTGGCACAATTTATATAGACCATAATGATATGCCCTGTGCTTTCCTTATACGCCTTTGGAGTTAGTGTAAGGGAAAATAAAAACCTTTTAAATTAATCAGTACTTTTTTATTAACTTGGTGGTCCACAGACATAGACATAGGAGACATCGACCATCAGGAGAGTCGCTTACGCTGGCACGGCCACGTTTTACGGAAACCACCTAGTTACGTGGGGAACAAATGTCTAGCCATGCCGCCTCCGCCAGGTCCCGGTCGAAGGGGTAGGCCCAAGAACTGCTGGCTTGATGTTGTGAGGGACGACATGCGTACCAACGGTCTCGATGCAAGGGATTCCGAAGATCGCGCGAAGTGGAGAAGAAAAAGTAGGAAGGCGGACCCTGGGCGTCGAAGTGATCGCTTTGAGTGCAACCGGGATTTAACGCTCGGATGATGATGATGATGATGATAATGATAATGATGAATGTTGTCGTCAGATAAACTGTCGTAACATTTTCATGAGCTTGCCTGTTGGCGTTACTGTCCAACAACGCATTAACTAACCTTAATAAATAAGTCTTCATGTTCTCTGTAAATATGATTTTTATATTATTTGAAACTAATTTTATCCGTACAGGAACGGAGAAAGAATACAATTTCCTGCGGCCGGGCGGCCTGTCGTAAGAAACAACCCACAGCTAGGTGGTAGGACGTTTGCCCGACTGGATGGCTACCACCCCTGGTCTAAAGTGTATCGCCATAACTACCTTGAGTTGTGTTCCGGCATTAGTAACCAGGTTCCAGTCTCCCTTAAGAGAGCAGCAGCGCATCTGTAACACCTATGGTTTTGCAAATGTCCATAAGCGATGGTAACCGCTTTCCATCAAGTGGCCCGTCTGCCTGTCTGCTGAACTCCTGCAGTAAAAAAAATACTAAAATTGACTTGTAAAGCTTTTAATAGTACAAAGGAATGTACTCCAATATAATGTGATATTTGTTCAAAATCATTCCAATTTATTCGTCCTCCAAAACATGGACGTCATGTAATCTTTTAGTTTTAATCGAAAATTTAATAAGTCGGCCCTGAAGTATGGACCGTTAACGGTAAGCCGATAGCACTATTGTGATTGTAATTTGCCGCCGTTATCCCAGATAAAAAAATACTCTATTTTCGAGGGTGAACGCGGCCGTACAAACGGGGTGATTTAAGGGGACCCAGTTAAGTTCTGATTTTACGAGGCCGACCAATTTTGGTGACTTTCGGCGGTTTTGTAAATTACGACATAGTTGAATAAGTGGTATTTTCGCTGTAATGAAATAACTAGCATTTTTAAATGTTCTTTGTTTTCATGATATTGCACAAAAAAGGAGAGATATTTTAAAGAAACAGTGCATATATATATATATATATATATATATGTGTGTGTGTGTGTGTGTGTGTGTATGTACATTGTACATATCGATATTGTTATACACTTACGTATTATCGCGTCTTTTTCCCATGGGGTTAGGCAGAGACTGGATCTCTACTTGCGACGATCCTCAAATACACTTTCTTTCATTAATCTCTTCATACATTTGAGGTACTTCTTTTCTTACATCATAGAAGTTATTGATTACTGATTTTATAAAATGATATCTTGTAAAATTTTCTTAAGTAAGTAAGTATACATAATAAAACTACGTTTTAACGGTTTTAAGGTCAGCAATATATTTGATTATATTTTTATTATATTGGCCACTATTCAGCAGGCGTAATCACGGAAGACCACAATGTCAAATGTCAATATGTGATGTTAGAGTTTTATCCTATTTAGCCTATCGCCAATTTGTTCATTTTAATTATTTATTTTTAATAGTAAATGAGTTTATTCAGATTAACAGATTAAATAATAATGATAACCAAAATTAAAATTAAATAATTAAAAAAATCAAATTGGCTTTAAAAAAAAATTACAGTACTTGTTGACACTTGACAGCGTTGTCTTACGTGATCACGGCTACCGAAAAGTAGGCCAAACATCTGAATAATAAAAATCAAATAAATTACCGCGCTTAAAACCGTTAAAACGTAGTTTTATTATGTATACTAGTCGCGAAATCTTAAGAAAATTCTATAAGATATAATTTTTATAAAATCATAAAGATATTATATATTTATAATTACTACTTGGTCAACACTGGCTCTATACAATAGTAGGTACCTAATGTAATATTGTCGTATCTAAAGGGGAAAGTAAAATTTTAAAAGGTGTACGATGTTAAATTATTCTTTTTCAAGCTTTTTAATAATAGTCCAGTCGATAGAACAATACATAATAATTAGTTATTACTCAAATGTGACTATGATTTGATTATGATTGTATAATAAATAAAATAATAGTTAATAATACAATTTTAAGCTTTAATAAGTGTAGATACTCCGAAAAAATATTATCGAAATGTGCACACCGGGACATAACGGAAGTCATTCCGAGTGGAGAATCCGAAAAATGCTCTAAATCTACTCAGTGTTGGTAAACAACATAAACTGTGTATTTCATTTCTTACTTCGTTCTGCACGTTCCTTTATATCCGGAGCGTTGAGAATTTTAATTCCCCATTATTTTTTGTTCTTTGCCATCAAAATCTTGCCATATTTTACGGGGTGAGAGGCTGACACGCTATTATAGCTTCCATTTAAATATTTTCCGCTTCATTCGTCAAGCGCTGTTTCTACTGATTAAAGTATATGATATAAATAAAACAGCAATGTTTCAAAAGCTACTGTTCAAATGGCGTCATAGCAAGCACCGTAAATCAACCTTCTTCCCATTGCTACCTACTGTTTGATTATTAACCCTTTCAAACATTTTCGTTTTAAAATTTTTTTACGTTCGTTGCCACGTTGTAATTACGGAATCTATCGACTTTTAGTCTGTGCAACCCGTTCGTTGGTTCGCGTTTAACAACTGTTTCACCTATTCTGCTACTATAATATCGGCTGAATGGTCAACTACTGGCGTCATAATGGTTGTTTTTGTACTATTGGGGCGCCCTGATGTTGAGTGATGACTCTTAGGGTCTTAGGATGATCCTAGAAAGTGTCCTCACCCAAGTAGTATAGAATTCCCTTACCTAGAAGATCTCGTGACTTAAAGTTTCCAGCTAAATCATGAAAATAATGTTAATCCATAAATATCTCATCACTTAGCTTAAATCTCCCATTTTTAGGTATAGTTTAAACACTATGCTTATTGGACGTGGTTATACCGATTGCAAACATCGGATCTCATTAAAAAATGTTAATAATTACACTTTCTGAATCCCATAAAGGACCAAAATGGGACATGCACAATAATGCACATAAAATAGAATTGTCCTTTACGCCACCTATCCTCCCCTTTCCTACTCCAGCCTCTATCGGTGACCTTGTGCTGGAGGGCATTCAACACTACGTTTACCGAGATGCGGTGTCTATTCCAGTACTGGTCTACTCCATCAACCGTCGGTTCTGAGATAAATGTGGAAACCTATTCGATACAAAATTATATATTATATAATAGAAAGACAAAAAATCAAAAATGGTATTTAATGATAAAGTGTTAATAATAATATAATAGCAGAGATAACTCTAAACCTTCCCATTTATTTTGAAATCATAGACTCATTTCAGTTTTATTTAAAAATATTATAGGCCTCCAAGAAACGTCTTCTCAAATTGATAACACGACGTCGTTTCAAGTGTCGTCTGTGCACTTACAGCCATTATCTGAATAGATTATAGCTTTAGTTACCACATTCAATGAGCAAAGTGAGTATTGTAGCCGTAAAACAGGTATATAATATTTTAGGCTTGTTTTAGTGGAGTCCCTGATAATTACACATAACAATTAGTCTTTACATGTTTATAATGAATTAAATTATTAGTATTTTATTCATGTTAGCATCAATTATGTATTTTGTAATACATTTTGCCGCCTATTAAACTTTTTTATCACATTTTACACATAAGCTACCACAGATAACATTTTTGCTAGGCAATTTTAATTCTAAGTAGGTTTCGTTTTTCATAGCGTTCATACTATTACGTTGGTCTCCAGGGGCAAATCCTGCTATGACTATCTCGTCAAAATAACCGGACACTATCGTCTCAATCGCAGGGTTGCCTGATATCGGTACTTTGTCAAGCCTAATGGTGTGCCCCGGCACGCCACTATACCTTTATACATATTTATAAGCGAAAGCTTGCAACATTTTATGTAGAAAATTTAATTTTGTCGAATCAGCGCCAGCAGCGTTGCCGCCAAGTCCCCCAAAAAATAAAATAGAATAGTGTAATTTTTTATAGTTTTTCAATAATAACTTCCGTTAACACCATTTCTACTTATAGTAATACCATTTTTTTCTACTATTATTTAGCCGCAACTATGTCGAGAAGATATTGTAAATTTAGTATATATAAAACACATTTTTGACTCTATCGCAATGGAATCATACATCGAAAATCTTAGCAACGCTAAGTTACTTGAAATAGCAGAATTGGGCCCCGGATCACTCATATAGCGGATATGTTGATTAAGGAAATCATAAAAGACAATGTAGTCAGAAGAGGTCACAACCACATCCAAACACGTCATATTCATAATGACGACTCATAGGGAAATGTTATTACTAACAAATTTGAAGTAAATCGTTCATTATAATTAGATACATACTTGTGTCATCATCAAAGTCAGGACATTGCAATTCATTAATGTAAATATGGTTAACCAGATATGGAAATTCTTAACTATATTACTCATATATAACATAATATTTAGAGAATTTTCATAAAGGAACGTTGTACCTAATAAATGCAAACTAAAATGATGACTATCCATCCAATAATGTTTTATTAAACAGTTAATAAAATATGGTGAAATTATAGAAATTTAGCACTAATACCATTTAATAGTGGTTTTAACCTGTGTTAATTTTTGCGAACGCAATTTCGCGTAAATGAAGGATATAAGGATGACAATGACCCATTCTGAAATATTCTACATTCTACGCAACTAGATGGCGTCATTATTATCTCAATATCTCTTGAGTTTTAATATTTAAAATCTTACTAAATAGGAAAATTTAAATTTAAGACTTGAAATAAAAAATGGGGAGAGCCAATTCCAGTGAGACATTTACCGGTTGCTGTTAAAATGATTAAATTAGGAATTATGAAGATTTCTAGCCGCTATAGACACAATTTTAAATTTATAGCCGGCCTTTATCTTACTAACTGTTCATATGCCTTACTATTAGTAAAGTTTGACATAGGCTCCATATAAGTAATGTCAAATTTCTACCGATCGTAAGGCAAGTGAATGAATAGTATGATGTAGGAACTGGTCATTAGATGCATTATTATCATTAGCTTTGAATTTTTCATAAGTGTCGAAATGCTTATTGCAAAACAGATAATTGAGTGACTTGTTTAGAAAAGCAATAAGTTATGATACTTAGTTTTCACAGAATAGGTAGGTACCTAAAACTAAGTATCTCTCCAGCTTATAAACAACGTTAGTTTGTAAGGAGTTTCTTCTCATAATTATAATTATAAGAAGTCATGGACGTGGGTGAATGTTAATAAACATAATTTAATAGAATCGGGTTACATGATGCGTGGGAATGCGAAGCCTAAGTTAGCATGACAAAACCGTACAGTATAAGGAAGAGATCCTGATCGATGCGCTTTGAAAAAATGTCCGTTACAGCCCGCTATACCTTTGTTGTGTTGGGAGCATAGCGTGCCCTTTTAGTTTTGATATTTGATATAAAAACTATTGTGTTTCCATCAAGTATGTTGTGCGAGACTATTGAATTTCCTATCTATTATAGATATATTACTCATAAACGTATAACATGATAAATACGCCTGCTTGTTTCTGCTAGTATACATACAACTTGGAACGAATTGAATCAAATATTTTACCAATAAAAATAACCGTATAGTTTACCATAAATAAAATTTATAGCTTAACCGGAACAAAACTATATATGTTAAGTTTGATATGCCCAATATAAAATAATACTACGTTAATATTTTTCTTAGTGACATCACATTTAACCTAGTAAAATCAACTGTATCCTAAAGCATTAACCTAGATCAGAAACTCCAGTGTGGCGCTAATATATCTGGTCTCTCAGAAAAACTTAGTTCTGCTGCATATGCAATCAGAAGAGTTAAACACTTCACTGACGAAGAGACTGCTGCTGCTTTAGTTATTTGCTTACTATTATATCCCATGGTATTTTAATTTAAGGCTACTCTGGTGACTTAGAGACTATATTTGTTTTACAAAAAAGCGCTATACGGTTAATTTACAACCTTGGCCCTCGGTAGTCTCTTATAGAACGCCGTAAATAAAATCGGTATTATAACGGTCTCCTGCCAATATGTTTAAAAAAATATAATTTATATTCGTAATAATTTGAGAGCCTATAAACAATACAAAGATATTCACAATTTTAACACCAGGCGTAGTAATAGACTGATATTGCCATCTTTAGATTTAAAAAAAAAGTATTGTCCTCTTTTTTCATAGATGGTATACGCTTTTTGATTAAGACTCCGAATGAAACGTTAGATCTGCCTATCACTAAATTTAAAAAGTACCTTGCTTAAAAATAATATTAAGCTATTGAAGAAAATGTTAATGACAAATCATTATTTACATAGCAGTTCGCTCGAGTCTTGTATACTATCTTATGTGTAACGTTTTTATCTTGCTAAAGATGTAAGGAATTTATTGAGATAATTATGTTGCAGTATAAACTTTTAGTACGTCTCGTCATTGTTATAACGATAATAATATTTTTCTTTCCTTTTATTGTGTATGTTGCTAGAACTCCATTAATCCTTCGAAAAGTAATTATGTAACATACTTCTGTATAAAAATGAATTAAAAAAGGGAGGAGAAGGAATACAATGTTTAAGCTACACATGTTACTGGGGAGATTCTTGCCACTCCTTCTCCTTAATAGAAATAACACGTTGCAAAGTGGTATACATAGAATAGGAATTAAATTTAATTCAATGTATAACCTTTCAAAAAGTGTTCTATGGTAAAACTTATGTTGAATAAAAACTTTTGAATATGAGTTTGAATTTGAAATTTCAACTGACTATCGATTTTTATTTTATTGCATTTGTTTATAATAATTTAGAATTTTCTCCATGTTATTTTGTTACTTACTTTATAACATACAAAAATTACAGTCATCTAATGAAATTGGAGGATTGAAACGAATAGGTTATGAGTTGCACAAAAGAGAGATGGCATATGTTTTTATATTTGCAGTCATACGAGTATATACGGTGAATTACTAATGTGCGATTTACATTTTATGCTGTTTAACTACGATGAAACCTAATTTATTGGAATGAGACGCCAGTACCGAGTGGTTAAATGTGTCAGTATACATATTGTCTAAACATAACATGCTTATATGTTTTTCTTATTGCAGTAATTCGGCAGACAGGCAGACGACCCACTTGATGGACAGCGGTTACCATGGCCTATAGATATTCGGAATGCCAAAGGTGCTACAAATGGGCTGCTGCTGAGACTGGAACCTTATCACTAATGCCGGAACAAAACTCAAAGTAGTTATGGCGGCTTACTCTAGACCAGGGGTGGTCTCCAGCCAGTCGATCAAATACCCTCCCACCTGGCTGTGGATTGTTTTGTCGCCTCTTATGACAGGCCGCCCGGCCGCAGGAAATCGTATTCGTTCCCCATTCCTGCACGGATAAAATTAATGTGATGTGTAAAAATTGGGAAAACATTTCTACGCAAATATCAAGACTCTTACATCCACCAATACAGCAAGGTAAAGTCAAAGACGCTACCCTATTGTTGTACAATATTTATTCTTGCGTGGATCTCTTCGTGCAGTCTTTCACCGAGGTCGATGCTATTGTCGCAGGGTTCATGGGAACGGGCAAAAAACGGACTTTACCTTTAGGGAACCGACTACAACGTACAAAACTGAATAAGCACTTTTTCAACGCCTTTTGCGATCCACGTGTTCTAAGATTAGGATGACGTATATTTTTCTATTAATAATCTTCGCATTTCATGCGCAAGCCCACGGCAGTTTTGATCCTGCCTTTTGAATCATCTAACTTAAAAATATTGTTTGCTTTTATAATTAACTAAGAATGCCATTCGGTAGGAACCATGGCGTTTGAGGCCTGGAGGTGTGTCCATATATCTTTTTATCAGGTCTCAACAAAAACCGTGTATCAATTATAGCTATATTTGTTTTAGAAAGTGATTATCTTTTATACATATCTTTGTTAATAATTATAGCGTTAAAATACTCAGGAACCCTTTTAAATTTGACTTTTACGAGTTGTATCTGGTTCGAAAATATAAGTGATTTTTGTTTCTTTTGTACCGTCCGACAGGCCAGATCGTTTGAGATAGTAGACGGGGAAATTGCGCTAAGAACCTTCTCATGTCTGGTGACGCCATACGGTATGCGCGAGCACAACCCTGCCATCTGGCGGCACACAGATTGGGTACAAAAACACTAAATTAACTTCAGTATAGTAAAAAGTTTAAGTCACTGTGGCATATGCGTTTGTTTATACGTAATTGGTTTAATTTAATTGGAAACGCGATTTCTCGACACATGCTAAAACAGTTTGATTAAGAATCTCATATTTTTTTCTTTCTATTATATTAGATTAGTTGTACAGATTATAATTCAAAATCTCTCAATTTTTAATATAACATAAATAAAACTAATTATGAATTAATGGAAATACTAAAAAAAATCCATCCAACTTGGAAATGCGGCCAGCATTTTGGGCACTCTCCCCGACGACAGCGATTTGGAGTCTATTTTTTACTTATAGATTGTTTTGTAAGTATAGTTATATTTATATTGTAGTTAAATTTTAGTTTATATTAGATCAGTTATGTTATGTTAAGCCGTATACCTGTTTGCTAGGTGCGCCGTTAAAAATATTATTTTATTATGTTAATAATACACAGGTCCACAAAAAAAATGTGCTGATTATCAGACTCTGTTTTTCTGGCATATTTTTCCCGCTGAACACAAATCTGAAGTGAATAAAAAAAATGAAAGAATGCGAACTTTCTTATGGTCAGGCGCTCGATTTTGGGTTTTTACAAGCTTTTATTTAATTTGCAATGGATGTATGTAAGTTCGGGTGGAATCTTGCAAGTTAAATTTGACCAACTTCCCGGTTTCCGATTAAGCTGAAATTTTGCAAGCATATGTATATCTCGTGATGATGTGATGATGGAGTCGGAAGGCGGCCATAGGACCTCCTGTATTAAACAAGATAAACCCGTCGTGTTTGGGCTCGTTTTACTTGTCTTGGCTAGCACTCTGCTGCTACATGATATGCAGGATCTCAAAAGCTTGTATTTAAAAACCTTTAAAAAAAAGTTTATTCACGTTTATATTTTGCTCATTAAACACCAATTCTGATTTTAGATTCGTGTTAAGCGGGAAATGGTAGTCTGACAGCCAGCATACACAACTTTATTATTGTGAACTTGTGATATTTATATCCACATCCGCGATATTGATCCTTGTGATATTTATAATATTTTAATTACATATATTGTATTAATATAATATTTATATTTTTATTAATGTATGTATATTATATCATGTATGTATTTATAAGATATGTATATTTATAAGATACTGATTCGATAGTGAGAATAATGCAACATACCCCTGTTCTTATCAATTTTTTTGTCTATCCAAAGGTTGTCTGGAAGAAATCATTAATAGCGATAAGACCGCCTATTGTTTTGTAAAATTTTGTTTCTGTTAACTGTATCTTTAAAACACAATAAAGCATATTCATTCGTTCATTCATCCGCATAAATAATTCTTGTTTATTTCACTATAACCAACCATTGCCTTCCAGACTGTTTTTTACGCGTATTCTTAAATGTCATATCCGAAAGAAACAAACCCATTTTCCGGCATATAGAATAGCATATTCTTTAGTGCATACAGTAAGTAGTTTACATTAGTATTAAGTACAATCGGCAGCCTTGTCGCTTACGTCGACTTCTTCCAGACAAACATCTGGAAATAAATTTGCGCAAAATAATGGGCAGATTATCCAGTGCGCAACATGTAAGTCGTGCGCAGAAGGTTTGCCGATGGTCGCCCCTCCCGTTTCCTGCGACTAGGACCGGGGCTTGTCTAAGTAGTACTAAGAATTAGACGACGACGGTTGTGGGAGGCGAGAGGGGTTGTCATCAGCAAACCTTCTGTGCACGACTTATAGATATTATTATTAGGTTCATCCCCGTTATAATTTGTAACTATACTGTTCAAGTTAAAAATAACGACATTATACACAATAAACAGTAAGGACACATTTAAATAACTTTGTGTATCTGTTAATAAGATCGTAAGATCATTCTCTCTTATCTTTTAGTCAATGTTAACTAAAACATTCTCACCTAATTACTAATGTCTTGTTTATACAAAAGATCTAATCTAACCTTAGGAAGTATTTATGTTGTTTTAACAAATAAATATTTATTGCGGATTTCTACTTTGTTTTCTAGGTTATACATGTACGTATAACAATTTCGTTTGATCTCAGCTACTCGTTCGTAAGCTATGGCAACTTAGTAGTTATCGGACTCCTGTTTCAAACTCAAAGGGCGCGAATTCAAATCCTAACCGGAAAATATGCACGACATAGGCATTTTTCTGGCCTATTGTGCATAGTGCTACAAATACAGGGTGGCGCAATAGAACGTGCATATTGCATCATCTTTTTTCGCGGGGTAGAAAGTGCGCGGGCGGGGGGAGCCTGCATCGTTGGGTAGGCGGGCTCATGGAGTTTTAGTCATTATGAGTCACTTCGACGGGAAGCGTCGCGCATTTTGCGTGCGCGCATTTTACGAGAACTCTCGTTCATACATCGTTACTAGGCGTTTATATTGTTCTGAATATGGACTACGGCAAATTAGTGAAGCTCCGAGTGCTAATTTAATTAAAATATGGGTACAGCGTTTTGAAGAGACTGGTTCAACGTTTAAACCACAAGCAAAAGGTCGTCCAAGAACATCTAGGACCGACGACAATATTGAGAGAGTTATGAAGTCTGTACGAGGAGATCCACAAATGTCTACTCGCAACAGATCGTCTGTCTTACACTTATCGCGACGAAGTTTGCAACGAATTTTAAACTTGGATCTTAAACTGCATCCTTACAAGCTGCAGTTAACACAAGAATTGAAAGAGTCTGACTTCGGAGCAAGGCTCGCATTTGCTAATGAAATGATTAATCGATTTTCCAATTTTGACAATATCCTTTTCTCAGATGAGGCCCACTTCCATATCAATGGGTTCGTAAACCGTCAAAATTGTCGTTACTGGAACAGTGAGAATCCCAAACTCAAGCACCAGAAACCACTGCATAGTCCTAAAGTGACAGTATGGGCAGCAATCTCTGGTAGAGGAATAATTGGACCGTTTTTCTTTGAAAATGCGCGGGGGCAAAACGTCACTGTTAACACCGAACGCTATGTTGCGATGTTGGAAGGTTTTTTGGCTCCAGAGCTTGAAAATTCAAGAATAGTGAATTCTAGGACTTGGTTTCAACAAGACGGAGCTACCTGTCACACATCAAATGACTCCATGGCGGTTGTGAAACAGATGTTCCCTGGCAGACTGATTTCGAAAAGAGGTGATATCCCATGGCCCCCACGTAGTCCAGACGTGACGCCTCCTGACTTTTTTTTGTGGGGATACCTCAAGAACAAAGTCTACAGCAATAATCTGAAAAACATCGATCAGCTCAAGGAGAATATCCGTGGTGAAAGGGCAGCAATTACACCAGCATTACTGAAGAAAGTTTTCAATAACTTCCGTTTGCGATTAGAGGAGTGTCGTCGTAGAGAGGGTCATCATTTAGACGATGTTATTTTTAAAAAATAAACTTTTTAAATAATTTTTTTAATAATACCTCAGTTTTATTTTAACTATACCTTTTGTATTTATTTTTTAATCAATATTTTAAATATGCACGTTCTATTGCGCCACCCTGTACCATGTGACACTGAAGTGGTGAAACCTGTGCATTGAGATTATCGATGTGTTAAACCCAACAAGTCACCATAGACAAGCGTGGCGTATTTACTGTCCGTTCCTCTTTAACAAAGACCCGACCCCCACAATGGGTCATTTGTGGGCTTGTGATTAATGTTATATACTCATTCTTAACCAAACGCTTGACCTGATTATCCGTCAAATTACAAAATCGTTTTCATACATATCTCAAGATGACAGACTCCACATTTCAGATGTTATTTCAAACTTTTGTAGAATTAAATTCATCCTTATTATATACCTAATCATCGAAGAAAATTTAAATTAAAGCAATTAAAGAATCACTGTAAACCAGTAATATCATAACTCTAAAATTATACTATGCCGGCTCCAAATGATGGCGAAAAGGTGAAAGAACTTGTCGTGAATATTAGTTTGTCAAATGATGATGTTTGTTTGTCTCGCGAAATTTTGTATATATAATTATGTACAATTTTGATAACGGTGTTGTAACAAAAGATGTTTTTATCTCCGACAAAGAAACTTTATATAAATTACAGTTCGATACAAAACCAGTTATCTAGTCTTTTTTAGTTACACGTAAGTAGTATATTTTTAACTGGTTTATTTAAATTTAGAGGGTTTTTTTGTTGCAATGTGGAAACGCCTGCCCTATGTACTGTATATATATATATTATATATGTATATAGAAATATAAATAACTAGCGGCCCGGCGCGGTTTCACCCGCGCTCTGCTCAGCTTCCGTTGTATATAGCGTCAAGTTATATAGCCTATGACAGTCCCTGTTAACGTAGCTTTCAAACAGTAAAAGAATTTTTAAAAACGGTTTAGTAGATCCCGAGATTACCCCCGTCACAAACTTTACCTCTCTATAATATTAAGAATAGATTTTAAAAATCGTAAATTGTCTCCTAAAACAAACCCGACGAGAATTGTATCGGCGCTTACAGACATAACACGTAAAATTATATAAAAAAAGAAGTTTTTTGGTCCTCATTGAGAGACATCTACGAGTATCACGCATATCATTTACGACGTTAAGCCAACATTTCTTGGGCGCATGTAAACGACGAGGCGAAGATGAAGTGGACAGACATTTGTTCCTGTATAACTAGTTTTTCGTAAAACGTGGCCGTCATAAAAATTTACAAAACAGTTATAACTGGCCTTTGATGTCACTCATCTAAGCATAATTTTCATATCAACTGGTATGCGTTTAATCAATCTGGTGATCAATAACAACTTTATATAAGCTGCACTTATTATATGAGAGCATACCTGATAATTTATCAAAGAGGAGTAATATATATTAAATGACATCGTAGTACGAGTATTTATTATATTAAAAAAAAATATTGACACATTTAACCACAACAACGCTTAGCTTAGTATTATGCATTATATTATCGAGGATGAAATAATTTAAAACTATACTTATATATCTACAGTGATAATAAAAAAAATATTCGGTAAGCTTCGTCAAGCCTTCTCGTCGGCCATTCCGCAATGCTTGAAGACAAAAGTCTTCGAGCAGTGCGTCCTCGCTGTCCTAACCTACGGAGCCGAGACATGGGCACTGACGGCAGGATTGGTCTACAAGTTTCAAGTCTCTAAACGGGCTATGGAGCCAGCTATGTTGGGTGTTTCTCTTATGGATAAAATTAGAAATGAGGATATCCGTAGGAGAATCAAGGCAACCGACATAGCTCGCAAAATTATCAAGTTGAAGTGGCAGTGGGCCGGTCACGTCTGCCGCAGGACCGATGGGCGATGGAGCAGACTAGTTCTGGTGTGGACATAGCGTCTCGGTAAACGTAGTGACGGACGACCTCCAGCCCGATGGACCGAGGACCTGTGCAAGGTCGCTGGTAAGCGCTGGATGAGGAAATCAGCGGACAGGGATGAGTGGCAACGTCTTAGGGAGGCCTATGTCTAGCAGTGGTCTGCGAATGGCTGACAACGACGAATAAAATAACAATAAAACAAATAATATGTTTCGCTCGGGTTAAAAAATAATAAGTTATTCTGAGTATTTAAATTATAATATTTGAATGTATTTCGGCCCCCATACAAAACCGGAATCACGGAGAGGTATTGCACATGGCGAACAAAGCTATTAAGTCGACGTCAACCTTATTTCCTTCCCTTAATGCACATTGCACATGCCACAAAAAAACTAAATTATTCACTAACAACCAATTTCAATGTTTCATGTTTATCGCGATATATTAATGTTCTAAATGTTAATAAAGGCTTTACGTCTAAAATTGTGTTTTTACAAAATCACGTTGTTAAGAATTCATAAAACGGCTAAAATATACCAGTTTACTTATTGTTTATTGCTAATAAATGCAAATCCATCAAAGGATTATCGAGTGATATAATATGCTGAACTACAACGGAAAATTGATGAGATGTTTTTGAGAGACCTGGTTGGAATGAGGTTTTCGAAGACCATCAAAATGTATTAAAAAAAACTGTACATACAGAAATATATAAAAAAAACGATTGTATAAAAATATAGTAAATATTGTAAAAACATTATAACACACATATTAACTCGAAGTAAAAGAAAAACATATAGTCGAATTGAGCATCTCCTCCTTTTGGAAGTCGGTTAAAATTAGTATTTTATATAAAAAAATGTGCATGTGAGCGTTGACAGCGTCCAAATGCGGCCTAATAACAACGGCTACAGCACCTTCTATTTTCAAAACAAAGTAAACAATCCATTATACACTAATGGATATTATTTTACAACTTATTCCATTGCATTAAAGTTCGAAATTGTATAATATACAGCGGTCAGCATTTTGCCTTTCGCTTAATAATTTTCGTCTAGCTTCTAACCGCTGAGTAACGTACGATAAGGAACTTCGTTCCAATAATGGACGTATAAAATATAAGAGTCTTTTTAACTTGTAACTATGAAGGATTTTATATAACATTCTTAACAATTCTGTAAGTCACCAAATTACTTTAAAATATATAAGTATATGTGTGTATGTATATTAATCTGATTTGAAAGTTTCCTGCTACTGTACAATGTACATATATATATGATGACTAAAATCGAAATTAACCTTTTCTGCCAAGAGGAGACATTGTTAGAAAATTCTTGAACTGAAACTGTGTTAGCTACCAACCGCTCCCGGGAAAATTCCCGCGTTATTGCCGGGATACAAATATCACACATTTATTACATTCAATTTACTATCGATACAATAAACTCTTTGGATTTTTTTTTGGCCATTTGTAATAATTCTCAGAAAATTTCCCGCGGGATACCCAGAGTAAAAAGTAGCGCAGAGGTGAAGTCTATGAATTTGATGTCGATCAGCGAATCCCGAACAAACAGACAACATATATAAAAATAATTGAATCGTGTTCTCCATCGTTTATATTTCAGTTTGTTTTTTTTAATATCTATAATGTAGAATTTTATGATATTATATATAACTAGGTACATATAACGAATGTCTATCATTGATCGGACAATGACATATAATATCAGTACCAGATTGCATGAACATCTTTATCGTTTTATCTAAATCCGACCACGGTCTCACAAATTCATGTAACGTAGAGTAATAAATTGTTATCATTCAATATTTAACTTAATACATAATATTATAACATGTAAGGCATGGTAATGGGCTATTAAGAATGGCAATCACCCGTTAAAATGTTAATTTAGAAGGCTATTAAATCCTCTATAAGTACATGGCTCCATAGGTCACACACTTATCGCGTTTGTAGGTTTATTATTCAAAACCTATTTTTATTCCAAGTTCCAAACACAAAAGCTGAATAAGAACCCTCGTCTGCTGAAAGTGCTCACCCACACATTCCCAAAAAATTTCTTCTTATGAATTGTATTTAGTGTAAGTACGTTGCTTTATTTTTAAATAACAAGCCAAAACTTGAAAAAAAAGTTATTATTTCAGAATCAAGCTTTTCAGTTCTCTAAAATATGGAGAGGTTAAATCCCAATAGGCTGATATTATTTTACTAATAAAATATTCACAATTCAACTTTAAGAAATGCTAAATCAGATTACCACCAGAGGTATTTAATTGTTTTTTATTTCTTTTAAGGGACCGTTAATTGTTGTTTCTGTATTTTTTTAATTTTCAAACTCTATGCCAGTAGACCACGACATAGTCACGATGTACGTGATCAAATTGAAGGTATTTTAAAGAAAGTTTAGATAAAAAGCAGTTCAAATAAATGTGTGTATTAAAAGATTAATGAAAGTAGATTAGTCAAAGTGTTTAACAGAATCCCAGTAAATGGAAATTCACCAATATAGTAAATATGTGAGTATGTAAATTTTTCAGTTCATCAAAACAAAAACAATCTATTGATCTTTGCATAAAATTGGAAATAATTGCCGTATATATTAAAACGATGAATTTTTTATCATTTTATGAATAATTCAGAGATTGATTGTGACGATGATTGTTGTGTGTGTGTGTGCTTCCGCCTAATACATTGTTTCTCAATGATTTTGATGTCATGATCCACAAAAGAACCAAAAAGTTAAGTAAAAACTCTTGGGACCCTTTTCCTGCAAAATTTTATTTTCATTAATAGTTTATTTATACGATTGATTTGTATATAGGTCTTATTTTTTAACAGACTGCAACCCCTTCTAATAACAAACGCGACCCCCAGGTTGAGAAACGATGGTCTAATAGGAGCCTTCATAAGGCTGATATTATTTCTATGAATTCACTTTCGTTGGCAACAACTCCTCCCACTTTAAAGGGGCAAGCTTCAATAACATTCCTGTCGGTTTTTTCTATCTGTTCCACTTCTAATTGATAGCACGTGCATAGTTTCCGTTCAGCCACGTGTCCTATTGTAAATTATTAAAATATTCGTTCCGCCCGGACTCGACCGTGGCCTAAATAACGTCTGATTAGTAATAATATGCAAATACCGCATCACGAGATAAATAAGTGCCTACAAACTTGATAGGATAATTAAGGTAATTTGTTTACGTACTCTTTTGAACTTTCAACGTCAAATCTCTAGTAGCATATTGCAATAACAATAATATAATGATTTATTTATTTGAGACACAAAGATCCATAATAACAATTTGAACAATTAAATTAATATTAAAAATTAAAATTAATAATCAGTCCGTTCTTTATTGAAGCATTACATTTACATATATTTTACATATAAATTAATTAATTATTCTACGCAGCAATCTTCAAACAGGCCCAATATATTTTTGTTTGGTGGAGCCTGCTAACAATGGCCGCAGTTATACTGTATCTATACACCTCTCAACCCTGGTCAAGAAATTTGCAATGGGGCTTCTCCAGATAGCACAAAACAAGCCTCTAAAAAATACTCAAGGCACTACAGTATCTTTTAAAATCCGTTAGGTATCGAAATATGTTATTACTTTCTATTTTTACGAGCTACACAGGACTCGAATTAAAATGCCGTTGCAATTACTATAGAGTTTATTAGAACTGTACAAACACGTATAAAACAGGCACAAATATGACTGGACACAGCCAGTACAAACTGCACGATTTAATAACACACGCAAAGTCCGTCACTATATCGCTCATCACATTCGTTGAGCGATATAGTGACGGACTTCTTACTCGTATCGTAGTCATCGCTTGACTGCCCCACCCCTCCGTTCGGGCACTGTTTTATACTAAACTGTATAATACAACAAAGGACCGCGTTCACCGAGTTAATCCGCACACCTGGCAAGCTTCGACACAATGCAATAACAACAAGATTAGTTCGACACTAATGACGGCTATAAAACAAGGACGATAACAATAGGATGTTTTTATTAATTGTAAATTTAAACACGAAGTAAACAAAAGAACTCCGAATGCAGGAAAGGTAATAAACTGCGTTTTACGGCAGCCAGGTGTGCGCATTTCTTTGACGGCATGTAACAATATATTTGTTATTGAACACGTATACTATCCAGAGAACGCCTTGTGTATTCCGTCCAGAGTTGACTAGAGTAGAATGTCTGGTCTGGTCAAAAGTCTTGATTATATTTTTGCGTCATTATTAAATTTGATTTCATTCTAGAACATTTAATTAGTACTGATATGCAAGTCATCGTAACTTTGCACACAATAGAATATTTAAATAAAGGTTTATTACCTTATATTAATATTTATTACCTTATATATAATATTTTCGAGCCAAAGGCCACGACCAGGGTGAACTCATTCCTGTGTACTTTAAATTCAGATATTTTAAATATTTATTAGTTTCATTGTTCGGGACGCAACTTGGTGGGAATATAAACACGATATTTTCGGCTGGGTATTTATTTCTCGATAAGATAATATGCTAGATGGTAACTGAGTGCGCGATGTGGCGTCACATCAGCATAATGTTCCAAATACAACGAACATCCATCTTTATTATCTATTCTCACAATAAGTTGATGATATAAAATTCACATTGGCTCAAACTAACTAAAACTCAATATCTGGATAGGATTCCGAAAGTACCTTTTAACTTATGTCGTATGCATTTTAATAGCTTCCTAACGCTGTCATTCTACTTCATATACAAATCAGAGTACCTTATTCTATAAATAACTAAATCCACTCCCCAGATGTTTTCCTGGTTTCTTTTTTTTTCACGTCGCGTACCGTCGTCGTGGGAACCTTAGAAAAAGCAAAAAACCACTTCACATATGTTAGCAAATCATGTCAAGTTGGTCTTAGACCCACGTGTTGTTCAGAAACAGGAAGAAATGTATAATTTATTTATGCGAACGCGTGCCACTTGCCCCATCTTAACCGACTGTGAAATAGCCCTGCTGTTTTTATTCGAAAGGGTATAGGTAAGAACAACTAACAACCCATATTGTTAAACACAATTATAAAATACCTACTAATTTGTTATTAACTCTAGTATAAGTAAAATTTGAATGGCATACGAACTTCTCACTGATTATTTTAATTAGCACAAGAGATAAATGAGACTCGTTACATCTATTTTGTTAAATTGAATAATTGGCTCCATTTCATTATATGCTTAAATAAACAATACGTTAAATATTTGCTATTTCTATGTTCATTTTAATAATGTAGGTATATCTTAATATATTATTCTATAGTTGTATAAGTCAATTTGTATATTTGAACGACGCACGGATAATAGCGTGTTATCTTATATAACTATAAGATTAAAATATTTATAATGTAATAATGTCATAAGCAAATTGATGGTTTTATTTCATTCGACAGTCAAAATTTAATAAGAGCTGTCTAATCTAATTCTAATCTTTATGAGATTTATGATTTTTGTTCTTCAATTTACAATCATAGAAAAGAATACTACGAATGACAATCAATTTATTAAAAATGTAACCGTCAAGAACTCCCAAATCTTACATGTCTAGATGACACCACAGACTATATTATCACACTAACTAACATTTTATTATTTTCAACATATGATGAAATTGAAAGAAATGCCAAATGAAACAAATTTAAATCCAATTTCTGTTTAATTTTTGACTTAACTGCATGGAATTGCTACCCCTACACCATTCCACTTTGGGATGACAAGGCGCTCTGCTTTTTACCATTTCCTAAACATCGTTGTTGCTAATAATATGTTATAATATAATCTAAATATGTGCATATTAAATTGTAATTATTATACTATCGATTTAATAACTTTCACAAATTTTTAAGTTAGCGGTTTTTTGAAGTCTCTCATTTGGTAGTTAATAAGGGTAATTGTGTGAGTTGCAAAAAGTAATCATGTAATCGAAAACATTAAACATAATAATATTAATCCATTGATTATATATCAATGTATTAATCACATTTATTTTAAAGTAAAGATGCATTGTCCTATATATAATCACAATTGTATATAATTTATTCACACAACTGTACAGTCCAATAGTCTTCTAGTTCACAGTAATAACTACGATAATATTTTGCAATGGACAATAGATTTTAGTCCCCTCCTATCTTATTAGGTTAAGCAAATTGACATATCTTGTCTAATGCGTCATTATATTTGGAATAGTAAAAATTATATAATATTGTTAAATAAATGATTTAATTTAACTAACTTGAGTTAATGTTCTTTAGATTTAACTACTTATTATAATTACTTACAATGGTAACTCTGGTTGGTAGTGCTCTTTTAATAATGACCTGACTAGCTTGAGGGAGCGAGTGCGAGATGGAATGCTTCTCCCTCTCAAAGGGAGATCTTCCGCCAAGGCGACGGTGTTGCCTCGCACTTTTAAAATCATCGTTTCCAATTTTGGGAAGCCACAATATTATTGTAACTGTCGATAATCCAAATAACAACATAAAATAAAGTGTACTAATTTTATTACGATCAAATTCATCATCTATTATATCATTATCAGTTCATATTATACTTTTTCAATAATGTTAATGACGCCTAAAACATTTGGATTTACTTACACTTTTTCAGTATTTAAAACGTCATAACTGTGTGTTTGATTTCATACTTCTTTCTTTTTCAAAAGCTCAAGTTCAAATATTGATAGCTACACATAACCAGTCTCCTTTCCGCTCTTAACTCCCTTTTTCTTACCATACCTAAAGTACTCTTCTATTTGGAATAAAGTTTTATTCTTTGTCTCTGGTAAACAAAAATATAGAAACACAGTACCAAATAATGTACATAAACCGTAAAATAAATAAGTGCCATGATGCCCTATACTATGGAACATCCCTGGTGCAGTTTTAACAGTACCAAAGAAGGCGAGGGACGTCATCATCACACTTATACCAGAACCTATGCCTTTAGTTTCGACTGCAAATAGTTCACCAACCATATTCCACGGCAACAGTGAAATTCCCATATTTGACACAACTATATACAGTGCCATTAATCCTAAAGATATGACCGGTGATATATTATGAATAACTTCTTTATCTACTAAGTATAAATATGACGCTAATCCGACCAAAGAAAACGTTGTAAAAATGCCACTAAATAGGGCCATCGGTCTCCTTCCTAGTCTTCGTAATAACACACACGCAACAACCAATGATACACATCTCAAAACATCTATACTCAACATTGCAATATATGTATTTGATTGACTTGTTTTACTTCCAATAAGTACTTTCATCATATCTGTCGTATATGCACAAATTACATTGACTCCAGAGAGCTGACAAATTATAAAAAATATTATCATTATCAACAAAGGTTTCCAAAACTCCGGTTTCTTAATATTAGTTTTTAAGGTTTCTAATTTTCCTTTACTATTATCCCTCTTCGTTTGTTCAGCGATAATTTTGTCTAGCTCTTTTTTCATTTCGGGACTCTTTCCTCTATACCATTGAAAAGATGCTATGCATTCGTCAATTCTATCTTTGGATGCAAGCCACATTGGAGATTCTGGTGCAAAATAAACAATTACCCCACCAGTTAATGGAAATAATCCACAAAGCAAAGAAGCAGTTGTCCAGTGCATAAAAGTTCCAAACAGATGAGATAAAAAGACTCCTACAGCTATGCCTAAAGATAAAGCTGCTAGAAAAAATCCTCTGTATACCGGAGCAGTGATTTCTCCAACAAATACTGGACCAAGAGGGCCAAGCCATCCTTGGCAGATTCCAGTAATAAATCTTCCCAATAGGATTAAGTAAAGTAAGTCGTTTGCAAATCCTATTATTGCCCAGCCAAGAACAAAACAAACTGTGAGCATCAGTTGAGATACCCTTCTGCCATATCTATCCATAAGGTACCCCGATAACAGGTTCCCGAAAAATAATGCTAAGCATGAAATTGCAGCTGAAAGAAAAGATAATTCCACGTTAGATATTTATTAACGCATATATAAATAAAAATTTGATAAAAAATCGAATCTCACAAACTTTTAGTGCCTAGGGCAATTTTATAATAATAGAATGTGCCATATACATAACTTCACACGTACAAGTAATTCTGACTTCATTAGTTCCAACAAAACAAAACAATGGAAATATATTTATTTTAATAAAAATTCAAAACAAGTTACAGGTCAATAACTGACCACAGTATTATAAAAAAAAAAACAAATCACATACCTACCCATGATACCAACTCAGTGGAAAATTTGCTTTTGCCCTTTGCATGTTTTAACTGTGGTATTAAAATCGCCGAAATGCCTGATGTCGCACCCGCGCCGAGTGTCAACATAAATACTCCAAAGGATATTAAGGTCTGAAACAAAAGAATAAAATGTAACTTTTATCGAATTAGGTTTGGTTCCATTTGGTCGTATTCCACTTTTTTAAACGTTGCTATTGAATGTTGTAGAATGTATACATTATAAATATTATAAACTACAGTGAAGTTCAATTATAACGACCTCGGTTACAACGTGTTTTTGTTTATAGCAACTTAACACTTAAGCCCCTTAAATTTAGTATAATTTTACAGGAAGATAATTTGTCTATAGCGACTTCGTATGTAACGCCAATTTTGGGTATAGCGACTAGTTTTAGAGAACCGTTTATAACAAGTATCCAGAAATACCTTGCAAATATTGCAACTGAATCTACCCACAAAGATGAAAACACCCAACAGAAACACAAAGATTAAATCATGAATTAATAAACATTCTTATCTTTTGTTTACATCCGCATATGGTCAGCAGTTGTAATAATCGAAGAATCAATATTATTAAGAAAACATTAGGCGATAAATGCGCATTGCGAGGTTATATTGTCGGGCATTACACATTGATTTCATTCTTTCTACCTATGTTTATAATGGCTTTCGGATATAGCGACGGGATTGTAGTAGTCCCTTTATCATTGTGATAACCAAAGTCCTGTGTACATATAAATCATATCATTAATAATTATATTGCCATAAGATATTTCTGTGAAGCAATAGCTTAAAAACACTTTTGTAAATCAAACCTTAAAGTGACCGTTATGTGTTATGAACATTGAAGCTGCTTGTAAATTATAAATTGTAGGTTAATAGGGCTGGTCTTTATTTCATCGCTTTCAACATTAAGTTCCTTTCTGCCGTTGTAAACCGTAAATTATAGTTTTGACAACGCACTTTCATTGATGACTTAGAAAGTTTTAGATTTTTTTTATTTGGTCTGCAAAACTAAATACAGATTTTTACAAACATTTTGCATACAATGTTTAAATGGGGTGCTAAATTAATTGAATAGCTTAACAGTATATGTGCAAGCACAGCATGAATATACATTGTACATATATGTTACAACTGTGCTATTTTACATTGATATATACTAGAACTATCCCGTCCCGTTTTTGATAAACACTCTTTATAAGATAAATTGAAAACATTTTTAGTCAGTCAAATATTTTTAGATATAATGAAAAATAATATATGTAAATTTATGATTATATTATTTGAGTTGCGTTGCATTAATAACAAGATCTTAACCAGAAACCTCTTAATCATGTTGGAGACTTCCCTTATCAATTAGTTTAAATGTTACACCTGTTAACAGAATTTTACATAACCGTAAAAAATATTTAATAAGATTAATATAATACATAAAGAATAATAAAAGTCAAATAGTAGTAGAAGTCGTAGTAGTAAGAATAAAAATCAAGTAGTTTTATTATTTATTATAAAAATACTTATTAGGATTAAGGCTTGTAGCAATGCCAACGACTATGACAGTTTGGGAGGAGCCTCTCTCTGTACCGCTCCCCGAGCCGCGGGGAGTGCGCAAGTGACGAAACTAATGCGTCCGGATGGCGTAGTCTTCTCACGAAATATTTATATCAAAGCCTATCAAGTGAAAATAAAGATGTTATTTCTTTTACACTGAACATTTGAAACTACAACTACTACTAAAGACTATTTATTATAAACCGACTTAAAAAAGAAGAATGTTCTCAATACGTCATGTAAATATATATACTTTTTATGTATGTTCAGCAATAACTTTGTTGTTTCTAAACCCATAATAATAATTATTTTTATGTTTAATTCAAAGCTTCGAAATAGTCTCATAAATTTTTTATTGCTATCAGACCTTAAGTTTTGAATTTATAGCAGATAAACCATTGAAATCAGGCAGAAACGTGAAATTTTTGCGGGTTTTTCAGCCAAAAATTTTTGTTTCTCAATCGATTTTGATCATTTTTTAACGTTAGGTTTTAGTACAGTTTCAGAATGATCCCATATATTTGTAATTGGTATTATATCTTAAGTTCCGAAGATATAGCAATAAGTCCTTAAAATCAAATAGAAAATGTATTGATTGGTTAAGAAACAAAAAAGTTACAGATAACTTTTTTGTTTCTTAACCAATTTCAACGATTCTTTTTGTATTAGACTCAAACTACCTTCATAAAAGTTTGGTGCAAATTTCATTGCCATCGAAATTTGGGTTTTGACGATTAAAACACAATTTACTCTAATTCATGATGCTAATGTTATATATTAGAAAAATTGACATAGACACTCCAATAAACATAAATATACTAATAAAACTACGTTTTAACGGTTTTAAGCGCGGTAATTTATTTGATTTTGGTTTATCCGACGTTTCGGCCGCTTTTCAGTGGCCGTGGTCACTCACGGAAGACAAAGATGACATTTGTCAAACGTCAATAAATATACTACTATTTATTCCTATAAATATAATATATTTATACGAATATAGTATTTTTAACTTTTTAAATCTCTGATGAAAACCAGCATGACTTCTAAGAAAACGCGATTGGTTTATAATGTCTTGCTTGAAAGTTGGTCATGAATACAAAGGGATTAGTGCTTAGCAACATAATACAATAATAGGTTACATCGTAATACTTAGAATATTAATGAAAACAAATGACAATAAATAAGTGAGGCAGCCATTCAAAAAGGATTTTACACACAATTTAATCTTCAAATTTAATCAAACATGTGTTGCTGCAAGGGGTACAGGACTATAGGTTCTCAGAATACGCTAGTAGTAATAATATTTTAGCACCTGTTGCAAGAACCGGAGCCTTAATTGTTTGAGCATTCATAGATATGAATCCTTTTCACCTACCACTTATACTGGAAAGATTTCCAGAATAATTGGTACATCATTATCTAAGATCGACGTCTAATTTAGTTTTTAAATTATTAATTCAGTAAAATTAATTTCAAACCAGGCAGTAAATGTACTGTTTAGGTATTTTTAGACCAATGAGCATATTGTACAACTAGTAAGCACGCATGGACGTACGAGCAAGTACGCGTACTTATAGCTTGACGCACTTTTTTTCCAGCGTGTTTTTTTCATATTTGCTTGTAGGTAAACTGGCAAATTGTTCCACTTCATTCCAACTTGTTACCGTCGCCCAAGGACAGGAGAGCCAATCAGTTGCCTAACACCCTGAGACTATATCTGTTATCTATACTATGTCTGTTTACGCCACTATTAAAGAGCTCCATATTGTAGCGTTCTTGGAAAACCGCAGAAGTGAGTTCGTTCCATAGACTGCTCACGTAGGGCATGAAGGAGTGTACTAATCGCTGATAAGTGGTTAAATTAATTGAGTGAGCTTTGAGCTTTGTCGAGACATAAGAAAGGGTACTTAGTCGCATATCTATACCCACTAGTAGTTTTTTTTTATTGCTTAAAATGGTTACCGTCCTATGGGCATTAACAATACGAGAGAAGGAGAAACTGGAACTTGGCCACTGATGCCGGAGTGCAACTCAAAGTTGTTATGGCTGTATACTCTAGACCAGTAGTGGTAGCTATCCAATCGGGTAAATGCCCTACCACCTAGCTGTGGGGTTTTTTTGCCACATCTTACAACAGGCCACCCGGCAGCAGGAACTAATATTCCTTTTCCATTCCTTCACGGAGAAAAATATTACGTAATGCTCATCGCTCTATGAAAACTATCAAAACAGTATATGTTATACTTCCTGGATTTAAATAAAGTTTATTTATTTATTGGATTTATACGTCGGCGATAACATCTAACGACAGCTAGTCACGATATATACAGGACAGATATGAATGCTAATATAAAAACTTTTTAAATTGGTCTACAAAACATTTCATTTAAATTCAACTATTATAAAATCAGATTGCTACCTATTGGAAATAATTTCCCGAAAGCTACGGTATATTCAATTGCGTTTTGATAAAGCTAAACCCAATTTTATATCCGTTTTAGTAATATCTAAAATATTTTCTTATCTGTTTTGCTGAGGTAGTTATAACAGTATTATAGTTAAGATGGTTTCTGTCAATTGTCTACTTAAAATTATTAAAGCATAAAGCAAACGATAGTTGTCAACAACAATTTAAAGACAATATGTTAGAATATACATAGATAGAAAACGCTAATTGAAGAATATTATATATAGATACGAGTATTATGTGTAATTTCCGTATCATATATAAAAATTGGATAGGTTATCGTGGACCTATTGTCCAGTTTCAACGAAGTTTGTATAGTTTCAACGAATACAGTTCGAAAGTTTACGTGAGAAATTCGCGTTGTAATAAATTTAAATTATACCTGCATAAGAACTGGTTTTTTTTATGAAAAAAACATCTATTACTGGTATCATCTGTCGCTGAGAGCGGCTATAAATACAACTAGTACTCACTATACTATTCAACTAAGCACGTCATAAAATATATCTGTAGCCAGTTTTTTATTTCAAGCTTAACTCTATGAGGAAGTAACACAAATACATAAACAACGTGTCCTTTTAAGGTACTCAATTTAACATAAAAATGTAGTTCTATCAATCAATAATATAAATAAAATTATTGAATCAAGTTTTGGTTGACGTGAGAGGTGTTATGAGGAATTTAATTTTTCGCCAGAGTTCGAGTTTAATTTAACGTCGCTAAGTTTGTTCCTAAGTCATTTACAAGAATATTAATCGTGATCAAACAGCCTGCCTGTTCCTTAACATAAAAAGGCACTATTTCAGTTTAATAGAATTATTAATGTATTGTCCTTGGTTACTCACAAGGCTTGCTATTATCATCATAACAGAATTATTTACGATAAATATTGGAGATTAAGTTAAGCTTGGGTGCAGGGTTAGCATAACATGGTCTTTTCGCGGATTACGCGGATTGCTCTAATTAAAAAAAAACGAGTGCGTCTTGGGACGCCCGACAGAAGTGATAACTTGCGTGAAACAAAGGGAAGCCAAACAGACTGGCGCCATAACGCGTTACGTAACAAAGCGCTTTACCCTCCCATAAGAAGTTATCACTTCAATATGTCTAACCAAGAAACTTGTATATGTTTTAACAACAATGAGCCTATCATGACCTGTTCAAATTGATGTCACCGATACATTTAATGGAATAATCCAAGCTACGTTTTAATACTTTTATGTTCAGCCGGTAAGGGCGGCGCAGAGCTCATTTTATTCTTCTATCCACGCAGAGACCCTAAAGCCAAGCACATATTGTCGGCTTCAGTGCACAGCCCTGCAACTACATTTTTTGACATATTTTTTTCGTCAAAACTGTTATATATGCACGTAATGTGTAACAAATCTATGGAAAAAAATTTATAAGATCCTGCACTGCCGCATATTATGCATTCCACCCAATTGACACTACCCAACTCTGTTTTTTCATGGGAGTTCTTTCAAACATTAACAAAACCAAGTAGCTTTACAAAACAATTTTTAACCTCAGTTTTAAGTGTAGAATGTTTTAGCTAGGTCTGATGTCGATATGCATGGACCATTTTCATAGAATACCCTTTTTTAACAAGCTTATATGTATTTTTTTAATAACTATTATGACTAAAGGAGAATTTAGATTATATACTCAGGTATTTAAATTTGTATTGCGTGACTTTAGTTTCTATAAAGACATAAATATTTAATTAATTATTCCATGTAAATCCTTGAATATACCTATATGGTTGAAATAAATCTTATGTTGTACTTGGAAATTTGGCCTTGCACTAAGAATATTAAATAAAACATATGAACATAAGATACTTTTTACAATAAAAGGAGAATGTACAAAACCATTTTAATAATTAATTAAAAATACATTATAACTATAAACTAAAAAGTTGTGTGAGCCTCATCTAATTAATCAACAAATCTCGTTTAACTTTCAACTTGTTAATTTTACCCTTTTGGAGAGCAATTCTTATCGATGTCAAATTAATTCATCACTTATACAATTTTATATCACTGACAAAATTTGACAATTTGAAAAGCAAATATTAAAGTTTTCATACTAACTTCGATTTTTTTCTATATAAGTAAAATATTTAGAAATAAATAAATAATTCAAAAAACTATAATTTAGATTTGTGCCATTATTGCATTAGGCGATGGCGATATATTCACAAATACACACCTGTCTTCTTATCGGACCATTTTCGTAACGCGTGACATCTATACTTTCACTATAATCATTATCAACTGGTTTTTTCTCCAATTTTTCTAGCTCCGGCAGTGTTCCGTCCATCTCGGGCTGTAATCGTGTTACTGCATCGCACATGGTTCGAGACCACTTTTATGAACCACGAGAGTTTTATCTTATCACAACATTAACTGACGATGTCGCTCAGACGAGTGTCGACAGGAGCCTACATTTTATATTTATATTTTAAAAATAATCAACATCCTACAGTATAGTCTTAGCTGCGAACATCGAAAGCTCGGCAAAGTATTTTGCGAACGAAACGGGTTTTGTTGTTTTCGAACAAAAAATCGCGCTTATAGTAGTGGGTTCAGCTCCTGACCCCCGGTCTGTAACTCAAATTGGCAAACAAATCGAATTGTAATCTTACCTTTTGACGGATTAGGTCGTGTGTACACAATCTCGAGTAAATATTGAATCAATCTTGATTTGATCGAGACTGTTACAATGTTAATTTTAGAGACTACGCACATTTGACTATCTGGCAGTCGAATGGAACTTTTTTTGTGAAAGTTAGAGACTTGGGGGCCAGGTGTGTCGGTGCGTGTAATTTACGATATTTTATATAATTCCTTACAAACATACAAATATTTCTGGCAGTGATCTGCTACGTAATCTAGATATAAGCCAAGTTTAAGATTTATTTGTGTGTGGTTATATCTATCTATCTTTAATGTCATAATATATAATTCTAAACATGCCATGTCTGTACATTGAAGCTATTTAAAAAAAGCAACTGGAATAAACGATGGAGAAAATGATGTGTTTTTTAGATTTCTTGTCTAATTCTGTGCCGAATTCACGTAAAAATTTCGATATGGTTTTCGCTAATCGACAGGAAATTCTTAAGACTTAAAATCTGCGCTATATTTTATCCCGGGAATTCCGCGGACTATTATCTGGGAATTATTTAAAATGGCCAGATTGATTGAAAGAAAGAAAGAAAGAAAAAAAATTATTTGAAGGAATAGGGAAGTACTTACATTGCTAACATGTATTAAAAATAACATATTTTGAGAATTTGTACCCCGCACTTTCCGCAAACAAGGTTTGCACTCAGCTTGTTGCTGTGCCGGCATAATATCCGACACAACGCTGATTTTCAGTGCAAACCTTCCTTTGGCTTAATACTAATACGACCCGAATATTTGAAATCTCTTTAACTTAAAAACTATTTACTTTGTAAATTATAATATATACGTACATAGAATAAATAGTATAAATATTTTGTTAATTTTATGATTTAAATATTAATAATAAAGAATAAAAAACATATATATATATGTCGGAGGGAACTTATAGTTGAATGGATTATTATTTGGATGTATAACGCACAATATCATTTGTTTACATTTTAATTACTTCTAAAATTCTTAATGTAATTTAATTAGATTTGTTAATGTTTCTAAAACTTGCAAGATCGTTCTAACCTAATAAAAGTTATGAATATTGTAATTTAATAAACGACCAATCAGAGCAGAGCTTATGGCAGAGCGGGGTCAGACGCCCTCTATACTTTGAGTAGTATCTACTTCGGTAGACTGAGGAGTTTTTGTGGCGCATTTGGTTGGTGGCAACAGGTCGAGTTGGACCATGGAGTATTTTAAAGAAAGTATTGAAGCTGGAAGTATGAGCGGGGTACCCTGAACCCGCTGCTCGGTCTAAACTATGTCATAATGTTGATCAAATCTGAATTAAAAGTGTAAAATAATAGTTTAAAAAAACTAAAAAAAACACGCTTTTATAAAAAATCCAACTAAAAAAACAAAAAATAAAATTTAATATAATATAAAAAAGCGTGGGGTGTATTCAAAGCGCTTTTTAAGATATTATATTATTAATTGAATACACCCCACGCTTTTTTATATTATATTAAATTTTATTTTTTGTTTTTTTAGTTGGATTTTTTATAAAAGCGTGTTTTTTTTAGTTTTTTTAAACTATTATTTATTTTTCATTTTTTAGTTGATTTTTGTTTAAATGTTTTTAAATACAAGCTTTTGAGATCCTGCATATCATGTAGCAGCAGAGTGCTAGCCAAGACAAGTAAAACGAGCCCAAACACGACGGGTCTATCTTGTTTAGTACAGGAGTTCCTATGGCCACCTTCCGACTCCATCATCAGATCAGCTCCATGGTACCATATTATTGCATTGTCACGCGATATAAACATACGAGCCCAAACACGAAGGGTCTATCTTGTTTAGTACAGGAGTTCCTATGGCCACCTTCCGACTCCATCATCAGATCAGCTCCATGGTACCATATTATTGCATTGTCACGCGATATAAACATACGGGCCCAAACACGAAGGGTCTATCTTGTTTAGTACAGGAGTTCCTATGGCCACCTTCCGTCTCCATCATCAGATCAGCTCCATGGTACCATATTATTGCATTGTCACGCGATATAAACATACGGGCCCAAACACGAAGGGTCTATCTTGTTTAGTACAGGAGTTCCTATGGCCACCTTCCGACTCCATCATCAGATCAGCTCCATGGTACCATATTATTGCATTGTCACGCGATATACACATACGTGCAAAATTTCAGCTCAATCGGAAAACGGGAAGTCGGTCAAATTTAGGGGTCGGTTACAGACATACTGACTGACATACAAGTGAAGCTAATATAAAGCGTGTAATAAACCGTGGCTATTGTGTTTTATGCTCGCATTTTATCCTGATGACGCCCACCAAACCTGCAATAACTAAAGATGATGTCGTGAGAACGAGGCCGTTCTGCGACATCAGAAGTGGGATCTCAGCCTGTGCCCACAATGAAAGCAATGACTGCGAAGCCTTGCCAGTATGAGAAGGCGTGCTGATGGATTGAAGGATGCTCCAGGAAGCGCTGGCAGTGGAGGACAATTGGCATGTATGTGGCAGCGACGTAGTGATGGCGCCCTGAAGGTGCCTGTGGAGCGGCCTATGCATGGTTTGGTCACCGTTGGGCCTACTATGTGCCAGCAATAGTTCAAATTCACGTTAGTACAGCGAAGTGGTAAGGCAATTTTATGGATCGTGAAGGCTAATCTAAGGTAAAATTTACGTGCCTATTCTACCTGGCACAGGAGGTATGGTAATTTTTTATTATTATTTTAGCGTGAATTCTGAAAATTAAGAAAGTCAGATTTAAAAAAATTATAGTTCATCGTACGTGGTAGGCAATTGTACTACCCTCTTAAACAAGCAATGTTTTTCGTGTACGAAAAATTACGATATGGTTGCAAAAAAAAACGAAAATGAACAAATTACGTAGGTAGTTATACTTTTTCATCATTATTTTTGGGAGTTGGTTACTTGCAAGAAAATTTGTTTGTTGTAAACGATATGCGTGTATTCATTGTCTTTTCAAGTCTACCTTCCAAGAGTTTTTATAATGTGAAAATCGGGTCTACTTTTTTAAATTATTTTACTTGGATTATGTATGGTAGACAGTTGCCTTTGACATATTATTCCTATGCGACGTTTTCCTTGGTTTTCTGATTAAGGTAAGAAAACTTGTGTTCGTTTATAAACGATGTGCGTGTATTCATTGTCTTTTCAAGTCTACCTTCCAAGAGTTTTTATAATGTGAAAATCGGGTCTAGTTTTTTAAATTATTTTACTTGGATTATGTATGGTAGACAGTTGCCTTTGACATATTATTCCTATGCGACGTTTACCTTGGTTTTCTGATTAAGATAAGAAAACTACTGTATGTTATAAACGATGTGCATGAAATTCATTGTCTTTTCAAGTTTACCTCCCAATAATTTTTATGTGAAAATTGGATCTAGTTTTTAAGTTTTTTTTTTACTTAGATAACGTATAGTGGAAAGTGGTTATGACACATTATTGCTACGCTATGTTATCTTTCTTGTAAAAGTAAGTTTACAGGCATTATATGAAAGACATTTTAGATTCAGATGATTAGAATTTTACCGTGAAGAAAGTGTGGCTATGAAGAAGTTTGAAAGCCACTATAAGGTTCACGGGGGTATTTACGTTAGTAGACACTTTGGTAAGTTGATTTTTTATTTAAGATTATTTTTGTAATAGTTTCAAATTCGAATTAGGGTAAATACCCTAGTTATTGAACGCATTGTAAATCGGAAAATTATTTTGAGTTTGTTTGTTCCTCTATTATAATGAGTTTTCATAAGTTGTCGACCCTGGAGCCCGTAGAGTGACAACCTTCGTTGCTCTGATTGCCTACTTTGGTCAAAAAGTGTCATCCGAGCCACGCTCAGCGGGGGTTGGTTGAGAGTACATCACTCATTTAGATGTATTGGTTTGTTTGACTGATTGAGAACTGTTGTTAGCGAATCGGATGACTGATGCGTTCACACGGTTTTTGTTTGAAGTTAAAATAATGGAATTTCAATAATTATTAAACGTGGTAATGGCAGTTGACTATTATAATAGGTAGTTTTTAAATTTAGAGGTACATATAGAGTGAAAGATTTGTCTGATAGTTAAAATGGGTTAAAATAGGTTTACAATGTTCGTGTTTCTTGAGTCTCTGGGTTTATTTAAGCTTGTAGCGGGCGCGGTAGCCATTACAAAGTGAAATAGAGGCAAGCTGGCCAGTGAAATAGAGGCGAGGTGGCCAGTGAAATAGAGGCGAGGTGGCCAGTGAAACAGAGGCGAGGTGGCCAGTGAAATAGGTGCGAGGTGGCCATTACAAAGTGAATGAGAGGCGAGGTAGCGATTGAAAAGTGGTATCGATAGAATGAGAAGCTGGGTATTATTTGGAGATATTTTTGTGTTTGATGTTTTGATTTGTGTTTTGATATTTGACCCAAAATGCGTAGCTCGATGGGCGACGAGGTGGCAGTTTCGATACTGCTGACTTGATTTGGTGTGTAGTCTGGAGTCTGTTAGGACTCGGATCTCAGAAAAAAAATCCAGAATGAACTTGTTGCGCAGAAGATAAAATGTGCACGATGTCCTTGGTCAGGAGTGGCCGAACTATAATATCTCTTTCTTTTTGCAGATAATCCATAATGGGCGGCCTATTACACGAGGGCGTGTAATACGTCAGGAAGGCCGTGTCGGAGGGAACTTATAGTTGAATGGATTATTATTTGGATGTATAACGCACAATATCATTTGTTTACATTTTAATTACTTCTAAAATTCTTAATGTAATTTAATTAGATTTGTTAATGTTTCTAAAACTTGCAAGATCGTTCTAACCTAATAAAAGTTATGAATATTGTAATTTAATAAACGACCAATCAGAGCAGAGCTTATGGCAGAGCGGGGTCAGACGCCCTCTATACTTTGAGTAGTATCTACTTCGGTAGACTGAGGAGTTTTTGTGGCGCATTTGGTTGGTGGCAACAGGTCGAGTTGGACCATGGAGTATTTTAAAGAAAGTATTGAAGCTGGAAGTATGAGCGGGGTACCCTGAACCCGCTGCTCGGTCTAAACTATGTCATAATGTTGATCAAATCTGAATTAAAAGTGTATAAACCGTGGCTATTGTGTTTTATGCTCGCATTTTATCCTGATGACGCCCACCAAACCTGCAATAACTAAAGATGATGTCGTGAGAACGAGGCCGTTCTGCGACATATATATATATATATATATATATATATATATATATATAATATATGTATGTATATATATATATGTCGGAGAAGGCCTCGTTCTCGTGATATGTTCTTCATAGATTGCATGTTTAGTGGGCGTCATCAGGATAAAATGTGAGCATAAAACTCAATGGCCACGGTTTATACACTTTTAATTTAGATTTAAAACACATTTTAACATAGTTTAGACTGAGCAGCGGGTTCAGGGCACCCGCTCATACTTCCAACTTCAATACTTTCTTTAAAATTCTCAAAGGTCCAACTCGACCTGTTGTCACCAACCAAATGTGCCACAAAAACTCCTCCGTCTACCGAAGTAGATACTACTAAAGTATAGAGGGCGTCTGACGGGCGGGTAACAGACATTGTTCAATATCACGCATAGTAAGACGTGGAAGAATGTCTCTTGCCCATTTTACTCCTAAGTCCCAGGGAGTAATTTAGCCGATGGTCATGAGGGGAGCGCATGTCGCTAAGAAACTTATGGCAAGTCTATTTAGTTTCTTTCACGTGGTTGCTGCCTGTTCTTGTTCTGTTTCCCTATGAAACAGATGTAACAAAAACTAAATAGTCGCATGTCCTCTTTTTCTCGGCCATTAGTGGCCAGCGGTTCCCCCAGTCTTTGTAGGTCGGGACTGGGGGACTATTTACGACCACCTGCGCTTTGGCCTCCGCAGCGAGTGTCCGTAGGCGGGGATGAAGGAGTCCTGGAGGGTTGAGCTGATCGAGGGTCGGGTTAGATACCCTCGAGAAGTAATACGCCCTCTTTGGTCCTGATTTCACGCGACACGGCGGCCCCTTGTCTAGCCAGCAAGGGGAAATGGTCCTGGTAGCCTGTCTCTTGGCAGCTACCTGGCGAGGTGTGGAGGGGTCCCCGCATGGGATAGTGGTGGCCATGCTGACGGGGTCAGGCTAGCGTGGGCAAACTGGATAGTTGTGAACCGACTTCCCCAGCCGCGCTAGTACGAGCTCCCGATGTCGCGCCCAACCACAAACTCTTCGCACCTATATCCGAGTGGTAGTCCTAGTGTACCGTAAGGACACTCCCAGTTGCGGGCTCCGTGGAGGGTGAGAAGCCACAAGGACGAATCTACATAATCATAACAATGGATAGTCAAAAGGTTCAAAAACCCGTACCCAAAGGGAAACCTGAGGGGAAACGCACGGGGAAAGCCGATTCATCGGCCATCCCCTCAACTGCTGCGACTTCCTCAAAGGAGGTGGCGCGAACGGGGCCTCTGGAACCCCTTCAGGCTACCAAAGACTCCGCAACGACGGGCACAAGTACAAGCATCCTTGCGCTAAAATGGGGCCAGGCGAACACACCGGTACACGGGGCGGCGAAACCCACCGTAAAGGCGGGCAAGCAGCCTAGTGGCCCGGAGTGTGATGACCCTCGGCTCACCCGTAAGCATAAGAGGATGCTTAAAAAGAAGGAAAAGAGGAAGGCAAAACGCGCCGAAGCCAAGAGCGCTAAATTACCCCCCCCCCCTCCCCCTTTACAAACAGACACACAAACAGAGGCACCAGCCCCAACCAAGGTGCTTCCTACAAAAAGCAAGGAGCAGGGCCCTAGTAGGCCTAGCCCTAAAACGCAAGGTACCGGGCAGGCGAAACCGAACACCAAGAGGGCTAGGCTGGATGAGACTGTCTCTCCCAGAGGCGAGTCCAAAAAGCCGAAGCTCTCCCCTGCCCTGGCATCTAAACCAACCAGCTATGCGGAGGCAGCATCCAAGGATGACCCCAAGGCGGAACTGGTAATAACATCGTCAACGGGCTTCATTTCCCAAGCCAACGCCGCGGAAATTGAGAAGCAATTGATAGAGAAGATTATCGCGTCGGCAAAAACACAGACGCTGACCTCGGAGGCCCCTAGGTTTATGCGCAGGCCTACTTACGTCGATGGTTCGCTCCGGCTATACTGTGACAACGAGGCAGCCGTTGAGTGGACGAAGGAGACCTGCGAGGCCCTGGAGCTACCGGAGGTAGGCATGCTTGTGGTCACCGACGCAAAGAACATCCCAAAAATGGTACGCTGCGGTATCCTCTTGCCGCATGAACACGACGGCGACAAGATGCTCATCGGCACAATGTTGCAGTGGAGTAACCCTTGGGCACAGGTGGAGAGGTGACGTGTGCACGCTATCTTGCCTCAGACTAGGGCGACGTTCGTGGTGGTGAGCATCCCCAAGGATCTTGTCCCTGTGGTCCTGGCCAGGAAGCGCCGCCTCAGCTATCGGCTGGGTGCAGTGTACCTGAAATTCCAGGGCCCCAAAGGACGGTTTGTCGACACCCCGGCGGACCTCCTGGACGAGACTGCGGGGGTGCAAGCTACCGCGGATGTTCCCATGTCTGAAGCAATCCCACCTATGGAGCAAGAGTCAACGCATGCAGCTAAAGCAATCGTAGCTAGAGATGTCAATGATCATTGTATCAGAATACTCTCTGATAGCAGATCGGTACTACAAGCCCTTAGTAGCAGGGTTATTTACTCAAATTTAATTTACGAATGCCACTCGGCTCTAAATGAGGCGGCAGGTAAAAACAATACCTTGACCCTTCAATGGATCAAGGGACACAGTGGTGCCCGAGGCAACGATGCGGCGGATCAACTGGCAAGGAGAGGTTCAGAAACCCTACCGGTTGGACCGGAACCTTTCCTGCCTTTGCCACACAGTTGGTTCAGAAAACACATAAATCAAAGGACAACGGGCACTACATCAACAACTTTGGGACAACTTGGAGGATTGCAGGCAAGCTAAGCTGGCAATGCCTCGAGTAGACCTGCTCCTAGTTTCTCCAGGAACATCCTAAAGCTCAGTCGGTCCAGACTGAGACTAGTTATTAGCGCAGCCACTGGACATGGCAATTTTAACAGACATCTTTTCAATATAGGTGTCACCGACAGCCCCCTGTGCAGAGCATGCCTGGAGGCAGAAGAAACAGCCGCCCATGTCCTGCTTGAATGCGGAGGGGTGGCCCAATACAGGGCGAAGTATCTGGACGCCCCAGGTAGCCTCCGAGAAGTCTTCAGCAACGTCTAGAAGCTGGTCGACTTCCTGGAGGAGCTTGGCTGGATGGAGTAAACCCTCATCCACCCTCGCACGCAAAATAGGCGCTTTGTCGTCGAGTTGCGGAAACCACCCGCTCGCAGAAGAAGAAGAAGAAGAAGAGGGCGTCTGACCCCGCTCAAAGCCATATGCTCTGCTCTGATTGGTCGTTTATTAAATTACAATATTCATAACTTTTATTAGGTTAGAACGATCTTTAAGTTATAGAAACATTTAACAAATCAAATTAAATTAAGAATTTTTGAAGTAATTAAAGTGTAAACAAATAATATTGTGCGTTATAAATCCAAACAACAATCATCCGATTCATAGCTTCCCTCCGACATATATATATATATATATATATATATATATATATATATATATATATATATATATATATATATATATATATATATATATATATATATATATATATATAACTGATACTTGTCTATGTTGTAACATGTATATTTCACATTAAAAAAAATGTATATCGATTCACGCTACATTGCTCTGTACTCAGTTTTCTGTGCAAGGACTTGTATCATATTTAAGTAAGTTGTTAACTCGAATATATTTCTATCTCAAATATATATTTGATATTTTTTATCAAATTCCAATGTATTTACGGATTGCTAGCAAATTTTATGTAATAAATTGTGTGATGTTTTTTAACCGGGAATCGCGGAATTTTTTCCAGGTTCGGTTTATAGCTGTTCGGGTGCATAAAAATTAGTTTTCCGACACAGTTTTCACTAAAACGGGTACTGCGGTACTTTGTGTCTACGGCAATCCCGCGGGGATTTCAAGTCAAGCGTAGATGAAGTCGCGTGTATATCGTAGTTTTAAAATAAAGTAAAAACCGCCTTTATTCCTTGATTACACGTAATATTTTTTTGTTATATATATTTATTATATCAAGTTTCTCCTTTCCTGGGTTTGTCCTCCTCTGTCTTTGCCAATTTTGTATTGCGCAGTTTTTTTCCATAATCGTCCCCCTATCGACGCAATATCATAGCTCTATTCCATAATGGGCTTTCCACTACCTCTTTTGTGATATCTGGGGCATCAGAAGATAATTTTTTTGAGTCGACAGAACTTAGTTTTTATTAACTGTAAGGTTGAAACTGATTGTATTTTTATTTCATGATAGACGTAAGCTATTCGGGATCACAGAGTTGGATATGCTGTTTTTCAATAAGTTAAGATTAGTGAAAAGAACAACAGGGACTTAGTGGATAGTACATGGAGTTTAGCTCTATCTCGCCATTATCCCCAACAGAGCCGCCCTTGCTTGAACTGCAAGGGGTGCGGGTGGTGATTGTTTTTTTTTTAAAGTCATTAAATTCCATCGTCATGAATTTTCAAGATCTGATTAGCGACGCCCCCCACACGACTGTGTATATACATTAAAATGGACTACAACTTTCTATCAAATTTCATCTAAATAAACCCAGTCGTTTCTGAGAGAAATGAGAAACAAACTGATATGACGAATGCATTAAGGTTCCATTTTTTCCAAAATGGGCAAGAACCTTAAGCTCCTGTTGCCGAAAAAAGTCGAAAATGGAAAGGAAACCACTTCTTGCTGGTATTTACTGATTCATAATTTATGAAAAAAATATCATAATTCGTCACAATATAAGACGTACCGTGGTTTTTTCGTAATTCTTCTTTAGAGATTCGGGAGACCGAGGAGAGTTGTGACATACTTGATTTCTCGGAACCTATGACCGTTCATAATGTGACAACAACTCGCATTTGTTACTTTCGAGATGGGCTATTTAATCCAGTGCTAAAGAATGGCGTATGAGAAGTGGTTTTGACTCTATGACATTTACATACAAAAAATTGCAAAAAGTAAAATTTTCATAATAATTTTAATTGTTAACATATATTGCTATGTATTATGTTTGCATGTTAATGATAATTTTTCTTATATAGTTTAGTTATTCAGGTTTCATAGCCTTACAATGTTTTTTTAGGTTGGCATCTTATTTATTAATTATGAATTATTATTCTGATTGGTTCGCTAATTTTTGCACTAAGGTTTTGTAACAGCTTGTCACAACTATCCTATTTAGCCGCTTTATTTTGTTTGTTTTTCTGGCAGTTTGTTCTTATGGTATAATGTTGCATGCTGCATTGCCATTTCTTTGACTCAGAATGCTAAATATATGAAGGATTGATAATATGATAGATTGACATTGCTAAGGCTGAAATTTGTGAACTGTGCCCTCTGAAGTAGTCAGTCTAATCTTTCACACTCATAGAATTGCCGCATACTATTCCAATGTCAACTAGGTACATTATCTTGCAATCTTAAGAATAAAAAGGCATATCAATTTAATTTAGATGTCACATGATGACCGACACACCTATGAAGTATGAATTTACTTCCATAGGAAAAGAAGTGTAAGCAAGTAAAAAAGAAAACTAATAAGAAAAGTATCGTTTGTGAGTAAGAAGAAGCAGAAAATGATTGGTTTTGCTCTTGTTACCTTGACACCTTTGTCAAGCAAATCAAAACGGTTCAGAGCCCCGAATTCCAAGACTGGTTTCACATAGACGAGCTCCGATATGACTATCATTGTTTGTCAGATTAAACTTTGATTTTTAAACTGATTTATATACACCAGATCTCAGAAAGATGCCATACCATATTATTTAGGATATTAATGTTTTTTATGTTAATGTTATATTTTATTTTTTCGTACATAAGTGTCACAACTTACCTTGTTATTTGTCACAACTTACCTCGGTATTAGGAGGGCTGTGACACTAGGAATAGTTTTTGTTTTTGTACCTTTTCTCAGAAACCTTAACATTCTTATTAATTTTGATGAATCTTGCTTAAAGCCTATGAATTAAGCTACATTTAGTTATAGAGCTCATAGATGTAGAATGCTTCTGGAGTGAGATATATTAGTTAAATTGACACAACTCTCCTCGGTCTCCCCTATTTTAATTTAAGAAAAAAATCACTTCAAACTTATTCACACGAAACCATTTATTACGCAAGCGGTCTAAGCCTTTGCCGGCTTATCTCACAGTAAAGCTGAGGCTCCGGCTTCGATTACTGGTATAGTAAATTTCGGAAACGAATTTTCTACGTTATTTACTTTGGTCTGGGTGTCTGGGATCGGCCCCAGAGAAGTCCGTTACATATTATGTATTACCACACAAGCATAACGTGCTTAATTTGGGGATATATAATATGTGTGGTTGTCTACCTATTATTATTAGGGTACAATTTAAATGCTCACCAAAATATTTTTTTGTCCCTAAGACTAAGTACCAAGTAAAATATACTTACTTCATATAAATTTAATCCACTCTATACCAAGGTGCCTAAAAAACAAAGTTTTACGTTCCATAATAAATATACACTAATCAGAATAATTGTACGTTTTGTATTTAAATTATTTTTGCTTATCAAAGTGGATAAATGCTCACTAAATATTGTTTTATTAAAACAGTAACATTCAAACCGAAAATTACAGTTCTAAATAGCTTAAGTGTAATCAAGTTATCCAACCTGAATCCAAAATATATTATTGTTAAACTAAGATTACAGTCGTTTCCCTTTACTTATTTACTCTGCAACCAGCACAGCCGCCACCGGCATGTGACGCACAGACCGCAGGACACAATTCCGTCATGCAAACGTCACACATTGTCACGCTTCCTGGTGGTAGCGAAAGATATGGTGGCAGAGTGGTCTAACATTTATGTTGTAAATAATAAGTCAGTTTCCCAACAACCCACTATTACTCTCAAACAATGGACTGAAGCGTGCCAATGGGCTAAATTGCCTAAAATACTGCCCGTCAAACAGACAACTAAATCACTAAATTAGCGACATACTACAGGATTCCACCCTGTGACAACATGGAATGTAAAAGTTTTGATGTCCACTGGGAAATGGCAACAGGTTTTTAGTGAATGGGAAGTAATGACACCAATCAACAGTGCTGAATTGGCTAACCGGTAGATGTAACTGTCCCACATTCTTGAAACAGTATATCTGTAAACATTTGCTGGGTTTAGCAATCAGGCTGAAGTACGTGGAACCACCTCTTGAAGCCGGCAATATCCCTATTGGTGAGAAGAGAAAGAGAGGGCGTCCAGCTAAATCTAAAAAAGCTCTGTTGATTCAATAATTATTTACTTTTGTTAGTATTTTAAAAAGTTTATGTGATTGACTGATCATAACTATTGTGTTCCTTGAAGTTCCATTGATAAATCTTAAGAACAAATTAATCTTATAAGTACCTATAAATATAATAAAACATTATTCAAATTCAAATTCAAAAGTTTTTATTCAAAATAAGTACCACTGTAGAACACTTTTTGAAGGTCATACATATAGGTTAAAATTTAATTTTACTTCCTAGTCTATGTACACCGCTTCGCAACGTGTTATTGCTGTTAAGGAGAAGAAGCGGCAAGAAACTCCCCAGCAACATAACTTCGTTTTACTTTTGTTTTTTTATTTTCCTACCAGTGATTCATTTTTTACCTACCTTAATCATTTGTGTTGCAATAATATTGAGAGTGAAGTATTTATTTGGCTATATTATCATATTTTAATCAAATTCATAAAACAATAAACAAACAACATGTGTTTGGAATACGCAATATTATATTTGGTGTTAAAAACAATTGTACGTTCGACCGTTTACTTTTTTGCCTCAACAAAAATGACTAAATTGGAAGTGGTGAAACAAAATATTGGTACTGTCTATTTAGCGATAATAAAAAATATTTGGTCTGAAATTAGTTTTAAAGGCGTTTATATATTTTTATGGCATAGCATAAAAAGAAAAATAGGTTCATTTCTACAACACAATTTGGTGAGCATTTATCCATTCTGGCAGGTAGTATTTCGAATTTATTGGTAGTAACATAGGTGCATTTCTTGTAGGCGTTTAAACACAAGCCTTATTATTATATTATTTTTTATGAAAACTGGACAAAAAATCTACATCTTTACAAAAAAACGGATAAATAATTTGGTTTTTTTTTTTTATACTGCTTTATTTTATTCAGAACAAAATAATAATGCATCTAATAACGAGCGCGACAATGGAATCTCCGCTATCGAAAAATCAGTACCGAAAAACCATCAAAGACGTTGGCATTGTCACAAGCCTTAACAATGAGACTTAAAAAAAGTAATGCTATTTTATAATGTTGCGTCCACTTATTAAGTGGACGCAACTTGATTTTCGTACCCTGTCGTCCAATATGCTGAAGAAGGCTTTGATCCCTGAGCAAAAACCTGTGGTAAATTCAATTAATAAATATGTTTATTTGAAAGAATTTACTTTATACAAGTGTTATACAATTGTAGATGCATAGCACATTCCACATAGTGGTATAAAAATGTCTTACAGAGTAAAATTACATAAATATTCTTATTTAGAAAAATGACACTGAAGCTTTGGTAATAAATAAGCAAATTATGACAAAAGAAAGAATAACAAAAAGGTTCCTTAGATGTCCCATGTAAGATAATAATGACAAGCACTTTTTTGAGAAATTCATCTACAGTATAGAAACACTTCTTTTAGACTATTTAGTAACAAGTGGTCTAAAAGTTTCAAGTTAATAAAATCAAATATAATAACATTAATATCGTACAAAAACACAGTTCTCATTTACAATATAACAATTAATATTTAAATGTGTTTATAAATAAAGCTTTTTATGTACTAACAAATTAATAAATTATTATTGGTTTGAATAATGATTTCGTAAAGGTGCAATTCCGACTGACACCGCAAGCAACAAACGGCAGCGACAGACAGCAACAGCAAGTGCCGCGACAGCAGACAGCATTCATTACTTTGCAGTATTTAAGTTGTAAGAAACTGATTCCGACCTGACGCGCAGCAATTGACGCTGAATCTTTAATAGCAGCGCTTCAGGTCCTGATTTGTTTTGATATGCGGCGGTAGATGACATATCCGCGCAAATACACTATTGCTGTTGTTGATGTTTGACATTATGGACGTGTTAGAAGACGAATAATGTCAACAATAACTTTTCTTCCACTGAGATTGTGTTCCACGATGTTTTTGGTGCAAGAATTAAAGAGGTTACAAAACTATTTTTTATTGTAACGGCAATAACTCCTGAAAGTTTCTTCACCATGATTGAAATGTATTTTTCCAACGATCCATATGAGCCTTCTTCCACAGTTTAAGTACAATGCCATAGTAGCTTTTCTGTTTTAGTAATAATACAATAAGTCATCGACTTCTTCCAGCAATAAAACTTTCAGCAGTTCACTATTGATTACGAACTATATAACGAAAACACAACCATAAAACTAGTAATGTGGTAACGAAACTGCTAGTCTGCTGACTCTTCGGAATCCATGCGATAGCAAATGAAGCCCGACAGCATTTGCTGTCGGCCGTTTGCTGCTGCCGTCTACATTCTACTGGGTCCGTCGGAATTGCACTTTAATAGCTATTTAAATGATCGTAGTATTATTAAGTATTCATATTTATAAGACAGTGGTGGAGTGCAGACGTGTTTGCAGATCGCAAATTTTCATCAAAAGGTAGATATAACTGCCATAGGTGCAAATACGTATTTTCTATAGCAAAAGGGATGGGGACTTTTGGGCCAAAGAAATTTAATTAATTGAGGGTATTGTGTAAAATAACGTTGTATATTGTATTACAAAATGAAAAACATCATCCCTGAATTCTATTTGGAAGACGAGAATAAGAATAATTTCAATGAATGGGAATGAATCTCAACAATTAATAATATAAAAACACTAACCAAACGGTCAATTTAAAATAACTTCATCTACTGCAATTATAAAAAATTTCAACATATTAAAAAGAAATCACAAAACTACTCTCATCTTTCTACAATCTGGGCCCAAGAATGTATGAAAGCGAATCCGTCCCCTTTTTTAATCTATAGTAAGATAAATTTGAAGAATATGTCCTTCATATTCGAGAAATACAAAATTAGATTTAAATAAAACCTTATCAATACTCATTGATCTGATAAAATCATACTATCAATAAATAAATTCTAACCCTGGGTTATCTGGAAGAGGTCACTTATTTCAAGTGTTTTTTTAAATATAATCTTGAAACATTTTTTTTATTGCGTGAGTCCAGAAAACAGGCAGACCGCCCACCTAATAGAAAGCGGTAACCGTCGCCTATAGACATTTGCGTCACCCATGGTGTTACAAACGCGTTGCTGATTTTTAAAGAAATACTGGTGCCCAGCCCCTTATGCCGGCCGGAACACAACTCAAAGATGTTATGGCGAAATACTCTAGACCAGGGGTGGTAGCCATCCAGACGGGCAAATACCCTACCACCTGGCTGTAGGTTGTTTTTTCGCCTCTCTCAAGTGAAGCGTGAACGAAGGCGCAGACATATCTTAGTAGATTCATGATTTTTATGAAGATTGTACTTAATTAAAAACCACTACGCCTACAATTTTATTTATAGCAATGTTGACGACTTTTGTTTCATTGGGCAACGGATAGGGGTTGCCATACAACGCGGTAATGTAGCCAGCGTTTTGGGACGTTCCCAACTGACGGTGATTTGGGACCTGTTTTTAGTTTTTTGTCTTTTATAAATTAAGTTGTATATATATTATTAGAATAGGTAAATTATGTAAAATAAATTATGTACAGTGAAAATATATTAAAAAAAGAATATTTGGCAATATATTATATTCTTCGAAAAATTTAAGGTATTTATGGTACCAAAAAGAAACCGCATCCAAATTGGTTCACCCGTTAAAGAGCTACGGTGCTACAGAAAGACACACATAAAGGTCAAATTTATTACAGTCCACTTTTTGTGTCGGGGGTTAAAAAATTGAAATTCTTTAATCTTTACTAACTGAAGTGATATTTATCACTAGAGTTAGTTAAATACACGATTGTTGCTAACATGACAAATCCTTAGATTTATGTCATTTTGATAACTATTGTCGCAAATACTAATGTTGCGGTACGTCTAGAACTTCGCAGTTATAAGGGAAGATTATTTTTTGGACTGTTTAAGTGTATTAATTGCCGCTTCCAGAGTTCAAAATTACCGGAGGGTAACTTTAAATTCCGACAAAGAAATCTTACTGTGCTTTTTATATATACTTATGTAATTCACGTCAGTTATAAATCAAAAAACTGAATTTGTACGGTGCTTTTATAAACAATAGCTATTGTATAATATTTTTCCTGTCAATTTTACATTATCGTGTTAAGGGTGAGAATTGTAACCCCCTCACCTGAAAATATATTATAGATAATGCCTTTATATTAAATGCGATAGGTATTCATATTATTTACGTATTAGGTGCCGTTGTGGCATTTAACACTCGAATTTCAAAATCGTTATTACGTGTAGGTACATATTTATTATTATAATTCCACATTTAAAATTAAAGTGTATTCTTATTGTTTGTCATACACCCATACATACTGATAGATGTTGGTGATTGTACATAAACTCGCAAAAAACATTATAAATGTGGTTCTCATTATCAGAATCTAACAGTGTGGAGTGACAGTCAGTGTTTTTATTACGTTGTTAATGTCCGTATGTAAATATAAAAGCTTAAAAATATTATAGCCGTAAACGGTGGTTGGTTATTTTCGGCCTTTGTGTTACTAATCTTTACTTACTAGTTTGTACTAGCGAAACTTCATTCGCGATGCCCAGACGACAACGTATTTGTTACTGAATTGAAACAGCGGCAACAAAAACAGGTCGCGTTTTCTCTATATTCGTGTATTTCTTTTATTGCATGATTTCAGCAGACGGGCCACCTGATGGAAAGCGGTTACCATCGCTTATAGACATTTATAACACCAAACAACAGAAGTGCTACCAATGTACTGCCGCTCTTTAAGAGGACACTAGAACTAATTCTTAACATAACTAAAGATTTTTATGGCGGCATACTCCAGACCAGGGGTGGTTGCCGTCCAGACGGGCAAATACCCTAGTGTGGGATACTACTGTGCATTGTTTTTTCGCTCTTAGGACGGGCCGCCCGGCCGCAGGAAATTGTATTCTTTCTCCGTTTCTGAATGGATGGAATCCCACGAAAAGACAATTTATCGAGACATAATATTCTCAGTATAAAAGCTAGCTAGTGTCGCTCTGTGTCGAATTTAATTTAAATTCGTTTAGTAGTTTCTAAGTAACACTCCGACAGACATGAATTTAAAATTTGCTGTTTCGGAATCTGCTGGTCCAAATTATTCCCCCTTGACTTTTCCTCATTTTAAAATACATTGTACAAACTTATTAAACTAACCTATGTATAGATTTATTATATTATAGATTCTAAATAACGAAAACTAGTGTTAAAAAGTGCATATTATTTCTTAACAATAGATTTCGTAGAAGCGAAGAATGTACAATGTTTTTGTAAATTACAAATGGGACGATGAAAACCAACAATAATCCAAAAATATTTGATACGTATCTCAAAATTGAGCTCACGAATCTTGCTGAAATAAATTTTCGGTAAAAGTATTTTTACACTCCAACTTCCTTGATATCTATAATTTTCCGTGTGGGCTAAAGGTGAATGCGCGAGTGAACCACAGTCCGGACAACTTACGCATAGAGGAACGGCCAGCGGTTTTATGACCGGCTCCCATATCCGACTATTCATTCACTTGTCTTATCTTCGGTTGAATTTTGACATTACTGACCCATACAAGAATCCTTAACCGCGGGTGACAATACCGATAAACGTTGATGGTTCCCCCTCTTGAAGTTGTTCTGGAATAAGTCTACCTTGAACAAAAAATTTGGTAGGCAGGCACAACTTCAAGGAGGAAGCCAATAAGAGGAACCAGTTAGGCTGGGTGGCATTCGGTAAGCTTTGGCATGTCTTCTCGTCGACCATTCCGCAATGCTTGAAGACGAAAGTCTTCAAGCAGTGCGTCCTATCCATAATGACATCCGGACTACGATCGACGGTGCACTGAAATACGGACACTGACAGTGGAACTGGTCCACAAATTCAGAGTCACTAAACGGGCTATGGAGCGAGCTATGTTAGGTGTTTCGCGTATGGATAGAATCAGAACTGAGGTTGTCTGTAAGATAACCAAGATAAGTGGTAACCAACATAGCTCATAGCATAGATTAGCAAGTTGAAGTGGCAGTGGGCCGGTCACGTCTATCGCAGAACTGACGGTCGATGGAGCATACGCGTTCTAGAGTGGAGACGGCGTCTTAGCAAACGTAGTGTAGGACGCCCTCCAGCCAGGTGGACTGACGACCTGCGCAAGTTCACCAGCAGGGGCTGGATGAAGACGACGGGAGACCGATATATATCAAAATCTGTCCGGCACTGGCCCAACTTAAACGATTTCAATGTTGCGAAACATTTTTAAGAGTATTTGTTTTTATTTCAATCTAGACATAAGTAGACTAAACAAAATTTTTGATTAAAGGCCGGTTCGAATAACAAATTTGAGTCAGCAATAACTGCCTTATGCTGATTAATGACATATTGTAATTTTTGTATCCACAGAGTACATTAATATAATAAGTGATTTATACCACAAACATGACATCGTTCGTGGAAGACACACGTGATCCATCCGATCCATATCGGTTATTTTACCCACTGGTTATCCTTGCCTCTGGTATATGGATGTTATATCGATGGCAGCAGAGTTCAAGATACTACAAACTGGGCAATAAAATCCCAGGACCAATACCTTTGCCGTTGTTCGGAAACGTTTTGATGGCTATAGGAAAATCACCTGACCGTAAGTAACACGTATAAGTTATATTATAATTTCTAAACAACTTAAATATATATGTAGAAGGGTCAAATACGTACGCAAGATTTGATGACACAAATATGTTGGATAACATGTAAAATGTATATTTTTAACGTTAAAGGGAATAAACCTAGTCTAACTATGAACGAATGGAATAATGCAGTATGTATGAATGAAAATATTAGAAGAAACTAGGAAAGGAATAGGTTCTTAAAAAATAGGTATAATATAGGTCACTAATGAATTAAACTTCAATAACTCAGAAAATATTAATTTCTTAAATTCCCAATAAATTTGCTTTTTTTAATTTTGAATTTTGAAAACAGCTAAAATACTAGAATTTTAGGTGAAAATCAACTTCAGTGACGTGTAACAGTATAAATTACACTTCAGCCGCAGTGGACATTATTGTTAGATTGTTGAATTCTGAGTAAATCGCGACCAAGTCCGATGATATAGCATATAAAAAATATAGGTCCCAAGAACCGGGAACAAAAAAATGTTCGTAAAATGAAAACTACTGGGCCAAACTATGTCAAATTTTTAGGGGACCACATGGCAGCTATTCCGCGTCGAAAGAAAAAAGAATCACGTAAATCGAATCATAAATCTCAGAGTAATCGGTGTACATATGGAACGGAGTGAAAATTATTTTCATGAAAAATGTTCATAAAATGAAAACTACTGGGCCAAACTATGTCAAATTTTTAGGGGACCACATGGCAGCTATTCTGCGTCGAACAAAAAAAGAATCACGTAAATCGGATCATAAATGACGGAGTAATCGGCGAACATATGGAACGGAGTGAAAATTATTTCCATGAAAAATGTCCATAAAATGAAAACTACTGGGCCAAACTATGTAAAATTTTTAGGGGACCAATTGGAAGCTATTCCGCGTCGAACAAAAAAAGAATCACGTAAATCGGATCATAAATGACGGAGTAATCGGCGAACATACATAAAAAAAAGCAAAAAAAAAAAAAAAAAAAAAAAGATCCCGACGAATTGAGAACCTCCTCCTTTTTTCGAAGTCGGTTAAAAATGCGGCTGAGTTATAGAAATTTCCAAAATATAATCTTTATTTACATGTATTTTATAATTACGTAAAATTATTTCACGCCTAGGGAAAGTACTTAAAATTAATATAAAGAGCTTTCAGGGATTTTTTCCCGATATATACAAAAAATTGCGGAAGGGGATCGAGAAAAAAATAGTCGAAATATATGATAAAGATATAAATATAGTAAAAATATACAACTATATACATATTTAAATATTAATTTCTTTATTTTTTACAGAGTTTGTAAAATTAGGAATGAAATATGGAGAAATATACGGAAACGTTGTCAGAGGGTGGTTCGGTTCTAAACTTATAGTTGTCCTAACTGACGCTGTAGATGCCGAAGTTATTTTAAATAGCCATATTCATATTGATAAAGCTGCAGAGTACAGGTTCTTTCAGCCTTGGCTAGGAGATGGCTTACTCATAAGTACAGGTACTACTATTTTGGAATGTTTTTACAGAGACTTCATCTCTAATAAGTTGATGTCAGCCATATGCGATATACTGTCCGAAATTCATAGCAATACGCGTATCTCTAATAGAAGTATAAATATTATTCTTAGCAACTCATTCGGCAAGGAAGCCGAAGACGTTGAAAGGAAAGTATTCTAAATTTCGACGATAACAAATAGTACTAAAAATGAAATGAAATATTTAGTGTTGCATAAACGTAGTTATATACAGGTGTTTTTAATAGAAATACATGGTTCAGTACATTTTACCAGTTACACTGGTGTGCAAGTAAGCAGGATCTTAATCGTCATTATTTAATTAGTTAGTTCCTATTTATTTTACTAAGTACCTTTTATCCAACTTGAATAATATAAACATTCCTTTATTTTCAAAAGTAAGTCGAAATATATTTAAAATATTTTGATGAAACACCTGCTTATGCCGGGATTCAGATAGGTTAAAAAGATCACGTATTTATGAATATATGATTTCTACTTAACGAAAGGGTTAATAAGATCAAGGATTGATTTATCTGAATTATTTTTGTATTAAATTAGAAGTTAAACATGAAATTTCATCAACCGCAACCTTTAACTTGTGCTGTACTTTATGAAAATATATAAAAATGGTAGTAGACAGTTCAAGATAAGTGCATCATTTTTACTAGCCACGCTAAATTTTACAGTAGATCTTAGAAATTCGTGGTTGTTTTAAAAGTTGCATACGCAATTAATCAGATTGACCTATATCTTACAAAGAACTTTATATATATTTCAGGAGAAAAGTGGAGGTCGCATAGAAAAATGATAGCGCCGACTTTCCACATCAACATCTTAAAGTCCTTTATAGATGTTTTCAATCAAAATAGCAAGAATGTCGTTGAGAAGATGCGTCCGGAGCTTGGCAAGACATTCGACGTTCATGACTATATGAGTGCGACGACTGTTGATATTCTATTAGGTTGGTTTTAAAGCCATACTAATTCATATTCTATGTAAATGAGAATGATCCACTGATTTAAATCGCTCAGTGGGCTGTGGAGTAAGCTCTGGCGTCTATTTGTCAGTTTCTTATATAATTATATCAGAATCAATATTTAGGATATGATGAAATTTGTTGCACGCGTACTATTGATAACAGACATGAACATAAGATATTTTATTTTGAAAAATAAAACGATTTCATATGTTTTGCATAATAGTTTAATGCAAGGAAAGACTATCTGAGCTCTAATTTCTGCATTTTTGGGAAACGATCAGTAACCGTCTTACTTATGCAAGGTAACTTGTCGGGTTCCAGATAGTAATGTTGATGCGCCAGTTTCCTTGCCATACCACCATCGTTAGCAAGTGGTAGTCGTAGCATTATGCATATCAGAAATCGTGCCGAATACTATTGAGCAGAGCCCATACTCTTGAAATGAGATTACTAGCTAAAATAGCTTATGCTTTATTTTCATGTTGAAATTGATAAATTTTCAGAAACTGCAATGGGCATTACGAAGAAAACTCAAGATGGATCAGGATTTGACTATGCGATGGCTGTAATGGAGTAAGTTTATATATTTGAAAAGATAATTGTTGATCCAACTACCCAACTGCCCATGGGAGAGTATCGATGTTATTCCTTATTATACAATGTATAATACAATGTACACGTGTACTCTTGACACACATGTACATTGTATTCCGATTTTATAGACTAGTTTAATAAAATCGTGCTAGTCTCAGTATTTAAATGACATGAGTTTGAATTCTGGCCAGTAAGCATGTGCCACATAGGCAGTTTTCCAGCTATGTAACATTATTATGCTGACGATAATGACAAACATCGTTAGGAAACATTCAAACATAATATTATTTTATACCAACAATTCTTATTATTTAAAGTCTATTTAAATATTTTCAGTATGTGCGACATAATTCACCAAAGACATTATAAATTTTGGCTACGTTTTGACTCCTTCTATAAGCTAACGTCAACGTTTAAGAAACAATTAAGACTTCTGAATATCATTCATGGATTAACTAATAAGGTTAGTGAATATCTATCTATAATATTAGATAACCGGTGGGAGCAATTTTGATGATTGTTGATGATTTTTGTGTTTGTTCAAGTGTACTGGAGAATTATTTAATATTTGGTTCCAGTTGATGGCGCTACAATAGGGTTCTAGATTTTTATTTTTTAAGCGCAGGACAACGTCTGTCGGGTGCAGGTAGAATATTATAAAGAGGAAAGATTTGATTGTTTGTTTGCATTGAATAGGCTCCGAAATTACTGAACCGATTTAAAAAATTCTTTCCCTGTTCGCAAGTTACACTATCTCCGGGAGGGCTAGGTTATATTAAAAAAATTAGGGATCCTTACTAAAACTCCAATAATATAACCCAAGGTGTAAAAAAAATTACAGACAGAATAAAATAATGTAACTTTGCCGAACACATCATTATTTATAAAAAGTGTCGCGACAGCATATGCCTAACTATTATAGTTATGCCACATAGTGTTCTTTTATTTTAAAAATTTAATTTAAATGCCGCCGCTAGAAAAGTTTCTGTATTTGTGTGTCTTGGTATTCATCCTTATCAAAATAAATTACTTCATATTTAAGACTGCTTCAATACCTTTGTATAACTTTTTGAATTATTCAATTCGGAAATTACATTCGAAAGATATCACGAGTTTAAAAATTTATTAGAAAAAGTTGCGTGGTCATCGCTCACCCTGCTTGGTTAGCTAGGCAGTACCTTATGCGATGTAGGCGTCACTGCGGTACGGGCCGTACGGGAGGGGAAATATTTTGAATTCGCTTAATAGATAATTAAACTCATCAAAAAAGTTCTTTTTGAATACCAGGGGCGGACCGCTAGTAATATTATAAAATTGTAATAGTCTTTTGATTTTAAATTAGCTGTGTTTGTTTATTTCATTTAATATATTAATAATCACATGATTATAAATACATTAAATTAAATAAAACAGGCATTGTTCACTTTTACATATACAATGTCTAACAGATGTCTGCCAATGATAAACATATGAAAGTCTGCGATGAAGCAGTTGTACAGCGATAATCGATAAAGAATAATAGTTAATCGCGGTCATATTTTGAACATTAAATTACCATTAAACAGACATGTTTGCCTACACTTGAAAAAATCATAACTTAATTTTTACAGGTTATTAAGAACAAAAAAGAAACCTATTTGTGGAATAAAAAAGAAGGTTTCATCCCGACAAGTATTGATGAACTTGTGAATGCAAAAGATATTGAAAACTTATTAGCGAACGACGCTAAGACCTTGTCAGATACAGTATTTAAGGGTTATCGTGATGATTTGGACTTTAATGACGAAAATGATGTTGGTGAGTAGTCGTTAAGTTTTCATTTTAATAAGTGACAAACAAAATCAGACCAAGATATATTGCACCTCCTTCACATTAAAACCTGTAATTGCAATTAAAAAAATTCTAACAAAAAGAAACTGACTTAAGAAATAATTAAAAAGCAAATATTATCGCTTTTAGCGATAAGGCCGCCTGTTGTTTTACCAAGAAGTGTTGTAATTATGCATTTTGTTTTTGGTATTTGTTTTTTTTTGGTGAGCAATAAAGTGTTATCTATCAATCTATTTTTCAACGAATTATCGAAATCGGTTCAAAGAGAAAAACACAATGAATTGAGAACCTATTCCTTTTTTTAAATCGATTAAAAATAAATTTGACTGAATACAGAAACCAATAAAATAATAGGAATCTATTAATTTTTTGTTTTACTCACACTCGTCTATGGCTTCATATGAATAAAAGAGTTATTACTCTTCATTTATTTAAATACGCTTTTTAAGCATTAGTAAAGGTAAGGAATTGATTTTAATAAAAATAAAAAAACACATTTGTATTTATATTAGGTGCAAAGAAACGACTAGCATTTTTGGACTTGATGATAGAATCAGCTCAAAATGGAACACACAAAATTAGTGACAAAGAGATTAAGGAAGAAGTGGACACAATCATGTTCGAAGTAAGTATTCAAGATCGGCCAAATATGTCCACGTATTGTTAAGAGCTCTGTAGAAATGACGAACGTCCACTCAGAACCCTAAAAAGCATTTAATCAACACTGTTTCAGGGTCATGACACAACAGCAGCTGGATCGAGTTTCGTTCTTTGCCTTCTTGGTGTACATCAACACATACAACAAAAGGTTTATAATGAGCTGTACGAGATCTTTGGCGATTCTGACAGATCTGTTACGTTTGACGATACTCTTCGTATGAAATATCTAGAAAGAGTGATCCTTGAAACATTGAGGTTGTACCCACCTGTGCCTATTATTGCCAGGGAACTAAATCAAGATGTTAAAATCGGTGAGTATATAATATGTATGAAAAAATAATAAAAAGGAATAACATAAAGAAAGGAGGGTAAAGAAAGAAACGTAATTCTGAAAAATCCTGCTAATCCTCGTGCAGTTGAGAGGGTGCCACGACACTCTCTTACTTTCTGCCAGAAAAACACCACTGTAAGTTGACGAAGGCTAATTTTTGATGTCTTATATATTGAATTATTTATCATTTATGTTGATTTTTGTATTTTTAGTAAGTTTTTGAGTGAACGTAGTACATATGAATAATAATAAAATATGGGAACAAAACCACGGCATCTTTTCTATTACCTAAAATGGCACTGACTTATTGGCTGTATGATAAACGATACTTAATAGAACAAAATTCGGTAATTATGCATTAACCCAGAATGGAAAAATAAGCATTATTATATATTACAATTCTATTAATATGGTTTGCTATGGTATGAAAACGATTTTAAAATCATCGGAAAGCCGTCATTTAGATTAAAATCAAAGAAATAATCAAATTAATACGATTTTACACGGACTGCCTAATAAACTAATATTATTAATAAAAAATAATAGCACAATTTAACAAAACGTTGTGATTTTGAGCACAAACACATAACTTAAAAGCAATCAATATTTTACAACGTTAGTCAATAAAGCAGTTCATATTTTTTGCTTAGAAAACTACAAAACATTTTCTTCCCAGTTCCCGTTAGAAACGCCATATTATTAGTATAGTTATTAGTTCACCATAATGGCAAGGCAAAGGAATCTAGTCCATACAGACAGGTCTGTTGTATAAGTATTCTTGTAGCTCGATTCTTGTAGCTCGGCGCACATACTCAAAATATAGAAAGGTTGTGGCGTGACATAAAAGCAAATGTTCCACAATATGGTCGTCGAGAACAACATTTTACTGGTTATTTAGCTGAAGCTAGATTTCGCCAAACTTTTACTTCCGCTGGTAACAGATTTCACGAGTTCTGGAAGGCAGCTGGTATATTATATCCTCCCAGCAATTAGGTAAGTTTGAATATTAAGATATAATATCACATCAAATACAGTGAGTTGGGTTCGGTTAGCTTTAGACCGACTGGTAGCCATTTATTCATTGGTAACTATTTAAACAATGGTTACAGTCGGTTCTGCCTGTTCTTCAAATAGTGAAGAACACAAAACTACTACTACATATGTTTTAATCAAATTTGGCTTTTTCAGTTGTCACGAGAACTCCGTTGAATGGCGTCAATTTCACCTGCAATGAACTGAAGCTATACGAACACTTCATATTCAGAATTGGCTGTATGGACTAGATTCCTTTGCCTGATTCATGGTTATTAGCAAATAAATAGTAGTTTGTGATTGTGGCAAATAACAATGGCGTAATGTGATACAATACTTATAATTTTAAATTGGTTTTATCAGTTAATTATTACATATAGTTATATTATAAATTTGCAATATAATCTTGAAATTAAATATGTTGTGCTTTTTTCATAATTAGGTAAGTTTTCACGCTAAAATTGAACATTATTTCTATCGAAAATATGACGCACATATTTAACGTAATTAATTCTATTGTTTATTAATTTTTTGCCTATATGATAACTTGCCGACGATTTTAATATCGTTTTTGTATCATAGCAAACCATATTAATAGTCTTTGTAATATAAAATAATGCTTATTTTTCCATTCCGGGTTAATGCATAATTACCCAAAATTCTTCAATTCCATGTTGGATTCAATATCGTTGAGTCAGACTTCTGCATGAAATCTCATCAGATTCCATGCAGAAGTCCGACTCAAACATAACTAGGCCTCCGATTTTTTTGTTACAAAAGTGTCAGAATGGAAATTTACTGGCTTCATAATGGCACTATAATTGTCGCTTTTGTATTAACAAGTAATCATAACTGTGCAAATATGGCGACATTAATTGATCATATTGATATTATTTAAAGAGTAGAGTTTAATTGAAACCATTTTTATTCTAGTAACGAATAACTACGTCATCCCTGCTGGAGCAACAGTAGTTATTGGTACTTACAAAATTCACCGGCTTGCAAAATATTATAAGAATCCAAACGAGTTCAACCCTGACAACTTCTTACCAGAAAACGCTTCAAACAGGCATTACTATAGCTACATTCCTTTCAGTGCTGGACCTAGGAGTTGCGTTGGTAAGTTTATTTTAATAGAAATTATTTTAAAACCATAATCTGAATAAGACCACACAAATACAAACTTAAATGTTATTATTTAAACCATGTTATTTTGAGAAAACCATTTTTGAAGGTTACACATAAGTTAAAATCATGGTACATTACCATAATTTTTGTACACCGATTCACAACATTTTATTGATATTTTAAGGAAGAAAAAAATAGTCTAAAAATCCCTAACAACACTTCCACTTTTTACCTCCAATACATAATTATAATCTAATAATTATGTATTGAAGTAGTTTAATTGTGGTTTTTATATTTTATAAATTAAGTTGTATATTTTTTTAGAATAGGTAAATATAGCGTGTAAAATTTAATAATTTTGTAAAAACAAACAGACTAAATTAAGAAAACATATCTAATAATCATTCATATTTGCCCTGCACCTATGTCACAACAATTTTAATCGAAAACTATCAAGCGTATAGTATCTATGCATGTATATCTGAAATATAAGTACGGTGTTTTTATAATCACTATAAAATGATATAGAGAAATAGCGATAAAGTAAAATTTGAGAAATCCACCAAATACATATAACTGAGTGATTAAGGAAATAATTTTCATGTTCATAGGCGTACGAGGTGAGGTAGATAGGCCTAAAAAGTTATAATGAAGTTTCTTTGTAACTATTTTAATATGGTAATTAAATTAAAACAAATGTTCAATTTAAAAAAAAAATTACACTAAGGGCCACTTGAATAGGGTTGATTAAATTTATTTAAGAAATACAAAACGCATTTAACGCGCTTAAATACAATTAGCATCATGCACAACGTAAAATTTGCCGCTAAATATGTTTAAAGAACTGTCAATACGTTTGTTATGCAAGCGACCTTAAGAACAATGACGAATTTGACAACTTAAAAATATCTGTTTCTTTTTAAGGTCGCAAGTACGCCCTGCTGAAACTAAAAGTGTTACTATCAACAATACTCCGAAACTACCGGACTATATCTGAAGTGACTGAAGAACAATTTCATTTGAAAGGAGACATAATTTTGAAGAGGTGTGATGGGTTCATGATCAAAATTGAACCAAGAAATAGAGCACCGGCTATTTAAAAACATCATATACAGTAGAATGTTATAGCATGAAAGAATGATAAAACCGATACCGATTGAGTTATTAACTATTGTATTCAGTGATAGTCATATCACTAGTATCAACTTATATGCTTATGTAGATAAAATCTGTAGTAACTTATCAATACAATAACCCTTGAGACCACTCGTCATCGACTGGCCGTTCATCGTCACTTCCTTGAGCACTTGAATATGAGGTTTTAGAGCCTGTCCGCACAGCGATATTTCACAGCACGATTTATTTCCTGTAGTTCTGTAACACACTGAATATTATAGGAGTAGCCGCACTGGCGGTAAAAAAATCGCGCGAGAAAATAATCTGTGACTTGTTGCAAATTGAACGCGAAGCGGTGCGATATATTTCCGCGCGAATATTTTGTACCGTATAAAGTAAGTATAGCTATGTTCGCACTGTGGAATAAAATTCGCGCGTTTCGCTCAGTCGTGTAACGTCGCTATTTAAAGTTGTAGTAAATTATCGAATGATTTTTTTTTCATTCTGTAATAGCCAAAAAACTTTTTGCTGTATTTTCGCAACTCTCGATATTTTATGTAGAAAAATACTTTCATGGGTCTCAATGCCGTAAGTCGGTGAATCCAATGCTCATGACATCTTTTGATACGTCTGTTACGCCGCCTTAGCATTAGATAAATTAAAATTTTAGTTCGGTGGTCCATTTTACACGTGCGTCTCAGCCGAGAAGTTAATTGAACTGAATAAAATAGTACGAAATTTTATTCGCAGTGCGTATTAGGTGTAATTCCGGTCGCGGAATTTAATACGCGAGAATAAAAATCTCGCGGTGAAATATCGCTGTGCGCACAAGGCTTTAAATAAGGGATTAATCATACTCATACTTAAATTAATATGTATATTTTGTATGTACATTAGGGTGATCCAAAAAAAAAAAATTTTTTTCCAAACACGTTCAAAAGTTTCTTTTGGGTGTAAAAAAAATCTGTGAAAAGATGAACCCTTAATATTAATAGTAAGATTGTCCTCATCGCATTTTTATAATTCCCATAAGAATAACACAGGAAATTATTTTTTTTGCTTCTTCTGATTTTTGTACCGTTCAAACGACTGGTTGACTGATAAATCGCTGTTCCAATCTTTATAGAGAATTGAACGCTCTACAAAAAAGGTCTGATAACATTTTTTGATTTCGTTGTTGTTCGGGGTTCACGTAAAAACTACTGGTTCGATTTCAATGCGGTTTTTGCTGATCGCCAGCAAATTCTTAAACTTAAAGTCTGCGCTACTTGACTGGGACTCCCGCGAGAACTTTTCAGGACATAATTTTAAATGGTCAAATTAAAATAAAATCGAATTCCAATGTGATTTACTGATCAGTAGCAAGTTTTATGTATTAAAATCTGTGATATTTTTACCTCAGGAATCCGGGGCGAATTTCCCCGGGAACGGTTCGATGTTGTATGGCTGAACCAAAATTAGCTTACTTATTCTGACACAGTTTCCACTAAAACAATAGCTTACATTCTTTTTAAATGCTTCGATGGTTGATGTCCTGGGGATTTCAATTCAAACGTGGATAAACTCGTGGGTATGTTCTAGTATCAGCAAAAACCGCGTCGAAATCAGCCCAGTAGTTTTTACGTGAATCCCGAACGAATAGACAAGAATTCTAAAAAAAGTTGCATCGTGTTCTCCGTCGTTTATATAGTCTATTCCAGTTTTTTTTTGTACCTTCAATGTATGCACGACATTATGAAAATTGTATAATATTATAGACAACAGAAAATCTTCTTTTTCTAGCAACACAATAATATTTATTGTAAGACTACAAATTATTAATATCTTTTAAAGCCCCGAATTAATTGACAGGCTGCTAACTGTGGCATAGTTTACCATATATTATCTCGAATTTGTTAAATAAAGTCATATCAAAAAGTCATTGGAGAAAGCTATGCATTTTTATTTCATTCGCTTTTTTATCTGCATTAATAAAACATTATTGCATTTGGTATTACCCACTTACTTATTCATTTCTTATATGACAAAATCTAGAACAGCACTGAACAAACCGCGATGGTAATGGATAAATTTGAATACAACGGCTTGCACATATATTATGTGTATCGTTCTTTCGTAAGTAATATAACGTAATGGGTGAATCTCCTGAGCATCATTGTCCTCGCCGTGCTTTCTTAAAACTCATGCTAGATCATTCAATTTGGGTGACAAAAGACACTTGAAACGGAAAAATGATGCGCACGAATGGATACGGGAGGTTGTTGTTATTTAATAATAATAAAAATATTGAGTTTAATTTTTTTTTAATCGTCGTGAGTTGAAACTCGGTGTATCCAAAAAGCAACACTGGAAAAAGATAAACACATAAGTATATAGGACTAAGCCTACGAGAAAATGAGATGCGAGTTATACGTTGTGCAGCACAGATTAGAGAGTCAATAGACCGATGATTAAACAGAGGTCCAATTTGAACCGAAATAAAACTTATAATAAAAAATTTTTGACAAACTGTGAAAAGTTGAAAACGATACTTAAGAAGTTTATTTTGAATTATTGGAACGTAGTTCCTTATCGCGCGGTACGAATGGGGGCTAGACGGAAAAAATTCTTACGAAAAAGTTGTCACCGACACTTTTTGAACTTGCCAAGATAAAATGCAGCTTTATGCCCACGCAGTTAGAGTTTAATTTGGAGTACATTATTTTTAAATGTCATGGGTTGCTGACGTACAGATAGCATTTGCGGACATATAGAGTCTTAATGTCATTAAAATAAGGAGCAATATCGCGAATCTGGTTTAAAGTTAAATTTGTTTCAAGAGTCGAATTGCAGGATGTGATTCGATTTTTAAATTGTTTCTTATATTGAAGTAAATAGGATTCAAACTTACTCATTTACTATTACACTTCGCATTGAACAGTGTGGTGTCGCGACGATTATTTTTGTTGAGTGTATACAGGTTTTTTGTAAATAATCGAAAGGAACTTCGTTCCATCCGGGTGTCCCTTGACACCTCTCAAGTTTTTTTAAATATTTTCACGGATGTAGGCTAAAGGAATTATATTTATATTAATAAAAGTTAGAGAAGAATTATCTGTGAGTATATTCTGAGAAGTTTCACTTCTACTGCGTGTGAACTGCACAAACATAAACACACACATTTTTAACTATTCATAATTTCCTATTAATTCAAATTAGGTTATTGGAGGTAAAAATCCAAAAGTTGTAAAAGTTGAAAAGTTCAAAAAAAAGTGAAAGTGAGTTTTCTATAGCATTTCATTCAGCAGCTTTTTTATCGTATTTTTACGAAAAAGATATAATACCAAAAATATTTAATTTTAAATTGCTCCTTGAACTAATTTTAAATTAGTTTAATCGTTGATGGAGTATAGCATTATAAAATACAATATACATTTTCAGTTACGTGCAGTACAGTTCTCGAATTTAGCATCATGTTTTTTTAATGGATCGGTTCCATCAAGACTTCCTCAGAAATGTTCCTCATTCATTTTTAAACTGTGGATTCAGTAAATTACCAAAATATATCACGCCACCGACGTGCAACAGTTTTGTAAGCTATAGAAAAAGGAATAAATCAATGAAAGGGAGGTGCTCTTGTCATGTACATATATACTATGGCAATTAAGGTAAACAAGACAGTTATCTTCGTGAGATTTACTAGAGTATGATGAAGAAGAATAAATAATTCCTATTAAGACTAGAAAAAAGGCGACTACTTGTGTTTTTAATAATACTGCGAACACTTTTTGTATATATTTTGTAAGAGTTTTTATTAATATTATATTTAAGATACATTTTAAGTTTTTATAGTATTATTGTTTAAGTCTTGGGTATAGTTCTGGATGACACAGCCACAACCTGAATCGTCGTTTGAGAACCTAATTCAGTGTCATGAATGCTCTCAGGCACGATATTTCAAAGAGCAAAAAGGTTTGAGGATCCATATCGGGAAAGCCCATAAGGATCGAGATGAACACTCAGCCTCTCTACCTAGCACTCAAACTGTTTTTGATGAGTCTACCCCGAATAACACCGAAATTCCACTTTGGCAAAAACTTTCGAAGTTAAAACAATCGACACCAATTTTAAAAAGAATCCCTAGAGCAGTACGAACCACTGTATATGAACTTTTCTCAAAACACATAAAAAAGGTATTGATGGAAAATAATCTACGTACTTGGGAGGATTTGTTATTACTCACTTATCAAATCTTCAACATAAATAAAGAAGATTATGGTAGTATTACTTGTAAAATGAAGAAAAACTGCAAAATAATACAAACTATTGGAATTAGATTAGATATTAACAAACAAACAAAATACCAAAATTCTAAAACTCGTCTGAGACACTTTGTGGAATCAAAATTATCAGATGGCGATATAAAGGGAGCAGCACGGATTCTTTTCTCAAACGACGATGTAGCTCCCAATGACGAGACACTGCGTGCCTTACAGGATAAACATCCACCATCTGAAAACGCACAGTTACCGGATGAAGATGACGGCAATGTGGGTAGCATCCACGCTACCCCGGAGGAAATACTCAGAGCAGTTATGTCCTTTAGAAGTGGCTCGGCTGGAGGGTTAGATGGCCTCAGTCCACAACACTTGAAAGATTTGTTGACTGGCGCCACTGGCATCGCGGGCGGGACACTTCTGAGAGATATAACAGATTTGATTAATTTCATGCTCTCTGGTAATGTAAACAAAAATATACTACCCATATTGTACGGTGCCAACCTCTTCGCTCTAAAAAAAAAGGATGGTGGTATCCGTCCGATAGCAGTTGTCACCACTTACCGGCGTCTCGTAGCCAAAGTATGCTGTCGAGCCATTAGAGATCTTAGCTCCAGCTACTTTGCTCCCAACCAATTAGGATTTGGAATTAAAGGTGGCTGCGAAGCGGCGGTACATGCACTAAGAACATTCGTCACGAGTAACTCTTGCGAGGCAATCCTCAAGGTGGACGTGAAAAATGCATTTAATTTAGTTAACAGGTGCACCCTGCTGGCCGAAATTAAAAACCATTTTCCCAAAATTTACAATTATATTAGGCAATGCTATGGTGAAAATTCTTTTCTGGTTTACCAAGAGAACCTTATACATTCGGCAACTGGCTGCCAGCAGGGTGACCCTCTTGGGCCAGCCATCTTTTCACTTGCTATTCACCCGATCATACAGAAGCTAAATTCAAAATTTTACGTATGGTATCTTGATGATGGGACTTTAGGAGGTGATATAGACACATTAAAAAATGACCTAAATTATTTAATAAGTGAGTTTAACAAAATAGGTCTTGTTCTAAATTATTCAAAATGCCAACTTTTTATAGCCAATACTACCGGAAATGACAGCAATATTATTTCTGACTTTCAAGATCTGGCAACTAATTTGAAATTAGTAACCACAGAGTACTTTATACATATATACTGGTATTAGTAACGAAAGATACCTTAAGCCTCCTAGGGTCTCCTATCTTTGATGAATCTTTTCCTTCTTTCGTTGATGACAAAATCCTAAATTTCCATTCAAAAATAGTAAATTTAACTTACTTTCTCATTCGGTATTGCCTGTTTACACCAAATTCCAATCGTCACGTACGTTTTGCGGAGCTCTCCTCTTTGGAGACACCCAACTATTTTATACAATCTTAACAATATTATTCGACAAACTTTAACATCCATTATAAACATACCATTGGAAGATCGTTCATGGACCCAAGCATCCTTACCAATACGGTTAGGAGGCTTGGGTATACGCAAAATTTCCGACACAGCACTACCTGCCTTTCTGTCCTCAGTTTATAGTACTGTGGACCTCATTGGAAAAATATTAATCACGTCACTTAGTGGCTTTGAGGTCCCATACCTGACTGAGGCCAGAAACGCTTGGTCTTTGGCTTGCCCAATGCAAAATTTACCAGTGGAACCGAAGTCACTAAAGTTATGGGACGGGCCGCTCAGTAAGCTAGTACATGAACACCTGTTGACTTCCTGCATTGGCGAAACTGAGCGCGCCCGTCTCTTAGCTATCTCTAAATGGGAGTCGGGTTTGTGGCGGCGAATCTAGGAACTTTTTTGGATGACACAACATTCAGGATAGCTGTGTGCATTCGTCTGGGGGCAAGTGTGGTAGTACCACATCGCTGTCGGTGTGGAGATAATAAGTTAGGCCACCATGGCTTGTCATGCATGAGAAGCGCCGGCAGAATATCACGGCACGCGACACTTAATGACATTATCCGTCGGTCTCTTGTCACTGCCGGTGCACCTGCTGTTCTCGAACCGAATGGGCTATGCCGCGACGATGGCAAGAGACCAGATGGGATGTCATTGGTGCCATGGAAGATGGGACGCCCCTTAGTATGGGACGCAACTTGTGTTGATACTTTGGCGGTTTCCCATCTCCCAGTTACAGCCGTGACTGCCGGGGCCGTCGCCACCAACCAGGAGGCTCTGAAACGCGGCAAATATGTGTCCATTGGTAATGGGTACATATTTGTGGCTTTCGGGGTGAAACCCTGGGGCCGTGGGGGCCTGGAGCTCATCACCTCTATCGAGACCTCTCAAAGCGACTAATTGAGGTCTCGCGTGACCAAAAGGCCGGCTTGCACTTAGGGCAACGCATCAGCGTTGCATTCCAACGCGGAAATGCGGCCAGCATTTTGGGCACTCTCCCCGCCGACAGCGACCTGGAGTCTATTTTTTATTTATAGATGGTATTTTTTTTATTTTTTTTATTTTAGTTTAATTTTAGTTAATATTTATTTATAATTAGTTTTATTTAAGTTAGTTTATTTTTAGTGAAACTTGTTTTGTATTTAAGGTAAATCTTAAATTACGAATGAATTGTAGCTCCCATAGAGTAAATATTCTTACATATATCATTTATATTTTATTGTAGAAAATATTTGATATAACTAAATACTGTTTAATTATAATAATCGGGTTAGTGTTGTTTCACGATACACATCATATGTTTAAATATTATGTATACCTATCTATAATGAAAGTTTAATAATGACATTCCTTAGTTCGTACCTAACCATGAAACTTATGGTAAAAAATCAAAAGTTCTTGGATGAAATTGTTAAGATTATAATGATCTCAAAACAGAAATGAAGCCATGCACGATGTTTTTCTGTGAGAGCGTGGTGTCACACAGGATCAAGCCTGCAGCCTAAGAGCTGTAATAAAAGTAATTATTCCAGCATAGCTCTAGTCTTAGGGGCTATCCACAAACTACGTCACATGAATTTCACGATTTTTTGACCCCTCTCTCGTCCTTGTCACAGCTGGTCACATTCGTGAGCCGCCCCCCCCCCCCCCCCCCTTCCTAGAGTGACATCACATATTTTGCTATTTTACATCTAGGAAATAATAAATGAATACATCAGTTCCGTAATCAGCTTAAATATATTGAGGGCCGCTTGCATAACGATCGCCTTTAAATAAAATTAATTAATCAAATTAAACTGCCTAAATACGTTTTACACAAAACGTATTGACAGTTCTTTAAACATATTTAGCGGCAAATTTTGCGTTGGCAAGACGCTAATTGTATTTAGGGTGTTAAATACGTTTTGTGTTTTTTAAATAAATTTAAGCAACCTTATGCAAGCGGCCCTAAATTTTGGAATGTGACGTCACAAAATTTAGAAGCCCTCCTGCCCCTGGTCACACAATGTCACACTTCGACTTGTCCTTTATCTTAAAGATTCTTCTATCATAATCTTGACATCGAACTTGTGGCATATGACTCCGAAGACTGTACCATATTAGCTGGAAGAACGATCCTGCCAGGGCTGGCACGCGGAGTTCGTCGAGCTTCTACTTTCCCCGTAGCCATGATATAAGGCGAAGAAAGGAACATCAAGAGGTGTTAGTGGGCATCGCCGACCGTGGCGGCGCGGTAGCAGCAATTCTTGCTTGCTTGCCTCAACAAGACCAATCCCACATTTACCACTGCGTTTCCGCGCGATGGATAGTCCTCAAACAGATTTCTCGTCGTTAATAAAAATGTCTGAATGTTATATAATACTAGCTGTCCCGGCAGACGTCGTCCTGCCCGAAAAAATAGGGGTTGATCGTAGAGCATTGAAAATTTAGGGTTGTATTTATTTTTTAATGCTGTATCATAAAAAAATAAAAATTTGTCTAATAATTAAAAAATAAATTTAGGGGTGGAGTACCCTTAACATTTAGGGGGATGAAAAATAGATGTCCGATTCTTAGATCTACCCAATATGCACACAAAATTTCATGAGAATCGGTCAAGCCGTGTCGGAGGAGTTTAACTACAAACACCGCGACACGAGAATTTTATATATTAGATTTTCTTAAGTTTTCGCGAATAGTATACACAATAAAACTACATATTAACCGTTTTAAGCGCGGTAATTCGGTCTTTGTCTTCCGTGATCACGGCTATTGAAAAGTAGCCGAAGCGTCGGAATAGTAAAAATCAAATAAATTTCCGGACTTAAAACCGTTCAAACGTAGTTTTATTAGAATAATGTAAGTTATGTTCAATTAAATTTTACTTATGTATTACCATTGAGATATAATATAAGTGCTGCATGCGTTCCGAGCAGGATCGAACCCGCGGCCTTTGAGTCAAGGAGGCGTGCGCTAGCCATTACGCTACCACGAGTTACTAAGTACTATCTCCTCTAAAATATTGATGTTAATTGAATACATAAGCTCTTTTAAAAATGGTTATTATAATTGTATTTAATCTAAATTCCACTGGACACTTCTTTAGAATGCAACGAAAAAATATATGTATACATTGAGGGTAAGCACGTTTATTCACTGCATTTTTTTTGACGTATTAAATCCTTTTACAAATATTCAATAATAAATATTGAAATGCTTAAAAGAGAACAGATGAAGCAATTTATAAACGCTTCGAGTATAAAGTAGAATAATTACAAGTGCTTCTGGCTCTAACCATGTTCGATTCATGTCAAGTTCTTCTTATCCGGTGTAAAATATAATAGGTTGGGGAAAAAGTCTTTTCGCATATAGTATGTATGAACTTGTAATAAGATCTCTTTGGCTATACCATTTGTATCTGGCTGGTTTTGATATAATTAAAAAGTTTTCATTTTAAAGTAGACAATTCCAAATTCAAATTAAGAAAATGTGTTGTGATTTTCATTTGTTTTTCTTATTGTTAAAATGAGTGAATCTAATGAAGAAATTCGATACATTTTAAAATTTTACTACAAAAAAGGTAAAAATGCAACACAAGCCGCAAAAGAATTTGTGGTGTTTATGGACCTAATGCAGTATCTGTGAGAGTGGCGCAAATTTGGTTTAAGCGTTCTCAATCCGGAAATTTTTATATCAAAGATGCACGTCGCTCTGGTCGCCCTGTTACGGACAAAATTGATGCCGTTTTTTAAAAAGTGGAGCAAGTTCGGCATATTAGTAGTTACGATGTAGCTGGAGAACTGGGAATTGACCACAAAACGGTTTTGGCGTATTTGAAAAAAGCTGGGTAAACAAAAAAGCTCGATATTTGGGTGCCTCATGAGCTCACTGAAAGAAACCTAATGAACCGTGTACTCATTTGTGATTCTTTATTACAACGTAATGAAACCGAACCATTTCTGAAGAAGCTGATAACTGGTGATGAAAAGTGGATCACGTACGATAAGAACGTGCGAAAAAGATCGTGGTCAAAGGCCGGTCAGGCTTCACAGACTGTGGCGAAACCCGGGTTAACTCGCAACAAGGTGATGCTGTGTGTATGGTGGGATTGGAAGGGCATTATTCATTATGAGCTGTTACCGCCAGGCAGGACCATCGATTCTGAACTGTACTGCGAACAACTGATGAGATTAAAGCAAAAAAGTAGAGAGAAAGCAGCCGGAATTAATCAACAGAAGAAATGTGGTTTTTCACCATGATAACGCTGGACCTCACACATCTTTAGCCACTCAGCAAAAATAACGAGAGTTTAGCTGGGAGTTTAATGCATCCGCCGTATAGTCCTGACCTTGAACCTTCAGATTTTCACCTGTTTCGGTCTCTGCAGAATTCCTTAGGCAGTGTCAGGTTAACATCACGAGAGGACTGCCAAAACCACTTGTCGCAGTTTTTTGATCAGAAGCTCCAAAATTTTTATAGCAATGGGATCACGTCCCTACCTACAAGATGGCAAAAAGTTATCCAACAAAATGGCACCTACGTACTTTAGTCAAATGTAAATAAACTTTATAAAAAAACCTTTTGATTTTTTATATAAAATGCGACGAAACTTTTTCCCCAACCTAATATTCTACACATTCCCAGAAGAACGACGACTCATCTGAACATTCTCAACTAAGTAGATATTGTATACCGAACGACGCAAAGGTTAAGGTTTTCGGTTTTAGTTAGATTAAACTCTATTGAATCAAAAATTGAAAATCTTAAAACAATATAATAGTTTATAATTCCTTTTGCTACCAAAAATATAATTAGGTCCAAATATCGCTTATGATAAAATAGCGGTAATGGTTTGAAATGGCGAGCATCTAGCGGGTGAGTGACTGAGCGCAGTGTAGGTAGTGGATTCACCGCAATATAGTGACATTGTCGTATTCTGTTGTGTCCTCTCTATTATATCATAACTAGCTCAGTGTGTATGACGAAGCAATTTTAATTGTTTATTCTTTATTTGTTATGTGCATTGTTAAATACTTCTACTTACGTTTATATTGTGGAAATTCACAACACCTTTGTAATATCATGATTTAATTAACAAAGCCCACATTTCTATTGTATATTTTAATAAAATTTTAGTACTTACACGTAATTTACAAACAATTGGATATTTCAAAATATTCCATAATATTTAAATGTTAACAAAATACCCACAAATTATTATATTAGTACCTATTAGATGCGTAGTTAATCCCCCCTTTTTTGCCGAGAGAAATCCATTTGCGGACTTATCACGAGTCGGGATCAAAGTGAGAGCGTGTGGGACTCGCCGGCCTCACTTCGTGCACTCAGAATATCGACTATAACTCTCCGAGTTTCTTCTATTCACTTAATTTATTCAAGGCCGCGGAAAGCGGCAATCTCCTTCTACGTATAAACCCTGGCAGACTCTGGCTAAGATGGGCTCGTCTATTGCCGCCGCAAGGCGTAAAGCATCTTACACCGACGGACGGGGACCGGGGAACAATTCCGCCCCCTCATCCAGCGACCTTAAATGCAGGCAGACCCCACCTGGGTTTGCCCGCGGCCGTTTAGTCACGACGCTGAAGGTCATTCAGGCCAAGCCAGCGCCGTAGTCTTCGTTTGTACGTCTCTTCTCGAAGTTGTTGCGGGTCGGTGGCGCTCAACCTAATGGGGAATCTGATGATGTCAGATGTTGCATACATCCATAGAGGCCGGCAACCACTTGTATCAAGTAGATCGTCTGTTTATCTGCCAGTTGCCAATATATGGCGCGCTAAAAATGGCATAAATAGATTTTTCAAATCCATGGCTGTCTGAAGCTCATCAGCTTGTTGCAAATGTCCGTGATAAGTTTTTAAGATATGTGAGTGAAGTTGATTTTAAAAACGAACAAAAGACAGAACCTTGCAATACAATACACATTTATGAAAGATTACATAACATTTCATGCATGTTATTTAATAGCTAGGCTAATAAAAATAGAAAGTATATGGTTTCGTGTCTATTTTATACTATTCTATTGTATACTATTCTATTGTATACTTACCTATAAAACGACGAAGAATTTTGTACCTTTTCAGTAAGTTCAAGTTCAGCCCTATTTGATTATTCCACCGTCTAATACTGTCGTCAGTCGAATAAAATTATAATAGATTAAATAATTTAGTACCTACAAGAATATTTTTCCATGACAACGATTATTGACTGACTATACTTACTTATCGCTATGCCTGTATACCTACATACTAGTCATAGCTAAATAGGTTCATAGTAGTCATAGCAAAATGGTATTCTGAGATTAGTACACTACCAGCGTGTTCCATTAGTAGCCTCCAACGCCCAAAATGTTCCGTTAGCCGTTCCACAAAGCGACCGCGGTCGTTGTGGTCGCGGCAAAAACGTCACTTTGATTAAATGACATCATCGTTTTCGATCACGTGGCGCTCACAACGACCCATGTCAAGAGGTGGGTCGAATAACCATTCCACTTGGGTTTACGGTTGTAACGCCGACAAGCAAGTGGAACGGGAAAAATCGCGGTCGTGAACGTGGTCGTTGTGAGTCTCTAATGGAACGTACTTCTTACTTTATTTCTATCAATATTTTTATAATAATAAAACTTTAGATTTCTTTGGAGCTTACATGTGCAATATACCTATTTTATACTTAAAATATTGTGCGTAATTCTGAGAAAATCAGTGTCTTCGGTAGGCAGCGATAGTTACAATTATGACCTTGTTTTAGCAACACACTCCCAACATGTGATGAGTGGCCACTGCCTCGCATCTACTGTCACAGAAAGACCTGAGGACCCACAGGATATCACAGGGTATCGCGGACTGGGGTTCGTTCTAATAACTCTCGCTGCCCAATACGAATGAAATAGAAGATAGTAATACCGACGCAGACACAAGTGTTTTCCATCTCTACCAAGATTTCAGAGCGTCTGTGACCCATTTGGAGAAAGGAAAGGAATGGTTGCTGGATGCTCTGGCCCAACTAAGAGTCGGCTCCGCCGGAGCTAGCTGGATACTATATATCTAGCTTAAAAAGAGATTTCCAATAGGCGTAAGTCTGTCATAGGACGAAGTCACAGCACTGGATATGCTGTTGGTATTCCCTAAGGTAAGATCAGGGGAAGGAATACCAGGATCTTAAAGGATATCCAATAGTCAACAAAGAATCCTACGATATTTTACTGCTATCCCCGAGCGGTGGCTTGTATATAAAACATTTTCAAATCGCACAAAAAATACTTTATGCTGCGAAATTATCTTAAAAGTTTCATAGTAAGTAAAAAATAAATACAAAACAAAGAAAGAATAGCGTAAATACCATACTTCAAACACATGGAAAGTCGCATTTTCAACATCTATAATATTATAAAATTCTAAGCGTGCCGGTGTCAGTACATTGAAGCTATTTAAAAAAACCACTGGATTAGACTAAACGATGGGGAACACGACGCAGTTTTTTATATTTCTTGTATGTTTGTCTGTCTTCGGGATTCACGTAAGAACTACTCGGCTGAATTCGATGCTGTTTTCGCTGATCGATAGTTCTTTTTAGTCTTAAGCTCTACGCTACTTTTTATCTTGGGAATATTGCGGGTTGTTTTTTTGGACAATATTTAAAATGGTCAGATAAAAAAAATTGAATTCCAATGTGTTTTACTAGTCGGTATCAAATTTAATGTCATAAAATGTATGATATTTTTTATCCCGGGAATTTTCCAGGGAGCTGTTTGTAGTTCGGGTGCGTAAAAATTAGCTTATTCCGTCAGTTTTCATAAAAAAATAGCTGTGGTACTTTGTGGCCTGGAAATCCCGCAGGAACTGCAAATCAAGCATGGACGAAGTCGCGGGAATATCCTAGTAAAAGATAATATGTAAAAGGCGGAATTTACATTGTATTGTTCTACTTTACACCTGCGTACGTGTTTCTAACTAAAGCTGATTTATGTATACCTACCAACAAATTAATAATGTATACATTACCAATGTATAATGAATATGAAGTTTATAAAAGCTATATAAATCATCGGAACACTACAAAGTTTTCATATTGAAAGGACTGTGGAGGAGTGCAGTCGTAGCCTGACGGCCTTTTTTCACGTGCGTCCTATAATTAAAAGGTAAGGTCTTCACAGCTACCATAAACCCAAGTACGTATAATAATAAAACACCATACACGCCCCTCCTCTCCTGCCTTCCATTTTATCGAGAAACGGGCAGTACGAGTATATCCGCCACACTTATCCAAAGCGGATTGGAGGATTTGATACATCGGTTATCTCGATATATCGAATGTAGGTCTCATCGCGATGTTTTCCTTCACCGTTAGCACGTGGTATATGTAACAATAGGAACTGCATAAGTGGTGCAATTCTTTCGGGCCTGGATACGAACCCGCGCCCTTTGAGTTACGGTCGCGTACGCTAGCCACTAAGCTACCACGGCCTGCGAATTTGACTAATAATCTAAGATAAAGTTAAACAATTTTTGATCCATATTCAAGAAAATTATTCAAACAAAACCTCAAAAAAAGAGATCGCTTTTTAAATACTTAGTATTTAACTATTTAGTAGTAGTATTTGACGAATGTGAAGTGAGGAAGTCTCCGAGAACAAATGTGAAAAAAGTTTAATAATATTAATAAAAATTACGTTTTACCGATTTTATGCGCATCATTTATTTGATTTTTATTTAATCGTTTCGGACACTTTTCGGTAGCCGTGATCAGGGAACACATACATACAACACGGATATCTTTGTCTTCCGTGATCACTAAAAAGTAGCCGAAACGTCAAAATAAAAATCAGATAAATGACGCGCGTAAAATCTTTAACTTCTATCAATTAATCGTTAATCGAAAACTTAAGAAAATACTAAAGAATATTAACTGATAATAGAAGTAATTGGATATTCTTAGGGGACGTCTACGTTGCAGACTGACTTTTTGGAATATAATGGTGATTTTGAAATATAATTTAATTGCCTAAGATAGTCCTAATAGCTTTAATACTCATTAATTATTAGATCAGATCCCTTTTTACTTTACTGTGCCATAATATTTGTAATTTCTAAATTACATTAAAGTAATTATTTTTATGAAAAACAATATTTTAATTATATGTAATCTGTGAGGTTCTTTAAAACTAATAAGTGATTAGGCTGTCCTGGACTAGTTAATAATTACCTATAAGGTAGGTGGCTTGAAAGAGATCGCTTTTAGCCTCTATAAAGCCGCCTATTATTTTACCAAGAGAATATTGTAATGTGCATGTTTTTAATTGTTAATTTTGGTGAGCAATTAAATATTATCTCTAAACTTTAAAATCACAAACAGTTTAATTTTCGTTTTTGGCATATTTTTTATACTTATATTTTATTTTACAGTGTGACATGACGTCATTTGTAGACGAGAGTCAAGGCTACCATTTCAACTCGCGGTTGATCTTCTACCCTTTGCTTTTAATCGCATCTGGTATCTGGATCTACATAAGATGGCAGCACAAATCTAAACTTTTTAACTTAGGCGAAAAACTGCCTGGGCCCGCCAGAGTACCCTTGTTTGGCAATGCTCTCATTGTACTACGTAAGAAACCTAGCGGTAAGTGAAGATATACTAAGAGCCATACACTTTAACAAATTGGGATCGTTGAGTCCTTTAATTTCTCTTTTTGAAAAACTATTTAAAAAAATAGATATTATTAAAAATTTAAATATCATTATGTGCCCTGGAAGATGGATCGCCCCTTAGTGTGGGATGCTTCTTCCCTTGCGTTGAGACTGGCGGCGTGGTATTTTCTAGACACTAGCATGGCAGCTGCTGCTTAACAAGAGGCCCTTAAATGCCGTAAATATTCAGCCGTCGGAAATGGCCTACATATTTGCGGATTTTGGGGTCGCGATGCTGAGACCATGGGGGCCTGAGGCGCATACACTTTAAATAGACAAAGCTAAACGCCTAGTAGATAGTCTTACGTGATCAAAACTGTCTGTACCTCGCGCAACGCATTAGCCTTGCCCTTCAGCGAGATAATTCAATGATATAGCCAGTCTTTTAAGCACGTTTCCAACTGACAGTCGTCTGGCACTATAATATAACTACTTATTAGTTTATAATTTTTATAACAGTTGAGTAAATTAAAAAGTAGCTATTTTGTAAAAATGACATAATTGTTACCTATTTGTATTTTCATATACCTATACTATTTACGGTAAAAGAAAATTTGTAAAGGGGTTGAGTTTGTACAATGAATATAAATAAAATTTAATCGAATACAATAAAGGAAAACTTAACTTATTTGTATTGTATTCTACCCATAGTCCCTCAAGACAATGAGTAGAATACTGAGCCCAGATCACCGTTTTCTATGGGTAAGGTGCCCAGAAGGCTGGCTACGTTTCCTTGCTGGATCGCCATACTGATCCGTTGATTGTATGTAGGAATTAGGAACTTTTTCTACATCTTGAAGTAGGCAGCAAGTAAAACAAAAACAACATAAACATAGTAATGTTTATCTTTTTAACCGACTTCGAAAAAAGGAGGAGGTTCTCAATTCGTCGGGATCTTTTTTTTTTATGTATGTTCGCCGATTACTCCGTTATTTATGATCAGATTTACGTGATTCTTTTTTTGTTCGACGCGGAATAGCTGCCATGTGGTCCCCTATAAAATTGACATAGTTTGGCCCAGTAGTTTTCATTTACGAAAAAAATTTTGTTCCCGTTTCTTGGGACCTATATTTTTTAAGAAGCGCGGCACCATTCGTAGGTCCACCCATACATAGCTAGACACTAAAAAATAACAAATAAAAAAAAAATTTCGTTTAAAAAAACCGACTTCAAAAACTAAAATGTATAAAATAACTTATTAATATATTATAATCAAGGTGTATATGTGTATGTATTATAATCAAGATGTTTTAGAAAATATAATAAATATATTTTCTAAAACATCTTGAAGTCGGTGCAAAGTAAAACATAAAAAATTCTATATTTTGAAAATTACTAAGCCCTGACTTCAAGATGTTTTAGATAATATATATTAATAAGTTATTTTATACATGTTAGTTTTTGAAGTCGGTTTTTTTAAACGAAGTTTTTATTTTTTTGCTTCACTACAATTTCAAGATTAGAAGAAGATTTAGAGTCGGTTTTGATTTTGGTTAAAATATTTTCAACTTTTTGTTACGCAAATACTTAATAGCTTTAGAAAGAGATATATGAAACAAATATTGCGTATAATATCAGAGAGTTGCTCTCGATTTCCCAGGTATCCACACATTGGGAGACTTGGTAACAAGGGTACCACTTCAGGACTATACCACTTATAGTTTTTCGAATAAAAAAATTGAAAACCGGTCCACAATTGACGGAAAAATCTCGTAACATAGACAAAGATTTCTCTATCTTATTCGATACAATTGAATTGAGGATCTCTTTCTTTTGAAAGTCGGTTAAAACAGAAAATATCCGGGGGCTAATTCAACTGAACAGATTCCAAAAGTACAATTTTCAGACTTTTTGTTCTATCTGTGTGTTAGAGCACTACATGAATATACTACTACTATATGGATTTAAATGAAATTGTACACAGAGAGCTAGCTTAAATCTTGAGTCAACAGTTTTTATATCGATAAATTACCCCAAGGATACTGTTCTGAAGTTCTGATACTGTTGCAGATGGTAAAGGATGGTAAAGGGCGTTCCTTGAAATCGTGGTAAAGGGACGAATAGCGTTTTGTTAATTATTTATTCGTATTAAGAAATATGTGCTATGCAGGACAAGGTTCAAGTGCACTAAATTTAAAACAAATTCTCTCTTCTTTTCATAGAATTAATAGCCCTGGGGTTACAATATGCCGAAAAATTTGGTAATGTTGTACGTATCTGGTTTGGTTCCAAACTTGTCATATTCCTCGCTGATGCTGATGATGTAGAAGTAATCCTTAACAGTCAAGTACACATCAACAAGTCTACTGAATATAGATTCTTCAAACCTTGGCTAGGCGAGGGTCTGCTTATAAGTTCTGGTAACATTCTCATATAATTATTACGTTTATTTTAAAACTGTAATTAGAATAGATTTCATTATAGTTTTAAGAAAGATTTCGATTTCATTTTAATGAGGATTTTCTAAAATACATAGTCCATCCATAATTTCTAAAGTAACCAATATACTCGCAAAATTCACAGTCAGCAGCGGTCAGCAGACAGTCTTCCTTTTACCGTTGCTGCAGAAACAATCACCGATGGAGCAAACCATTTCGAGAGTGGTGGTAATGGCATTCAGTAAGGGTAGTGCAGAACGTCCGTTTAGAACGTTCGATAGACTGATGATTCGCAATATCACCAGTAAGAATAGATGGGAGTAGTAGAATGTATGACGCAAGCTTGAGGAAGCCTGCATTTAGCAGGGATCATTCATTGGCTGACGACCATCTATAGTTAGACGGTAATGGAAATAATTTGTAATTTGGATATGAACCATGGAAGAAGAAATACTATTCATATATTTTAGTTGCGAAGCTGTCAAACAGTCCAATGGCCATCTCATGGAAAGTGTTTACGCTTTTGGAAACTCACTTAGTGAAATTAGTATATGTTTTAATATACTGGTAGCTGTAAGATAATGCATAAAGTACACCTTTATTTTGATACTTGTCATGTTCCTCATATGAATCTGTGAATACAACCGCTAGATCTATTATCCTTTGATTTGCTCCATCTTTCCACATGTTAATACTATTCTATGCTATCTACAGGCGATAAATGGCGTTCTCATCGCAAAATGATTGCACCTACTTTCCACATAAATATTCTTAAGTCATTCGTTAATGTTTTCAACCAAAACAGCAAAAATGTCGTCGAAAAAATGCGCCCAGAAATGGGTAAAACATTTGATGTACACGACTATATGAGTGAAGTCACTGTCGATATTTTACTAGGTAAGTTTACAATTTTTTATTGTATAACATTTCTTACTTTCTTTGACATAATAAATGTATGATATTAAAGTAAGTAGGTATTATTTTTTTCTTTTCTTAACTATCAGGGCGTCCTAGATTATTTATATTATATGTAATTCAAAACTTAAACTGCAACTGTTTGAGGAGAGAGATTGTAAGTCGTATCAGTATATAACAAATAATGTTAAAAATTTAGGGAAAAGGAGCTAGGTGTATTGCATGAAGAATAAATAACATTTTAATATCTTGTAGTATAACAGAAGATGCATGCCAGAATAGATGTGTATAAAAGGATAAAACGGACTGTTCCTACATCAAATCATTGGGAAAATATGAAAGAAAAGTATGAGATGTAGTCTTTGGTGAACACTCATTAATTTGTAGATTATGAAATAAACATTCTTAATAAAACTACGTTTTAACGGTTTTAAGCGCGGTAATTTATTAAGTTTTGGTTTGTCCGACGTTTCGGCCGCTTTTCAGTGGCCGTGATCACGGACTCAAAACTTAATAAATTACCGCGCCTAAAACCGTTAAAACGTAGTTTTATTATGTATACAGACGCGAAAACTTAAGAAAATATTATATAAACATTCTTCTCAAACTAAGAAGTTCACACAATATTATGTTTGAGCTTCTACCGTTAGAACTGGCGTGTTCTCGAATATTCGATTTATGTTGTTTCTAGCTATATAATATATTAAATAAATTGTTTATGTATGAATAAAAGTCGTCATTCGCTGTATAAATAATTTTAGAGGGTAAATATCAGACAATTAAAATACGGTTAATGAGGTATGTTCATGAATACAATTAATATCTAATTTTGATTGATGCTATTTAAAATAATTATTTCTAATATCTAGTCATAAGTGCATGACGTAAGTTACTGAATAATATGTTTGGCCACATGGATACCTACTGCATAAAAGCAGAGCCACCTGATTAACAAAATGACCACCACGACTTTAACCAGTGTCGTACCGTTCGTATAGTCGATTCCACAGATGGTTAAGAAACAAATTATCATTAGAGAGACTGCGTCTCATTCTTTCTGCCATCTAAACATCGAGGCGTATTCCAAGAAACAGTTTTTTCTTATTGCAAGGCTGGCAAACAGGCAGACGACAGATAGGAAGTGGTTACCGTCACCTATAGACCTTTGCAACACAAGGCGCAAGGCAAAGACGTTTTGCCAGCCTTTAGGATAGAAGGGATGGGCTAGAGGGAATATGGTAGGAGGGATGAAATAAAAAAGATTGGATAGGAGTATCAAACAGGAGATGGGGTCTAGGAGGGAGGTGATATGGAGAAGAGAGAAGTGGGACATCGGACGAACGAAACAAGATTAGCTCAGGGCTGAGTGTTTCACGTTGATATGATGAGAGCGTGGTATCACACCGATTGAGCCATATATTTTTTTTGGCCAGGGAAATCCGTTTGAGGACTAATTCGCGACAGGGACAGAAGCCTGGGGGGATAATTCCCGACCCGTGTGTGGGATTCGCCAGATCGGGGTTGGCGCTAGCATGCCCAGTCAACTGGTGCCATGCTATTGCCACTCCCCAGTTAGGGATACCCACTAAAACCCCGGGGCGTTCCGTCCTTTACCTTATGCCAGGGCTACGACGGGTATATGACCTAGCTTCTCCGCAGCCCTGGCACACAGATTGAGCCAGTCCTAAGTGCAGTGATCAAGATAATGATTCCAGAATAACTCTACCTCGTGGTAAAGTTTGACCTGAACACTTCCACAACCACACCACTCGCACCTTCATGTTTCTGAGAGCATACTACGCAACAGTTTTCTAGAACATTTATTCACACCTTAGTAGGAAGTGCCCGTCGTGATTTGCTCTTTGCTTTACTACTGGGAGTCATTTAAGAAGACGTTATTAAATTTCATTTCATTTGGCCATAGGAGATAATTACCACTTTCCATCCTATACAACGAATAGTTTTGCATTAAACATACATACAATACACACATACAAATTGTCATAATATGTATTTCCTATAGGTCACAGAATATTGCAACTCCATTTAATGCATACTTTCATTTAAATTTATAAGATTAAGCACAAGCTATTGTTTTTTTTTTCAGAAACTGCTATGGGGATTTCCAGGAAAACTCAAGACGCATCAGGCTTTGACTACGCGATGGCTGTAATGAAGTATGTAACAATCAACTTACACTTTACCTATTATATAATTATAAAATTTCAGATACTGATAGTGAACTTAATGTTTCCATACGTATTATTGGGTTTCTTCTTCACCGCCTCAGAGATGAACTGATTAGTATAAAATTTGGTAAAAGTATAATGTAATTTGGATTATAGAAATGACCGTATGTAATCATTTCTACAAACAGCGATTAAAATTCACGCAAATAGAGCCGCGTAGTATTAGAGTAAGATCAGATTCGTTACCGAGTTAATACGTAACAATTTATATCTCAAAATGTATAAAAAGTACTGGTACAATATTTGGACAAAATAAACTTTAACTCTTAGGGCCGCTGGCATAACGTTCCTTAAATTTATTTAAGAAACACTAAACGCATTTTACACCCTCAAATATGATTAGCGTCTTGCACAACGCAAAATTTGTCCCTAAATATGTTCAAAGCACTGTCAATATCTTTTGTTTAAAACCTATTTAGGCAGTTTAATATGATTAACTAATTTTATTACTTAAATAAAACTTACTTACTTAAATTATTTTATTTATTTTATTATGCAAGCTGCCCTTAATCTCAATTCTCTTAAACACAAATACACATTTTAATTTATTTTTTCAATTTAAAAACTTTAAATTACCACCATTGTTTATCCATATTGCATATCCCCAAATTAGCAAATTACGCTTGTGTTGTGGGTAATATACAATGGACTACTCTGGGGCCGATCCTAGACACCGACGCCATAGTAAATAACAGAGAAAATTCGTTTTCGGAATTTGCCAGGCCAGGAAGCGAACCCGGAACTTCTACGTTGCAGCAAAGGAGGTTAGTAAAGGATTAGCCCGCTCAACTACAGAGGCCGTCAAGAAGAAATATAGACATACAATAGCTAACATCGTACTTTGAATTTTTATAGGACTCAAACATCTACATTTTTAATCGTACAAGCTTTTATTTAACTTGCAATGGATGTATGTATGTATGTAAGTTCGGTTGGAATCTTGCGCGTTAAATTTGACCAACTTCCCGGTTTCCGATTGAGATGAAATTTTGCATGTATATGTGTATCGCGTGACAATGCAATAATATGTGGTGTTGTCTGGAAGAGATTGCTTTTTAGCGATAAGACCACCCTTTGTACATAACTAGATATAATTTTAATCTTAAGTTCATGTTTGTATTGGTGTACAATAAAGAGTTATCTATCTATCTACCTATCTAATATAGTACCATGGAGCTGATCTGATGATGGAATCGGGACGTGGCCATAAGAACTCCTGTACTAAACAATACAAACCCGTTGTGTTTAGGCTCGTTTTACTTGTCTTGGCTAGCACTCTGCAGCTAGATGATATCCAGGATATCAAAAACTTGTATTTAAAAACCTTTTTAAAAAAGCTTATTTCAGCAGATCAGTTTACTAGTTTACGTATAAATAAAGATGATTCTTCATGTGACAAAATGCGAAAGAGTTGTAAAATTTATTCAAAATTTGCTTTCTGACGTTTACAGGATGTGTGATATAATCCACCAGAGACACTACAAACTGTGGATGCGAATTGATTCAATCTTTAATCTGACGCCTATTTTCAAGAAACAAAAAGAACTTCTGAGTATTATCCATGGTCTTACCAATAAGGTAACTTGAGTTAATTACTCGTGTTCCATCTAAATAAAATGTAAATTACAATTTAATGAAAGACATTTTGTGCTTTTTACTTCAAACTCACTCAACTTCAAAACCATTAAACTGTGGTACATTGTTAATGGATGATTTATGCTAGACCGTAGTGGGCCTGAGCCGTGCGATCGTTAGATTGATATATGGGATCCGCACATGTCTGAGACCCAATACACGACAGTACAGTGATTTATAATGACCTCGGTTGTTGTGACTCTTTGGTTATAGCGACGTATTCCTTCCTTCCTTTTCCTTTCCTTCCGTCCTTCCTTGCGTTCCTTAAATTTAAAGTATACTTTTAGAGGAAAAAAATTGCCTATATCTACTTTGAATGTAACTGCGATTTTGGATATAGTGATTAGTTTTAAATAACCATTACCAAAAACGAAGTGCTCTAAATCCCTCGCAGATATTCAAACCTAGTCTACTCACAAGGACCGAGTCATTCATAAAGCTTTCTAATCCTTTTTTACATCTACAGATGGTCAGCAGTTGTAATAATATGCTTTCAGTTAGTATAATCATGGAAAAAGACTTAGTATCTTCTTCCGTGGTACTATTAAGTACACAATCAGACAATATATTGTATGGGCATTACGCAGTTATATTGTCTAGCAAACATTTTTTTCTTTCTAACTATGTTTATAGTGACTTCCGGATACAACGTTAGAATTATAATGGTCCCTTTATTTTATAATCAATATCCACTGTATGTATGTGTGGATTTCACTACACGCCGTTAATCCGAAGTCCTCAAAGATTTACTGGGGTTACTGGCTCGAGCGCCTTCGCGAAGAGAAGCTGTGTACCCTGGCTTTGCCGTACTCCAGGCAGCTCCTTCGGGGGCTCTATTGCGTCAGGTGGACCATAGGCTGTTTTTTTGAGTAGTGATCTATCATATTCTAATCAGTTTATGTTTGTATTTTTGATTATATCTGATTTTGTTTATGCCGCATAGGTGGATCCGGTTTATCAATATCTATATTCTATCCTTAGCATTAAAATTAGTTATAATGACTATTATTATAATCAGAATCTGTCATTAGGTAATCAAGAACAAAAAAGAGACGTATCTAGAAAATAAAGCCAAGGGTATCATTCCACTGACACTGCAGCAGTTAACTTCAACGGATTCAGATGGAGTTTTGGCAAACAATGCGAAGACTCTTTCTGATACTGTATTTAAAGGCTACCGTGACGATTTAGATTTCAACGACGAAAATGATATTGGTAAGAATAATGATAAAGAAAATAATACAAGCTACGCCTTGATTTTTCAGATTGTATAGATAATTATTTTATTTCCCTCTTTCATCGTGTACATTTATTTATTTATGACTAAGATATGCCCGCGACTTTGTCTATCTTGACGTAAAATTCCCGCGGTATTTCCGGGGCATGAAATACCGCAACATTTAAAAAAGAATGTAAGCTATCGTTTTAGTAAAATTGGGCGGTATAGCTAATTTTTATGCACGCAAACAGCTTCGAACCGCATCCAGGAAAATTCCCGCGGGATTCCCGGGATAAAAAGTAGCGCAGAGCTTAAGTCTAAGAATTAACTGTCGATCAGCGAAAACCACATCGAAATCGGCCCAGTAGTTTTTACATGAACCCCGAACAAACAGACAAGAAATCTAAAAAAACTTGCATCGTGGTCTCTATCGTTATATAGTTTCCCGTTGTATATTTTTAAATAGCTTTAATGTACATGACATGACACGGCATGTTTTAACTCAACATATTATAAATATGTCAGTCAGTCCGTGAGGTCAAGTAATTATACATGTAGGTATAGATTCATTAATGTAGGTAATATTTCTAAAACTAGAATGTAGCAAAATACTGTTTTCTATAGGTGAAAAGAAACGCCTTGCATTCCTGGACCTTATGATTGAATCTGCACAAAATGGCACACATAACATTAGTGATCATGAAATTAAAGAAGAAGTTGACACTATTATGTTTGAGGTAAACAATATTGTAGTAAAAATAACTATATTTGTTTATTATTGAGAAAGTAACGATAATGAAATGGAAAGCTAAGTAAAAAGAGTAGAATAAAAATGATAACACAAATATATTTCTTACTATTTAAGTTAAAAGTATATTTAATTGTTACCTTCAGGGCCACGACACCACCGCAGCAGGTTCCAGCTTCGTGCTTTGCCTTCTTGGTGTTCATCAAGATATTCAGCAAAAAGTATATGACGAATTATACGAGATCTTCGGTGATTCCGACCGTCCTGTCACATTTGAAGACACGCTGCATATGAAATACCTCGAAAGAGTGATTCTTGAATCGTTGAGGATGTACCCGCCAGTGCCTATAATCGCAAGACAGTTGACCCGAGACGTGAAAATTCGTTAGTACCGAACATTTTATGATAATCTGACTTCGTTTGGCAAGTGACCCGAAATGTGTCTAGATCAATGAAACGAGAATTCTCTACCTCTTACTATCCTGTGCAGTTTGCCAATTATGGACTTGAAGTTCACACAGGCCAACCTCTACTCTGTCTTTCCACGGATACTTGAAGCGATGAACTAGGTCTAAACGATTTCGATCGGTCCAAATGGGCTCTCTTTATGCTACAAAACTCTCTCAGTCGTGTTTCAATGTTGGTTGATTATGAACATGAAAATCAAAGTGTATTCATGTATTTGAGGCGCTTATCGAGAAATCTGTCTAGTCTGTAGTCTAGTATTTTATGGAATACAACAGAAGTTTAGTTTTGAGGATTTAATCTAAACGTGACCAGACTCCAGGCGGCCAACATTCATGCTTGTATACATCTTGCACCGCAAGGATAAACCTCGATCAGTGTAGTGGGAAATGGGACAATATGGAATAGGTTGTTTATACATGTGACCTAATCGAGTCGAGGATCTGGGGCTATGTCGACTGTCTGTAGTAGAACACAGATAGAAAGTGTAGACGATAACTCTCCGCATAAACCCCTAAAATACTGTAAAAGAACAGCGAGAGGAATCATGAATGTGTGTGGCGAAGAGTTGTAGACATTAAATACGCTGCAGATGTACCTGTGCTACTAGCAGCTTTATGCTTGTAACATTTCTATCTTTGGCGCTCTAGTCTTGGCTCTTAGTATTTTCACCCCATTATGGCTGGTTAAGGCAAACACAGAGGCAAGGGTGTTCTTTTAATCCTACAGAGTTGGATAGCGAGGTGTCTACACTCACTTTAGGCTTCAGAAAATTTAATGCAATCTCTGTCATACAGGAACAAACGATTACGTTCTCCCTGCTGGTGCTACGGTCGCCATCGCCACATTCAAGCTACATCGTAACCCGAAATATTACAAAAACCCGACTGTGTTCAATCCTGACAATTTTTTGCCAGAGAACACTCAAAACAGACATTATTACAGCTACATCCCATTCAGTGCTGGGCCTAGGAGTTGTGTTGGTATGATATTTTTTATTTTTGTTGCATCTATAACACAGGTAGATAAGATAATAAATAGATTGATAACACTTTATTTCACACCAAAATATACAATTACAGCAACAGACCATATTTACAATATTGTTTAGGCAATACAATAGACGGCCTTATCGCTCAAAGCGATCTCTTCCCGGCAACCTAAAGGAGAAATCAGGCGAAATAGGTGGTGCAGGAAAAAGGCAATAGATACATAAATATTCAAAACTAATTAAACATATATATATATATATATATATATATATATATATATATATATATGTGGGAGGGAAGCTTTAATTGGACGTATCGTTGACTGGATGTATAACGCACAATATCATATGTTTCTATAACTTAAAGATCGTTCTAACCTAATAAAAGTTATGAATATTGTAATTTAATAAACGACCAATCAGAGCAGAGCATATGGCGGAGCGGGGTCAGCGCCCTCTATACTTCGAGTAATATCTACTTGGGTAGACTGAGGAGTTTTTGTGACACATTCGGTTGGTGGCAACAGGTCGAGTTGGACCATGGAGTATTTTAAATAAAGTATTAAAGCTGGAAGTATGAGCGGGTGCCTTGAACCCGCTGCTCGGTCTAAACTATGTCATAATGTTGATCAAATCTAAATTAAAAGTGTATAAACCGTGGCTATTGTGTTTTATGCTCGCATTTTATCCTGATGACGCCCACTAAACCTGAAATAACTAAAGATGTCGTGAGAACGAGGCCGTTCTGCGACATATATATATACGAAAACATACATAATTATATATATTATATATATATCGTTTTTAAAAGCACTTTATACCATATCTAGTAGATATCTTTACATACATAATTCTTCTGTATGTATGTTACTAAGCCGCTAGACCCATTTGAATTAAATTTTAATTATATGCGTTTGAATGGGTCTCTAGATAATGTAGATACACAATTAGATCCGGTAGATGGCGCTGCAATTGTGTTTTTTATTGTTAAGACAGGACCACGGTCACCTGGCCCGCTATTATTATGAAGAATAATTTATTTTACAACAAAATTCAACACTTACGAACTATTTTTGCGTTAAGCTAGGTTAGCTATGTTCCATAGCAATTTTGACTAAAAACCTTATGAAATCATCATGTTCAATTGTCTGATCGTCTGTATGTTAACCTATCAGTTTTAAACAAGCATAGTGATTATACTTTCTGTTCGGTTTTTCTAAAACGAGCTGAACCGAGTTCGTCGGTAGGATGTTCATGGGCTAATAGCTACCTAGATAATTTATAGCTCTATGTTTCAGGTCGGAAATATGCCCTTTTAAAACTGAAAATTCTACTGGCGACTATCCTGCGCAACTATAGGAGTGTGTCTGATATAACGGAAGAGAAATTCCAGCTTCAAGCCGATATTATTCTTAAGAGATCAGACGGTTTCAGAATCAAAATTGAGCCCAGACACAGAGTCCCATCGTCTGCCAAAGTATCTGCCTAACTCTTGTTACTCATGGCAATACTCTTATAAATATTAAAAAATATGTATTTTAACGGATTTTGTTTGATTTTTCACTTTTAATGTTTTTTAAGTATTTAGTTAAGTTATTCTCATATGTACCTATTTTAGTGTTACATAAATAAATTATAATACATTTCAAACGCTGGGCGAAAGAGTGCGAGATTTTCCTAGAAACCAACCCCCTTCTGAACGAGTCACGTATTATGGGTACGTTCCCTAATTTAAAACAATATATAAATGGGAAGCTGCATATTTTTAAAATAAAACAATTATGTTTAAAATCAAATAAGAGATTTTATTGCAACACATACAATAGTGAAAAGATGTATTTTACTATTATAATCAGAACGCAAAACTGTTCCATAAATCTAGACGTATACCTATACGTCTATACCTATAATTATACCTATAATTTTGATATACACTAATTGGGTAAAAAATCGATCCTTGATTTGATTGAGCCGTTGTAACAATATAAAAATTACTATATGTAATCAACTAACAATTATATATCGTTATATCTTTTTATTTTATATAGGGGAAATCCGTTTGAGGACCATTAGGGATCCAGCAGGGAGAGAGGTCGCGGTCCGTGTGTGGAAATCGCCAGGTCGGCGTGACACTAGCACCTCACGTGTGAAGTGCTATTGCTATGCCGTAGTTAGGGATACCCACTAAGAACCCTGTCTGATCCTCGAACGTCACTTGTCCGACCTGTAGGTTCGCTTGCACATTCACCTCCAGCCCAGACCAACGACGGCCGGCCCCTTTACGGGCTGGGCCCACCATTTGCTAGTCGGAAATCTTGGCCTCTCCGGCTACCCCGGGTCTCACCTTTAGGTAACAGGGGGTGCGCGGACCGGCACGCGGCCCTCCTCTCCGGCCTTTATGTGCGGGCGGAACCGGTTTTCCCACCGGTCACCCGCCCGGTCGATCCTTGCCCCGTCTGTGATAATGTTAATGTTAATGACTGTGGCCAAATAATTAGCTAGATTAGTGTATGCACACATACGTTATCTATCAATGTTCACCTTCATTAACAATTAATAACAATGTCACATCCGAAATAAAGCATTAAAACCCATTGCTACATCTGCTTGCAACGGTCACTAACATTAATATTAAACCAGATGGAGCTGGGACATAACAAAGTGATGTTCCTTTGAAAAATGACATTTGTTCTTTTCTAATGACATTTTCTATATGCCTATATGCTAAAATAACAACAATTTAGGATTATTTTACATAAATATTTAGTTTTAATTTAAATAATTCTGATTCGAATCAATTTTTGTTACTCATAACATATATATAAACATTAAATAATATTTTTTTGGTTCACTACAGTAAAGGTACAGATCACCGTATGTTTACCTAGATATAGTTATAATGTTACAACTTATTATCTAACCGTGCAGGAATGATGAAAAACTACAATTTTCTGCGGCCGGCGGCCTGTCGTAAGAGGCGACAAAACAACCCACGCCAAGTGGTAGGGTGTTTTACCGTCTGGATGGCTACCACCCCTGGTCTAGAGTATGCCGCCATAACAACTTTGAGTTATGTTCCGGCATTAGTGGCCAGGTTCCAGTCTCCCCTAAGAGAACAGTAGCACCTTTGGTGTTGCGAATTTCCGTAAGTGATGGTAACCGCTTTCCATCAGGTGGGCCGTCTGCTTGTCAGCTGTACTCATGCAATAACAAAAAATAACCCGCAGGGAGACTATGTGGCGAGTAGGTGAGTAGCAACACCTCGGACCCGATTCAGGGGGCCAAAACAATCCCCCGCGGCCGTGCTTACCTTAGCCAGCCGGCACGGAATGGAGATCACTAGAGCTAACACTAAAGCTCCATGGGTGGAAGTGATAAATGGGCTTACGTCGGAAGTAGCGTCGGCAAACCTATAGCCCAGGTCAATACTCCTTAGCCACTCGTACCCATGTGGCTCCTCGCCATCCTTGTACGGCATTTTTTAGGGGCCCATGCAGGGAGTGACGAGTCACCGTCTGCCCATGTTCCGTAGCAGTTCATCCCAATAGCCCTTTTTTTCTTATTTACACTAACCGGGACTTGTCCTTGGGTGCATTTTGATATGGTGTATACAGGATTAATCGCCGGTCAGTGGCACGCCACATTTACTTTAAATTCACGGGGCCGCTATATTAGCCTTCCCATGGCCCTACGCAAGCCCTCCAAAAGTCGGGGCCATTTTTATGGCCCGTGGTTCTGAGAGACATGCAAATATAATAATAACAATTATATTACATATTTGAGAAAACAGTAACAGCTTTGTCAACACTGTGAGACATCCACAAAATTCTACAAATGATAAACTAACATCAGTCTATTATTGACACCGAAAACAAAAGTTTGCTCACGTCCTTCGTTTCTTTTTACGATACATAATATACTCTATAGTCCAGAGAACCACACATATCGCACAACAAAAGCTCATAGCCAAAAAGCAATAAAAATAGCTGCCCGTCGTTTCATATAATACTCCTGAAACAAAATTTTACTTTAATTAATCATTATAATTCCAATATAAGTCTTCAATGAAAATTATACATAGAATGTATACATTTTTATATTGAATTTCTTGAATTTAAAATATAATTTCTTTCTGTTAGCCGATCTTTATCAATTGCTGGACAAAGGCCTCAATAAGCTTATGTATATCTTAGTCTTCTGCTTCCTTGTCTATCGCCGGACCCATCCGAAGGACTGAAGGTTCCCATTTACTGTGGGAACAAAAAGTGTATCCGCCACGCTTGTCCAAGGCGAATTAGCGAGTTTGACTCATCGGTTATCTCGGTGTTATAATGTTATTTTTTTCAATTTATATTGATTACAATATGCACATTGGGTCAGAAAACTTCATAAGCACAAGTAGTCATACCTATGAGAGGATCGGCGAGTAGCATCAGCACACCAGAAAATAATATGTGAAGGGCCAACGCAGCGGGAAACCTATCTGGTGCTGCTGCAGCAAGGACTAGTGGAAATAATACTTGCACGGTACATCTAACTAGTCCAGAAATGGCTGTAATACCGAAAACGAACCACATTTCGCTGGAACTAACTAATGCTGAAACAAAATAATAATAGTGTTAGTAATCTCTCAATTTATAACATGTAGATAATAAAATTCTACTCAACCCTTTTTCTCCTTCTTAACGCCAGTAAATTAACACAATTCCTTTTTCCCCAAATCCCGGATCCCCGAAGCCTCATATCTTTTCTTAAATTATACAGAAAACCATCAGTATGTTATTACTATTACCTAAACTGACCATGATATTACTATTAATTGTGCCCGGCTGTTTGAACAGACTTATCACTGTGTTGTGACTTTTCTCATGGTTAGAACGTGTAGGACTCGCCGACCTGCTGCCGACACACAACTAAAAACACCTACTGCTTCTTCTATTCGTCTATAGCCAGGACCGCAGTAAGTGACAATCACCTGCTACACATAAGCCCTGATATGCGCCTGCGATCACAGAATTAGGACCGCGGAATAACTGTGCTCCCTCATTCATCGGCCTCAACTTTGCAGTGCCTAACCTACCTAAGTTGAATTGATGGAAAGTGGTTACTCGCCTATGGAAGTTTGCAACACCAGGGGCGTTGCCAACGCGTTGCCGGCCTCTAAGGAATTTTATTACGCCCTTCTTAAACAACCCCGTATCATAGCACGGAGGGAAACCTCGGCGGGAAGTTCCATCCATATGATTGTGATGTTATTATACGCGGAACAAACATTCTAGAGAACTGCTGCTTAGTTGAGTGTTGGAGCTTAAGGAGATTAGGGTGAACATCCCGTCGATAGCGAGCGATGCGGTTGTAAAAGTGAGGTGTTGGCACCAAATCAAACAGTTCCTCCGAGTACCTCCCGGTCCGGTACGGTACGCAGAATACGCGGGCTAGCCGGGACGGGCCGCTAGTACTTTTATACATATTACAATTATTTATAATATTAATAGAAATTAAGTAACATAAATATGTTTTGAAAATAATGTTTTTTTAAATTATTATATACATTCATCATAATATCAGCAATTAAAAAGATATGTTTGCTTTTTGTTGCTTACAGGCACGTAATTTAACACTTCCTTAAACGTCATTCGGTTCTCCTATTACGTAGACGTAATATGTATAAAAGTACTAGCGGCCCGTCCCGGCTTCACAAGAGTGTAAATTGTTTTTTTTATATTTTGGAATTAACGTTTATACGTTAATTCCAAAATAATTCCTAAATATAGCGTATATTACTCAGGGATAGTGTAGCATTGTAATGGTGAAATAATTTTTGATATCGGTCCAGTAGTTTTTGTGTTTATTTGTTACAAACATACTGTAACGCATAAATTACATAAACATAAACATTTTTACAATTCAAACTCCCGCGCATTACGTGAGGGTTAAAACTATTTAAAAAATTACTTGATCAAAACATTACGTTCCAAAACATAAACTCGCTTTCAATAAAGGTTCACTTCATACCGGTTGGCATTACAGTTTGCCAGTACAATAAAAATTACGATATTTAATTAATTTCTATTACTCACTAAAAATATTTAAAACTACAATAACGTTCTTTATAGAATTATAAATTTACCATTTAAAAACATTAAAATAAATAATATTATTCGACTGTATACGAATAATCTAACATCAAATTTTCATAGAAAATTTACCACTAAACTAAATTATAGAATCTAATTAATTTCTAATATTACCAATCACAAACTTATCCATTACAACGAAAATAAAACTCGAATAATTAAAGTAATTTTTATACGCGTTGAAAGTATTTACCGCAAATAGATTCTCGGAATAATGCGAGAGTAGTGTGGGTCACACTTGTTGAGGGAACTCAATATAGAAAAAACAGTTGGTTTTTACGGAAGACCGTCGTGTTTTATATTTAATACGTGACGCCTTTAGAATCGTTTTCTTTCACTACGATCTGTCGGCCAGTAAAGTACTTTCATCTCAAGTTAATCTAAAACACATATTCACTAACTAAGCTGGCTAATTGCCGTGTCCGTCCCGCCTTGGGGAATATTATTCTCAATCGGGAGGAGCCCGTAATAATTCCAGTAGTTTTTGTTAAAAGAAACCTCGGCGTATTCGAAAAGGCGTTCGGGGTTTTTTTTGTTTCCCTCTTCGTATTTTGTTCTTCTCCGTTATTACCAATGCTGGTACATCAGGGTAATACCTCGAGTTTATATTGGCGGAGCTAGCGCCCTACAACGAGTTTCCGTGGAAGTCCATCAAACATCATTTTTATGCCAGTTAATACTAGTCTACCTTAGAAGAAACCGCAAGTATACCGTTAGGGAGATTCGCTATTTTCTCCAACCCCAAATAGCGTGGCGTCCAAATATTCTAATTAACTTTAATGTAATTATGTCCACATATTTACCACTTTAAGCAAACCTACCCCCTACAAAAAAAAAAGTCTCATGTAACTGGGTTTATTCAGTTAACAATTAGAGCTGAATACAGTATCAATAATTAGCATAGTATTCATAACGGCTGTAGAACGTTTAATATAAACTGGAGATTTAAATTAAAAAGGTATTGTTTTATTTGTGCCACTCCATCATTTTTTTTTTTAAAACAAAACAATTATTACGACATAACAAAAGATCGATATATTAAAAACATAACAATGGCGCCCAACGTGGGGCCATTGTTATGTTTTTAATATATCGATCTTTTGTTATGTCGTAATAATTGTTTTGTTTTAAAAAAAAAAATGATGGAGTGGCACAAATAAAACAATACCTTTTTAATTTAAATCTCCAGTTTATATTAAACGTTCTACAGCCGTTATGAATACTATGCTAATTATTGATACTGTATTCAGCTCTAATTGTTAACTGAATAAACCCAGTTACATGAGACTTTTTTTTTTGTAGGGGGTAGGTTTGCTTAAAGTGGTAAATATGTGGACATAATTACATTAAAGTTAATTAGAATATTTGGACGCCACGCTATTTGGGGTTGGAGAAAATAGCGAATCTCCCTAACGGTATACTTGCGGTTTCTTCTAAGGTAGACTAGTATTAACTGGCATAAAAATGATGTTTGATGGACTTCCACGGAAACTCGTTGTAGGGCGCTAGCTCCGCCAATATAAACTCGAGGTATTACCCTGATGTACCAGCATTGGTAATAACGGAGAAGAACAAAATACGAAGAGGGAAACAAAAAAAACCCCGAACGCCTTTTCGAATACGCCGAGGTTTCTTTTAACAAAAACTACTGGAATTATTACGGGCTCCTCCCGATTGAGAATAATATTCCCCAAGGCGGGACGGACACGGCAATTAGCCAGCTTAGTTAGTGAATATGTGTTTTAGATTAACTTGAGATGAAAGTACTTTACTGGCCGACAGATCGTAGTGAAAGAAAACGATTCTAAAGGCGTCACGTATTAAATATAAAACACGACGGTCTTCCGTAAAAACCAACTGTTTTTTCTATATTGAGTTCCCTCAACAAGTGTGACCCACACTACTCTCGCATTATTCCGAGAATCTATTTGCGGTAAATACTTTCAACGCGTATAAAAATTACTTTAATTATTCGAGTTTTATTTTCGTTGTAATGGATAAGTTTGTGATTGGTAATATTAGAAATTAATTAGATTCTATAATTTAGTTTAGTGGTAAATTTTCTATGAAAATTTGATGTTAGATTATTCGTATACAGTCGAATAATATTATTTATTTTAATGTTTTTAAATGGTAAATTTATAATTCTATAAAGAACGTTATTGTAGTTTTAAATATTTTTAGTGAGTAATAGAAATTAATTAAATATCGTAATTTTTATTGTACTGGCAAACTGTAATGCCAACCGGTATGAAGTGAACCTTTATTGAAAGCGAGTTTATGTTTTGGAACGTAATGTTTTGATCAAGTAATTTTTTAAATAGTTTTAACCCTCACGTAATGCGCGGGAGTTTGAATTGTAAAAATGTTTATGTTTATGTAATTTATGCGTTACAATACAGAAATACAGATCTTTCCTCTTTAATATATTATCAGTATAAATGTGTATTTTTATAATATGTTTACTTTTATTGGCAATCACAGTTCATTATCCATCTATCTTTTATTATTATGAATCTGTTATCGCTATACCGATACAACTACTATCATTATTTTCTATACCTCTATTATCAATATAAGCCAAATCAGTCCCGTAGTTTTTCTACGAAACCGGAACAGCCAGACAGAGTTTTACTTTTGCATTTATGACATTAATAGGGATTACTTTTTCTACGTAGTACACACAGTAATAAATAAGTAAATGATTTTAAAATTATTACACACAATAAAAAAAATTATCAGACTAATGAAATTTTCTTCTGCGATTAAATCCAAGATTAATAAGAAGGCTTAGCAATTTTTTTATTTAATCTAGTAAAGTAATAGTCAAGTTTGATGATCTGTTATCAACGCCCACTCTAGGAGCGAACAAATTCCTACTAATCTGATCATAAAATTGTGTCACGAAATGTGTCATATCTATGCTAATATTTCAAAGGGGAGACGAATAAATTTGTATGTTTGTAACGAATAACCTCAAAAACTGGACCGATTTAAAAAATTCTTTCACCATTAGAATGCTACATTATAGTTATATTTATAACTAGAAAAAATAGGGATCCCTACTAATACTTCAATTATGTAACCCAAGGTGTAAAAAAATTGCCATAAAATGTCTTTCGTCTAAACTATTGATGATAAAACAAAAAATGTTTTACAATATATATCTACAAAAAACTTCATGATACCTTATATCCAACTATTGTTACTTTAACGAATTTTTTACACATTAAAAGTTGATAGAAATGTCGACCAAAATCAAACCCAAATTATATATAACTTTGTAATAATCGGTATCCAAATAAATCACTTAGTATTCAAGAATGTTTCAATACTTGCAGATTACTTTTGAATTATTCAAATTGGATATTCAATCTAAACAAAATACTGGCTGGAATTGGGTTATTTCGGATTTTGATGAAATTTTATGTGTGTTTGAGTGGATCCCAGGATGGTTTAGATTCACAACAGATCCAGTAGGTGGCGCTGGAATCGGGTTCTAGATATTATTTTTTCAGGGCAGGACAACATCTGCCGAGACCGCCTGTAAATTATAAAATTAGGTGCAGCACATAAATGTATTATACAAGAATAAGACTTACCTATACGAAGGAAAATTGTGACGCAAGTACCAGCAAAGAAAAGCGTACGACTGTCGATGACATAAAAATAAGTAAACACTGCTAGACTGAATCTAGCAAAAAGATCAGATATGGCCCCAACCATCACACATGTTGCTACTTGAATCTAAAATAAACGATTAATTTTTTTTAACCCTAATAATGTAAAAGTCACTCAGTTTGGATATTTGTATTCTTTTGTTTGTATTTTATCGTTTTTGACCTTTTAGTAATGCCGATAGTACATCCATATTACTAAGAATAATACCTTTACTTTTTACACTGGTAATTGGTCTAGGTTACAGAAAATACGTAAACAAAGATCACAAGTGGACCCACTTGCATAACTGACGCGGGAAAGGTAAATGTCAAAAATTCTCGACCCATATCCTTTTAGTGTACCACTGCAGGTTTGTGTATTTTACTAGAAAAGACATTTCACTAGATTAAGACTAAACGCTTTGAGTTTTATGAAGGATACGTTGGAGTCAATCTAAAGACTATAAGTAGACTAAATGTTTAAAATATGAATAGCATACTTTACCTCGGTAAAATTATACGAAAACAACAATACAGGTTCCATGGCCAGATATGTTACATCTGACACGAATGCAAAGCCAAGACCCACTAATGTGCTCACGAACCGGGGGTCTTTTAACAAATCAAACTCCACATTTCGATAGATGACTTTCCTAAAACAGCATTTTAATAATAACAGCTTTGGTTACGTTTATTACAATAATTGAGTGAACCGTTTAAGATCATACAAGATTATGTAAAATATGCTTATACTGGAGTCAGAGGCGGCTTCGCTCCCACCTTAGCCTTCTAACCTATATTTTAAAAATTGGGATCCGTTCATAATAAACAAAAGTGTCGTATAACAATACCCACCCTTAAATGAATTAAACTTACATAATTCTTATGGAAAAGTAACCGAATTCATAACATTGTCCGGCTAGAAGTAGGGAAGTATAAATACTGTTCGGTCCAAGTGATAAATTCAAGTTATCTCAAACAACATTTTCTTAAATGGACCACGGGCCGTTATGCATTATTAATATATAGACTGACCAAAGTAATAAATTTATCCCATTGACCGACGCTCTAGGTCATTATTCTTATTGATCGGTCTATATTACTGCCCGATTAACCAAATAACCCGTAACATATATATCACTATTCCGGTAGGGCTCTACTACGTCTAAAATAACTAAATAAAAATAATTTTAAGTCCAAAGTAGGTACTTCCTAATATTGTTTGGATTGGAATTGGATTTGCTTTTTAACCTATTACAGAAAAGGAGGAGGTTCTCAATTTGTCTTGTAAATATCTTCTTCTATGTATGTTCAGCCATAATTTTTTCTTTCTAAATAGATTTTGATGTTTCTTTTTATAATGGATTCAACAATAATTTAGGATAAATTCATTGTAATTGAATACCATATACGTAGATAACTTAAATGTGAAAATTAAAAAAAAAACTGGAAAAAGATGTCTATTTCAAGAGTAACTAAAAAACAAAAAATGAATATTTTCTACATCTTGAAGTCGGTACAACAAAATAATAACAACAACAAATTTGCACAATATGGTAATTTTTTTTGTTTTACTTTCCACCGACTTCAAGACGTGGTAGAATTTATTTAGAAATATAGTTAGAAATTGTTAGAAATTGTCAAGTAAAACTTGAACTTGAAAAATAAGATTTTTAATTAAGAGAGATTAAAACCACTGAATAATTTATAATTATCCTCGAGTTATATCCTGATTATTTTTGGAGCGTCCGCTACAGACATGGGGTCCGCTATCCTACTTTTTAAGGCAAAACACTGATACATGAATATAAAGACTTATAATTATCTCAAAAACTACTAAAACTAGAGATATGAAAGTCACACATGTTGGAACGTGATATGTGTATAAAATTTTTGAATATTTTTTTTATAATATTTTAATGAAGGAAACCCGAAAGAGAAAATCAAAATTTGAATATTTAGGAATCGAATGAGAGTCTTACTTATGTATAATGGGTTATTTGGGTATATTCCAAAATGATTATGTTTTTAGTTTTCGAATTATAGTCAAAAATGTGCAAGTAGGATCGATAATACGAGTATACTTACAAAATACTTTTTTGAACAGATTCATGCTTTCGCTCTGTGTCTTTTATTTCAACACTGTGATCGTCACCTGCTAACATCCTTACTGCAGTTTCATCATATTCATTCTTTTTAACACTGAGGACATCACATTTTGTTGTTAATTCTGAAAAACTATATTGACTAAACTAAACACTCTAACATAATAGCTATACGGGGTTTATAGGTTTGTTAAAAAGTGTTATTCATACTTGCATACTAGATATCGAATATTTATACAATTACTACCAGATTTTATGATTATAATTCGTTTTTATTTTATTCATTCATTCAATCCATTTTTGTAACGACGGGATATCCGTTTGACAACTATCCACCACTGTAGAGACGCGATGAGGAATGTGGGATTCGCTACGTTGGGGTGGCACTAACAAATCAAACAAGAAATGCTCTTCATGTATTTTTATAGAAATTCTGGCAGAACCAGTCTCAAAGAATGCTAGTTTGTTAGCCAACTCATTGTTTAAAATTTAGTATACAAGTTATTTTATGGTTAGGAGATGATAGGGCTGAAATGCTTATGTAGCTAAAATACCAAAAAAATGCTATTACCTCCTGAGTCGGGAATACACACTTAAGCCCCTCAGGAATTCCGTTCTACGTCCTTATGCCAGATCCATGGATATATAGCGTTACCACTCCAGGATAATTCATTCCCAATGCCAACGAGAAAGAAGAAACAACTGGACTGGACAGCCTGTCGTAAGAGGTGACATAAGAACCTACAGTCATTACAGGTAGAACATTTCCCCATCTACCACCCCTGGTCTAGAGCATGACAGGCATTAGTAGACAAGTTTCAGACCCCTTTCAAGGCCGGCATCACATTGGTAGCACATCTTTGGTGTTGCAAACACGGTAACCAATTTCCATTAGTTGGGCTTTCAGCATGTCTGCTGTACTCCAGAATAAAATCACTTTCCCATTTATTAACATCATCAATATTGATCTCACAACAATCTCAATACTCGGCAAAGACCATACTAGTCTATCAGTATTCTACATAAGATACAAATGTACGTTGGAACTGTTTAACTTAATTCCCCTTACACCATTCCATCTCGTACGACAAGGCGATCTCATCTTACGCCATCGTTTCACAATGAAAACAACACCAGTTTGAACGAAACGTTTTGCCTCCACTTTCCTTCTGCGTACGGCAGAGCTGTGGAATGCACTTTCAGAGTCCGTGTTTCCCGAAAAATACAAACTGGGTGTCTTCAAGTCTCGTGATAAGAGGTTTTATTTTTAATTGACTGAGTTCAGCAGACAGGCAGAAGGCCTACCTGTTTGAAAGGAAAGCAACACCAAAGTGGTTACAAATGCGCGGATACTCTCTTAAGGGAGCCTTTCCAATCTCCCTTAACCTGGACGGAACCTGGTGACTAATGCGGGAACACAACTCAAGGTGGTTATGGCGGCTTACTCTATATCAGAGGTGGTAGTTATCCAGACGAGCAAATACCCTATCACCTGGCTGTGAGTTGTTTGGAGCCTCTTGCGACATGCCACCCGGCCGCAGGAAATTCATTCCTTTCTCCGTTCTTGAACGGATAAAAGATATTTTCTAGGTAGACGTGCTTCATCTTCGAACTCATCATCATCTAAAATTATCTTGATCAGATGCGAACCTACTTATGATTAAAAAAAACAGTTCTTACCTTCTGGAGATTTGATTAAATGCCACTCTATAGGATGCATTACTAACATAGCAAACACTAAATGAAGATCGAGGGCCATAATGAGAGTCAATGTCCATCTAAACCCATATTCGGATAGCATGTAAGTTACTAATACAGGAAAACTAATGGACGCCATACTGCTCATCGTTTGATTGGCACTCATCATAGCAGTGCGTTTTTTTGTGAAGTAACAATTGAATGCAGTAAAACTAACTGGGATCATTACTCCGAAACCAGCGCCTGAAAGAAAAGTAATATTCACTTCATTCACTAACTGAAGTATTCGAAGGGCCGCTTGCATACCGATCTCCTTTAAATAAAATTAGTTAATCATATTAAACTGCCTGAATTCGTTTTACACAAAACGCATTAATAGTTCTTTAAACATATTTATCGGCAAATTTTGCGTTGTGACGCTAATTGTATTTAAGGGTGTTAAATACAATTAGCTTCTTAAATAAATTTAAGCAACCTTATGCAAACGGCCCTTAATCTCTGTGGATTTTTTTACGCTTCATACCGTAATCGTTTTAAAAAAAGGGGACGGTTCTCCAATTGTCGTGTTTTTTTTTTTTACATAAAAGTGATAAATAAAAATATACTATCATATAAGAAACCGACTTCAAAATTAATAAATTATTAAAGAATGAATCAATATTTTCTACAATATTTTGAAGTCTGTGTCAAATAAAACGAAAAAAAATAACAAGTTTGCAAAATTTAATATTTTTTATATTTTAGCTGCACCAACTATCAAGATGTAGGAAATATTTATTTTTTACTTTTTAATTACTCCTGAAGTCGATTTCTTTCTTGTAAAAAAATCGACTTCTTAATGCCTGTCAAGGCGAAACATGTAACTCATGACTTAGCATAACATCTGCAAAATTGTCCATATTTCAAACAAATAAATAAATTACTTTGACTTACTTTGACTTAAAAAAAAATTAGTCATAAACTTTCTGTTTTTAACTCTTTTGTTTCTCAGAAAATCTTTATTTGAATCAGTATGTCTGTCTTTTTGTTACACTCACTTTTCTCCGAAACTATTTGACATATGTATAGAAACAAATTTGTAAGAATTCTAAATAATTAATTTTTATTAAACGCGATTTATTTAATTTATAAAAGTAATAGATACCTCATACTTTCATAGTTTTGTAGGGTGTTATAGCTATAACATGGAAGAACAATCGTTTCCATGGCTATATGATAAAAATAGTTGACGTCCGTATGGGATGCTTTAATGTACGTGGTCCTTACTTTACTTTAACTCAATACGAATAAGACAGTTAAATAATATTTAAAATAATACAAACGTATATGCTGTAAATAGAAAACTGGTTCATGCCAATTAGCTGTCCATAGTTTTTGTTGCTATTGATAGGCTCACGCTTTTTATATTCAATAATTACATCTATAAACAATAATAATAATAGTAAACGTCCCACTGCTGGGTTTGGGGCTCCCACTTTAATGGAACGGACAGTCTACCCGCCACGCTTGTCCAAAGCCACTTGATAGGTGTGACACATCGGTTATCTCGATGTAAAGGTTTCATCACGATGCTTTCCTTCATCTTTGTTAGCACAGGGTAATTTTATCAAATAACAAAATACTAATTAAGCCTGAAACCTGCCTAATGCTGCACGCGTTCCGCCCTTTGAGTTTGGGACGCTTGCGCTAGACTTTACGCTACCACGACTTTTTGATTAAATTTATTGTATTATTGTGTTGTATATATTATTTATTTTAGCGGCTGAGCAGCTGTTGTACATTGTACAAAACGAACTTCAAGAACGTATTTTAAACGTATAATTTTCCATTTTTCTTCAGTAATGAGATAGATAGAGTTTATCTTATTTAAGCAATAATTTAATTGAATAATTTAATTCTACTCGCCTCGTATGACTCCAAAAGTGAACACAAGTTGGTAAGTCTTCTGTACAAAAATGGTCAGAATATCTCCGATCACAAACAGCGCAACGCCGAAAAAGCCCACTTGTCTGAATGAATACTTCTTTAGGGCTATGCCTCCTAAGAAACCTGTAATCAATTAAAGAGATTTATACTATACATTCGAGAACAATAAATACCCACCTTGTGTTTGAGATTGAGGCAACTTTTTTTATTTCCATTAAATCTCATTACATCATAACATATTATTATTATAAGTAAACTCTCTAAAGACATCATTTTTTTTTCACGACGGGTAATACGATTGTGGACTTACCGCCGCGAGGGAAATGCGGCGGAGGCACGTGGGATTTGTCATATTGGGATGGTACTATTACCTCTAAAAAGCGCTATTGCCACCCGAGATAGGAATATCCACTAAACCTGGCGGTGTTCTTTCCTTCGCCTTATGCCAGGACTACGGGAAAGTGGAAGTTGGAAAAACCCCGCGAGACCTGGAAGGTGCGGGCTCCTAGAGCCACTGCCAGGGGACGCATAACCATCGGCGTCAATCTCAGGTCCGAAGTAGGGTAGCAAAATGTCTCGCCGTACGGAAGGAGAAGCTCGCGCGGAACACGAGGCGCCTTCCTCTCGACAGCATTATTTGCGCGTAGGGGCCCATTTGCACTGCCTCAAAAGCCGTACCAAGCTCAACCCCGAAAATATTAAATCCGTAAAATAATATTAGTAGTCATGGCCTGAGAGCAATTAATCTCTAATAGACGAATCAAATGACATAATGTAACATCACTCGCGGCTTCCTTTCTCAATCATATTTCATTAAATCAATTTGCATAGCAACGTACTAATAATTAAGACCAGATATTTGAGACTCGTAGAATTTCATTAATAAAAGCACGTGGTGGGACGTCGAAATTATTTAAATCGATTATTGAACTATGTTGCGCAATACGGCAGTTTTTGATTATCTACTTTGAAAAACGTATTTCAGTACATGTAGTAACTTATGAACATAAATGCATACGTGCGTACAACACGTTAATACAACAGATAATACTATAAAGGTACATAACTTCGCTCGTGTACCACATTTATTTCTCAAAATTGTAATATGTGTGTTGGCAACACCAACAAATTTGACTTTGTCACATAAAATTTTCCTTCAAACATGTAATGGTGCAAATTTAATAAATTAATGAAATATCTCTCGTGGTGCAATTTCTACCCTTTCTTTATTTTGAGTAAATCAGTGTGTAGAATATACTAAACTTCATGATAATTATTTATTAGAAACTTAAAATCTATTTGTTCTAAACTACATTTAGTAATAGAGATAAGATGTTGGACTTTTTCATTTTATTTGTTAGTGTCCCAAATTTAAGGAAATATAAACTACCTAGATGCCAATTAAAATCTATGGATATTCTTTTGTTTTCAAGTATAGTACAAACTTTAGTAAATATTTTTTTATTGCGGGAGTTCAGCAAACAGGCAGACAGCCCACTTGATGGAAAGAGGTTACCAACGCCTATGGACTTTGGAACACCAAAGGTGCTACAAATGCGCTGCTGCTCTCTTAAGGGCGACTGTCAGGAACTGACTGACTGAAGGAACGGAGAACGAATACAATTTCTTGCGGCTGGGGGGCCACACTACCACAGCTAGGTGGTAGGGCATTTGCCCGACTGGACGGCTACCACCCCTGGTTTGGAGTATGTCGCCATAACAGCCTTGAGTTGTGTTCCGGCATTAGTGACCAGGTTCCAGTCTCCCTTAAGAGAGCAGCAGCGTAATTGTAGCACCTTTGGTGTTACAAATGTCCATAGGCGTAACCGCCATTCCATCAAGTGAGCCGTCTGGCTGTCTGCTGAACTCCTGCTATAAAAAAATATAAATATTATAATCTTCTTCTTTTTCAATAAATTAATGTCCTCAGCTGGATGTAGGCCTCCCCAACTCTGCGCCAGATATCCCAGTCTGCCGCCTTCCTCGTCTAGCCCCTACCGGCGACCTTGCGCAGGTCGTCGGTCCGCCAGGCTGGAGAGCCTCTTACGATACGCCGATTATAATAATGACTATTATTACCAGCTATTGATAGGGCCCCATTATACACTCCTATGACGAGAGGTAGTCCACTTGTGCTTCCTTGTTCAAGGAAAAAATTGTGAAATAGTATACCGAATGCGTTCGAGGAGCCAAATCCAAGCATCTAAAAAGAAAAAAATATTAAATAAAATTGAATGTATAAATTATGCGTATTTATTTACTCAGAAAAGTTAAAATTTTGTACAATTTCCTTATATATATTTTTTTATAAGTAATATATAAATCCAAAATCGCTGTCGGTTGGGAACGTGCCCGAAACGCTGACCGCATGTCCGCGCTGGATGGTAACTGTGTAAACTTATACATAACTAGGATTTGTCCGCGACTTAGTCCACCCTTGATAACAGTGTAACGTATATTACAGTTATTTTGCCAGTTTTTAAATTCAAAGAATATTTTCAGCAGAGCAACGGACTTTAAGTATGAAAATACTGAAAGAATAATGAATTCCAAAGATTCCCTTAAAAACCCAGGATAGGTAATGTTATTTAAAGCATAAGTACATAACAATATCTGTTCTGTTCTACGAAAAATGTTCAATAAATATAGAAACTATCATATTAAGCAAATCGTAATATCACGTGGTTTCAAAGTTAAGTTAACAATTATAAACCGACGGAAATCCTGCAGAAATTTTCAAGAGACAAAAAATACCTATCACACAATTTATTTCATGCAATTTGCTATCGATTTCCATCACAATGAAATTCGTTTTTTTTCAATTTGGCCATTTTAAATCATCCCCAGGAAAAGTTCCCGCGGAATTCCCGAGAGATAAAATAGTGCAAATTTTAAGTCTATGAATTTGGTGTCTATCAGTGATAACCGCATCGAAATTGGCCCAGTAGTTTTTAAGCGAATACCGAACAAGCAGCCAACCAGAGGAAATATCTATACATATAATAAAACTGTAGAGGTCGAATTTCTGTACAATGAAAAAAAATATAAAAACCAAGTCAGGGGGATGTAAGAAGTGAAATAGAACTAATTTATATTTTTCAATTTTGTTTGTCTGTTTGTACGGCTAATCTCCGAAACAACTGGACCGATATAAATGAAATTTTGTATGGTGGTAGCTTATATCCCTGGTCAAGATATAGGATACTTTTGATCCCGAAAAATTAAAGAGTTCCCGTGGGATAGTTAAAAAACCGCACCACGCGGTCGAAGTCCCGGACAGAAGCTAGTAAAATAATATGCATCGTGTGCCTAATCACAAGTTTACGTGTATGAAAGTGAATTAGGTTTGGTATGACAATATGTACACATATGTTCGACGAGCTAAATGGTATTTTTTATCCTGAAAAATGCAGTCCATATCGTTACCATGTGATATAGTTTCATGATATACATGTAAAAAACCGCTAGAAAATTTCCAGTAAAAATGATGTAACTAGGAGAAATTTAATCCTAATGACTAAACAAGTAAATCAAGTCTAACGAATGCGTCACTACATCTCTTAATGCCTAAGTGATAACGAGTTAGCCGTTTAGCTATTAAAAAATATTCCGGTTTGGACAACATCTAACTAGTATGCGAATCAAGATAGTAATTGATAATGTATTTATTCTTTATACTATAATAGAGACGAAATATCTTAATAGTGTATCTTCAAGGTCGAAGATTATTTGATTAACGCTATCCTTCCGACCTAATGTGCATATTGTTACAATTACTACGTGTTGGCGATGAAGATGAAACAACGTAATGAAATCTTCACATCAATATACAGTTATATTCTCTTGTCTCGTCTAATACGGCTTTGCGAGTTTCACACATCAGTATGTATGAAACCCGCAAGGCCGTGCTAGTCAAGCGTGATGGGTGTGCTGTCCGTTCCCCTAAAAAAATTCCGAGCCCCGAGCCCAGTTATGGGACGTTTACCGGGCCGTTAAAATATTGTTACGAGTTGTAGGACTCGTATTAAAATGCCGTTGGAATTATCATAGAATTTATTAGAACTATACAAACACGTATAATACAGTTAAAATATAACTGTATATAACCAGTCCCAAAGTAATATACGATTCAATCACACGCGCAAAGTCCGTCATTAACATCTTGCTTCGTTTGTGGCTATCGCTAGACTGCCTCATCCCTCCCTTGGGGCATTGCTTTATACTTTACAAATACAATATGTCTGCTCGACCGCGTGGACTGAATATCTTAGAATTACACCTGGCTAATGACTACCATAAAGTTTACAATGCACAATGGACTGTCTTTCTAATCACAAATTTTAAACACAAAGTAAACACAGAAGGTCCAAATGCCGCAAAGGTCTACAGGTGTGAATTTGTCTTTTGTCAGCGCTCAGGTCGTAACAATATTTATGTTCTTCTTCTTCAACTTCTCTTTTTCTTTCACTCCTTATCCCGTTATCATATTAATTATATAAATAATATTGTTCTAGTAGATATACATAAGATGTATATCAATTTTACATCCCGTTTTGTTTACTTCTATTGCAGTACTGATACTATCAAAGTATACATAGAAATGTTTCATCACCCCTATTTTCATAAATAATGTTAATATGTTTTTAGTTTATTCCTGCCAATACAAAATAGAATTAATACGAAAACTGCGCAATTAAAACAAATCATATTTGATATTTAAATGAAAGATATTGCCTGGCAAAACATATGTATAATCTCGCGGAAATGGCTAAGTATATTGCAGTAGGTATAATTATAGTAAAAAAATAGCATATTTATATTTGTATCTATCTGGATCAGGAAACTTATGAGAAATGTATAATAACGTTTTTATTTGAAGATTTAGATATGTAAATACTTCTAAATAGTAAAATATGAATCTCTCGAACTATGGAGTGAAAAAATCAAAATTGAGAAAACTGAAAAAACTTTCAATAATAATATTAGTTTATGGCCGTTTCCTATCTCTTACTAACCGTTCATTTGCTTTACTACTACTAATTAATTTACATATAACCAAGTTCCATACAAATATCCAATGTAGTAAGGTAAGTGAATGACTGAAACAAGATAAGTAGTTTTTGAGATGTGCTGTATTCGCTTCCACACTCATAAAAGGTATCGTACCCAAACAGCAAAGGTTTTTACCATGAATTAAACTACGTTTTAACTGTTATAAGCACGGAATTTTGTTTGATTTTTATTTCGACTGTTCGGCCATTTTTCAGTAGCCGTGATCAAGGAAGACAAAGATATCGAGAAAGATGGCCGACGCATCAGTATAAAAATCAAATCAAACGCAGCGCTTAAAACTGTTAAAACGTAGGGTAATTTGTGTGTACTCTTCGAGTCAATATAAACACCTTCAATACGTATCAATCGAAGTTTGATCAATATTTTAATGAGCATTCATAGTTGTGTATATGTTACAGTCATAGTGATTAAACAGCTATTATATATAATGACTGGTCATTATATATAATAGCAAAATTGACTAGACAATGTAATAAATTGATCACTTTATCCGGATAATATTCATAATAGCGAGTCAAAGTTAGCCAAAGTATTAAATCAAATATTTTATTATTGTAGTCTTTAAAGAGTGATACTAAATACTTGTATTGATCTCTGTGTTTTTTTTTTAAATTTTGTTCTATGGCTAGTGAGCTTTAAAGGGGTTTGAGTAAAAGTGGCTTGATTTTTTGAGTTTGCGGCCAGCGATTACATTTGTACAGTAGATAGTATACAGTAATAGAAACACTTTTTGTTTTAACGTTTTTGTCTAACATACATCGGAGCCGAAATATGTGAAAAAATTGAACCAATTTAAACATAATTAGATTTTGGGTTTTCATGCACAAAACTTTTTTAATCTGCAGTTTATGCGTTAGTAGTATTAGGGTAATAGTTCACTTTAATTAGATATGTTATATTATTTCAAAAGCCATGCACAAAAACATGAATCTTGCAACAAATAACCTTGCATGAAACTGGTACCGTAAAACGGGGTAGATAGGCACGTTTCGTAATTTTGGATGCGATTATCTTTAATTATTTTTATGTCTGAATAAACGCTTACATTATTTTCAAATGTGTCTTATCGTTAATTTTATCCTTTTGTAATATTTTCATTGCTTTTAGTCATGCATTTAGAAATAAATTGACAAAATATAAAGGGGTTTGTTCGGAGGTTGGCATGATTTTTTTATGAGCACCCACTTTTTTAGCTGTTGCTATTTTATAATTCTATACTTGAGATACAAGACTAATAAAAAAACTTGGTCCTGAGTTACATCGGGGCCGAGCTATTTAAGATCAAAATCGTGCTGCGTGAACTTAAGGTATCAGTTTTATGCAAGGTTGTTGTTGTTGCAAGATTCATGTTTTTGTGCATGGCTTTTGAAATAATCTAACATATGTAATTAAAGTGAACTATTACCCTAATTGAACATGTTTGTTATTAGAACATAGGTACTTATACACATAATAAAAAGTAGTTGTTCTTACAATTACATTTTATACACAAAACCTTTTTACAATTATATTATTTTTACAATAATATAATTATTAATCCACTAATTACATCCTATATAACTATAATCATACGCGAAAAAAAGAAAACTAAATAAAACGCTCACTATAATGACATTAAATGTGCACTTTATTTAGTTTTCGATATCGGGTTCTTCATACGCTTCGTTCTCTACATCATTTTGGTGCATACCCCATCCCAAATACCACACGATTGACATGACATGGGCACAACAACCTAATGTACGTTTTCCAACAATTCAAGACCAATAATGGCCTAAAATAGCATCCCGACCCTGAAGCCCTCGTTCTCACAAAATATAGACATAGTAAGTTCGGCTCGAAACATACCTGGATTGGATTCTTCCTCTCAAAAGCCATGGGTCGTTACAATCTAACTTAACTTTTGTGAAATCTTTCAGGTTAGGTTCTTTAAATATTTCAATTAAATAGGTTCCGTTTTTTATGTGTTCACCATAATAGCTACGTGCTTGCTCTACTTGATATGTGCCCAGGGCATAAATGATCATGATCATCATTACTTAAAACTGGAAACTCATCTCCGCCAAAATCAGCGGCATTTATAGACTGAAAATGAGCCCGTCTTCTGTTTAGATTATTTTCTAACACATATTCACTTAAGCGATTTTGATTACCAAACGTATTACGGTATACTATCGACTGTATAAATGTAATCGCTGGCCGCAAACTTAAAAAATTAAGACACTTTTACCCAAACCCCAATGTGTATAATCACCCCGTAAATTCTATTAACCCCGTTTTACAGTACTTTTAAGTTCACGCAGCACGATTTTGATCTTAAATATCTCGGCTCCGATATAACTTAGGACCAAGTTTTTTTTTAATATTCTTGTATCTCAAGTATAGAACTACTAAATAGCAATAGTTAAAAAAGTGGCCGCTCATAAAAAAAATCAAGCCAACCTCCGAACAAATTTACCCAAACCCCTTTAGTTTATAAATTAATGTTAAATAACTTTATAACAATGTTAATTAACGTAGAATTATTATCTATGACAATGTTATTTTAATTCTTAGGCAAATTGAAATAAAGTTTTGGGTGCGGTATAAATATACGGCACATTTATTTATAACTTGAGATATAAAATTAAATATGGGTGGTTATAAAAAAAATTACCACGAAGGCTAAGGCGGGTGCTCCGCTTCGCTTTTCACCCGCCTTAGCCTTCTAACCTATATTAAAAAAGTTCGGATTTGTGCATAATAAATGAATGTGCCGGAGTACACGGCACAACAACATACAACCCATAATTTTATAATCTTTACCTATACCTACTTGTTTTATTACATTATCCAAGGCTTCGAAGATATTATATAAAATTGCTAGTTAATGTGATTAATTCTGTGTCAATTATCACTTTATCTAAATTGAGTAGACATTATAAATAATAGCTAGATAATATATATAATATCGGGTTTATTACTTTGGCTGTATCATATACACTAAATAATAACAGAGGCATTGACTGATAATATGTTGTTTACAGCTGTAATAATATAATAACTATTCTCATTAAAGCACAATTTCTGTCCTTACTCGTACATTATCTTGATATATAAAAATTAATGTTTGTCTCTATGTCCTTTATAGAATCGTAAACTATATATTTGATCATGTGATGATCTTTAGCAAAGTTGTTGTGCATGGGCCAAAGAAGGTTTCTGAGTTGATTCTTAATTGGACTCTGTAGGTGGCGCTGCTGTCGGCATATCGATTGAAGCTCTTCCTGGCAGGACGACTTCTGCCGCGACAGCTAGTGTATGATAAATAAAACCTTTTTAACATTTGGAATTTTTTCTCGAAAGTCTAATAAGATCACGTATTCGTGTCTTAAGATATTAAAGGTCAAATATTCCGAAAAACGATTTCTTTGCAAATATCTCGCTTCCTATACATTAAAAGATATTCGCATGTATTATTACATTGTAAGACATAAAATTAGTAGCAGGAAATTTATAGATAATAAAAAGGTAAAAAGCAAGAGTCATGGCATAAGATGGCCTTCATCCGACAATAGATGGACCCTCACATTAGGAAGAAGAAAAACAATCTAGAAATTATTGGGAAATAAAGGCATTTTTTTATTATTAAATTCAAAGTATTGCAAATTATAAAGACCATTTTAACTACCTACTCGAATTTTTTTTTAGACATGCACACGAAAATCCTAAAATAGTATACTTACATCAAAAATTCAATTTTAAATTTTTTTGTCTGTCTGTCTGTTCCGGCTAATCTCTGAAACGGCTGAACCGATTTTCATGAGACTTTCACGGGCAGATAGCTGATGTTATAAGGAGTAGCGTAACTTCTAAAATTAGAGTTTCGCGAAAATTAATCAACATGGATAATTACGTACATACACATACACCGGTGAATTTTTCGTCAAAATGGACTCTGAGACCCCTTTGAGCGTTTTTCGTTATTTCGTATGGTTTAGGATGTGGCCCTGAAGAGTCAATTGAAAAATATTAATTAATTATACAGTGGCACCACCACGAAATCTTCTTTCGGCCTATAAAAACTTTTCTTCTATTCATTTAAATTTGAAGGCGTGTTCCTTTTTTCGCACGCACGTCAATAAGTAGTTCATTGTCATTTTATCAATACAATAAATATAATCGATATATAATAATATTTTATTAATTATATAACAATAATTATATAATAAATGAAATATAATAAGTAAATATATAAAATAAATTAACATAAAATAAATATAAAATATAATTAATATCCCTCCGCGCCGCACCGCTTACTTACTAAATATTGTAAATATCTTTAATAAATGAATATACGATACTATACTATAAGACACACCGCAAGTACAAAATAAAATAAATGTACAGTTTGTACACTCGCTCTTGCTTGTAGTGGTGGATGCTGGCAGTAGTTGGTGGAATGCTGGTGCTTTCTTATAGTACAGTGGAGAATGAAGAAATGATGCCTGGGTTCAACTTAGTGGTAGTTGAAGTTGTATGTTACGACTAATAGCAACTCGTAGCGACTTGATAGCAACTCAATCACAGAGTATTGTGAGCATTATTTATACTAATATTAAAGTAGCCTAGAGTAGGCCGCAGCGTCAGCAAAACGCTGTACGTTGAACCGTACAATAAACATATATATCTATACATATAATAAAACTGTAGAGGTCGAATTTCTGTACAATGAAAAAAAATGCTAAAAACCGAGTCAGGGGGATGTAAGAAGTGAAATAGAACTAATTCAGATTTCTGTTTGTCTGTTTGTACGGGCTAATCTCCGAAACCACTGGACCGATTTAAATGAAATTTTTTGTGGTGGTACCTTTTATCCCTGGTCAACATATAGGATACCTTTGATCCTGAAAAATTAAAGAGTTCCCGAGGGATAGTTAAAAAAACTTTCCACGCGGACGAAGTCGCGGGCAGAAGCTAGTATAATATAAAATAAACACACAAAATACTATACTATAAACCACGTTTCGCCACTTAAATAAACATATATACAAGACTAGCTGCGCCCGCGACTGCACTTCAATTCACGCTATCTTTATAAATTATAGCCTATGTGTTATTCTGATGCTATATGACTGTAAAGTTTCATCAAAATCCTTTTAGTAGTTTTTGCGTGAAAGAGTAACAAACATACATCTATACGTCCATACATACATTCTTACAAACATTCGCGTTTATAATATTTATATATAATATATTATTATAGGCAAGATATAGCATAAATAAACTATCAAGTGCATTTGTGAAGAGGAAGTGAAAGTGAGAAGCAGCTGCACTTCATGCTCATTAACCAGGTACGTGCTCATTCTCAAATTCCCTTCCAAATTGTCCAGCACTCCTTTTCCTGTAAAATTGACACAGTTCGCTTAACACAAATCCAGCGCTGCCGCAACACACACTTTTATGCTTTTGCAATGCAGCGACTTTGTTAGTATGACTTTGTTATTATGTAAACATGTTTATTTCCTTCAATCACCCACAATTATTGACTGAATAAGTTTCCTGTTGTAGATTTGGTATGATTTGATTTTGAGAATGTATGTAGAAGTACTTTTTTGAATATTAATGTAGAGGTATTTTTTTGACAAAGGAAGATCGATAAAATAATAAACTGCGGTCAAACTTTTTTTAGCAGTTTTATTAAATATGCAAACTGCTAATGATAACAAATTTATTTAGATCTTTATGCAAACCAGACAAACATTCGTTTTATGGGCACGTGTAAGTTTGGTTTAAGACACCAGTCGCTTCTGTGATACTAAATGCAATCTATACGATTGATCTGTACGATGCGATCTATACCTACATTCTAAATAAACTTAATTTATAACACTCAAATTCAAACATGCCAGTATTAATTTGTATTTGTATACTTACCTACTTTATTGTGACAATAAGAACAATAGATACGCATAAAAGTAAAATTCTTAAAATTTAAATATAGAATTTATGTAATCTACAACACAAAAAAAATACAAATAATCAATTACAAATTAGTATATAATAGTATATAAATTATTTCCTTATTCTAAAATAGTTGAGTGTTAAATTAAGTGAGATCGAAACCTGGCCACTAATGCTGGAACACAACTCAAGGTTGTTTTTTTGGGATACCCTAGACCACGGGTAGTAGCCATCCAGACGGGCAAATACCCTACCACCTGGCTGGAGGTTGTTTTTCCGGCACCACAAGTCGCCCTGGCGCAGGAAATTGCATTCTTTGTGTTCCTGCCCGGATATAGACTTGCAGGGAACTTCCCGCCGAGGTTTTCCCCCTGCGCTACGACATGGGGATCATTTAAGAAAGCCGAACATTTCTTTCAGGCCGGCAACACATTGGCACCGCCTTTGGTGTTGCAAACATTCATAGGCTACTATGACCACTTTCTGGTATCAGGTAGGCCATTAGCCTATTTGCCAGTTTTTAGAAATAAGATCTGTTGGCCGTTTAGTGGTAAAAAATAATGAACAGTGAACTTCATGGGTGAACTGTGTGAAGAATGGTATAATTATTAATGATGTGACAGCGAACGTATGCAAGAATAGAGGAGTATACATAGTATGAAAGAAAAAACGAATTGTGCCTACCCCAATTCGTTGGGATGAGGGGAAAGAAAAAAGAATATTCGTATAAATTCCTTATCAATTCGCTCAATTTATTTAAAACCACAAAACTCTTATTAAGCAGAAATTACACTACTTCATTTCTGTCTTTCAATTTGTATAAAAATCAGACTTTTTTTTTTAAATGACCTTAATTGTTAAAAGCGATCTCGTAAATTACTTTTTTTAAGTTTCGATTATTTTTTTCCTTCTTTTTTTATTTCATTGTAAAATATTGCAACTTTGTTATTTGTATTTCTATTAGTAAATACATCCATAAACAAAAATATTTTATACTTATAAAATCCACCATCATTTGAGAAACACCATTAAATAACAAATAAACGTTAAATAATATTATGTAACTTTTTTAACCATTAAACCAACCTACGTTTGTTTATTTTTATTTTTAATTGCCAATGCCTTATTTCTATCAAAATCGAAAGATAGGAATAGAACGACATTTTCGTCATTTAACGTCTTTCGTTTTGTTTTAATTTCTGTCCAGCTGAAGCCTGTCATCTTCAGGTGTTTTTTCATAAAAAATGTAAAAGTTCTTCCGAAATAGAATTAAAATTTAAGCTCAGTGAAGCCGCAGTAAACCTCTAGTTTATACAAGTATTATGTATACATCTAGTTAGTTAAAAAACAAAAATCAAATCATTAATTAATTCAAAATGAGCCAATTTAACGAATTATTTGTTTATTTTGTACCTATAGTTCCAGTCAAAACATAAAATACAAGGTAATTATTGTATAGAACGGGTTCGCGTAATAGAATAAATAATTAATATTAGTATTACACAATGTTTCAATATGTTGTAGATTAGCATATTGTTTAGAAACTACCGGTTAAATTGGAGGTTTACCTTCTATTTTCTTTACCATTTTTATCACCTGGCTTTTTTATACATGACATTGGCAAAATTAATGCATAAATGGCGTTGCAATCATGATTTAAAGATAAATCTATAACTTTCCGGTGAACGAATTTCAAGTAGCGGGGTGGTGAAATGGGGAAGGAGCGAGGCATACTTACGCCAACTACAACCCCTATGGTCCGGAGATCTTCAGTTTTTTTAATAAACTTAACTTGTTTTTTCACTTGTATTGCAGTTACAAAGTTGAACAATCCTTTTGAAGTCTAAAAAGCCAATAATCAACAGAATAAGAACCAAGAACAGCGTATTTTGTCAAAAAATTAAGAAAAATCACAACAGAGCACATTTACATACACTACAAGAGTAACCATGAAAATATACAAAATAGCGGCTAATAAAGACGAAATTATAAATCGTGTGTATAAAATAAATAGTAAATGGTTACAGTCGCTTCTGGCACCCGCCGACCGCTACCACGGCCAGCTCGCTTCGCTCTCTCGGCTCCTGCGCTTTGGTCTGAAGCTAACCTAACCTAAATCACTGTTCTAGTAATTGGTCGCGACCTTTCACCACCCATCACAATAATGTTAGTGAAAAATAGGTGAGTTTATATTTACAAAAATAAATATTTCAAGAACTCCGGACTCTAGGAGTTGCATAAAGAGTAAGTGCACCTTCCCCCCTGCCCACTACGCCCACCCACTACTCAAAATCTGTGCACCGGACAGCTGAGTAGCAGCCGAAAAAAAATATAATTCTTGTATTACACGGTTCATATCTGTCTTTTAATTTGGATGAAGAAACCAAAGTGATTAATCACGTAATATTGAGCCATTGAATGGCGTATTTTTTACTTCTGCTTCTTCTAGTCTATATGAGCTTCATTAAAATATACCTATTTAAAATTATTTTAAATCTTCACACACGTACACACACAGAAATTCTAAGTAAATAGCCGTGGTAGCTCGCTGGTTACGCACTTGTGTCCGAAATTCAAAGGGCACGGGTTCAAACCACATAGGCAAATTTTCTGGCCTAATGTGCGTATGTTTACAAGTATCACGTGCTAACGGTGAAGGAAAACATGGTGATAAAATCTTGGACATTGAGATAACCGACGTGCGAAACTCGTCAATCTGCGTTGGACAAGCGTGGTGGGTATATTGTCCGTAAATCTATAAGTGGGGGGCCGAGCTTAGCAGTGCGATGTTTAAATACTGTTTTTGTTATTATTATTTTTGCAGGAGTTCAGCAGACAGGAGACAGCCCACTTGGTGGAAAGCGGTTACCATCGCCTATGGACATTTGGAACACCGAAGGTGCGCTACAATTACGCTGCTGCTCTCTTAAGGGAGACTGGAACCTGGTCACTAATGCCGGAACACAACTCAAGGGTGTTATGGCGACATACTCTAGACCAGGGGTGGTAGCCGTCCAGTCGGGCAAATGCCCTACCACCTGGCTGTGGGTTGTTTGGTCGCCTCTTACGACAGGCCGCCCGGCCGCAAGAAATTGTATTCTTTCTCCGTTCCTGCACGGAAAAAATATTATATATATATATATATATATATATATATATATATATATATATATATATATTCACGATAGTCGTAAATCGGTTCTAAATCTATTAAAAAAATTCATGCCAAGTTATAGGTCTTAATTTTAATTTTAACCCCCCCCCCCCCCACCGATAACCAAACTTTTAAATGGAAATAACAAGGGAAAAATCTGTTATTACTTTGGAAATTTTTACGTCATGAACGGATGAACAGATCATGTCGACAAACAATAATTGTTGTAGAAAATTTAACGCTCTACAAAAAAGGTCTCTTATGATTTTTTTGCTGACTCTAACGGTTTCTGAGTTATTTAAGGTCAATTGTGCAATGTCTGCAATGTCCATTTGTGCTTCACAAGTAAACGAAATTGTTTCGTAGAATACCATAACTAACTATTTATTTTACTTTTCTGATAATTTTGTATTACATTACATTATGTTTTTTTGTATTACAAAGCAATAAATAAAATACCGATATAATAAACCTAACTCTTCGTTTATTTACTTTTATGGTTTGGTCCATAAGGAAAAATATTTCCCATGAAATTATAGGAAACCTATACACCCTGCTATGTTTTTCTGGTGATATTCTCTTACTTTACACCCACAATAGCTAAAATATTGTGTTGTATTGGCATATTTAGTCTTGGACATCTTATGGTCCTGTAAGGGTTAAAGTAAAATCTGACAGAGGGCGGCATAATCAGTTTCTAAAATGATCTTCGTACGCCCAACCTTTAATATTCGAATATTTTATATACATAAGTTGTATCTATGTTCGAATCAACGATTGAATCCAAATCTAACGGTTGAACGAGTAACAAAATTATATTTTAAAATCGTAAAAAACTAAAATATGCACATTATTTAGAGCAAAGGTACTTCATTAAAGACTTCCTACGCTACAAGCATTAAATTATAACAAATTAGGAGATAATCAGTTTAAAACTTATATACGAGAATTTGCTTAACAACTGATTCATTTGTTTATTTCTAAAAGTTGCCAATGCCTCTAAATTTCTATCAAAATTGAAAGAAAGACATTGACCGTCTATTTTCGACATTATGGCCGGCCACGGACATGTCGCTAGGATGCTGGAGCTCCATCTTGAATAATGCTATATTGACTGTAGCCAAGTATGTCTTATTTATAGCATTAAAAACACTTAACAAATAACACAACAATTTTCGCACTCATATGTATCGTAAACTCACTACACCTGCACACATTTCATCCTTTTATGATAACTCTTTTACAGTGCAGGCTGTCAAACTTTGGAATGCGCTGCTTCTTACTGTCAGAGAGGCCAAAACATCGCCTACATTTAAGAATGCACTGAGAAAACAATAATGTTCCTTAAATAATGATAGCTAATTCCTATATTATGGACTATTAAAATACATAATAATATATGTAAGTATTTAATTTATAAAGTAATGTAAGTATGTGTATTTAATTTAATCGCCAGATTAGGTTAAACTATTCCTTAAGTTAGGTTGCCTGGAAGAGATTGTTTTACGTGATAAGGCCGCCTATTGTTTCTACCATGTCAATATTATAATTGTGCATTTTTAAAATTGTATATTTGGTGAGCAATAAAGTGTTACCTATATATCTATCTATCAAATAGCTAAATTAGTCTATTAACGTACGTATTTAACGTCATTAAAAACTAACAACAATATCGCATCATAAATAATGCATTAAACCCGTCCATCGCTACATCTGCATGAAACGGTCAATAACGATAACATTATCCTAGGTCTTAGATGAAGGAGTAACTTCAGCGACAATGTAGTTCGATACGACGTGACGCAAACCAAAAGACGCATGAAGAATGTTACGAGTCTTCGGGAGCGGCGTTAACCATTGTCTAATTCTGAATGGGTAGCCAGATCCTTAGCCAAATTGTTGGTCTTAGACTGACGCTAAAACAAAGTTATTTTTGTGGCGGCTCGTACAAGCATATCGGAATAATGAATTCGGATTTTCAACACAAATACATAATTCTTCTTTAAAAACAGTTTAAAAACAACATCTTGCAGTCGTTGTTCACTTTTAGCCAGTATTACTTTATCATTAAATTACTCAAATTTTTTAAAAAATTGTTAGTTGGATAGATAACACTTTATTGCTCACCAAAATAAACAAATACAAAAACAAAATGCATAATTACAATACTTCTTGGCAAAACAACAGGCGGCCTTATCTCTAAAAGTGATCTCTTCCGGGCAACCTAGCTTAAAAGAAATTCTTAACTAATCGCGATAAAAGCGATGTAGGTGGTGCAGAAAAGAGATAGGACTGTACAATTTAAATATACATACTTACACTAATTTATAAATTTAATACATACATAGATCCAGATACTTCATTTATCGTACGATGGTAATGGCTAAATAACAGATAAACTACAGTCAAAAGTACCACGGAAACCGGAGATAAGTGAATTTTTAATATATTATACATAATTATTCAAAAACAGATAGTACTTTCTAAGTGAGTTCCGAAATAAAGGTAATGTTTTGACCTCTCTGACAGTAAGAGGCAACGCATTCCAGAGTTGGACAGCTTGCACTGTAAAGGAGTTATCATAAAAGGATATTTTATAATTATTACCCAGCCATTAAAGTTATTTGAAAAAACACATAAGAACAACATTTTCCAAGGTCCCGTCATGAACCTTATACAATATGAATCCTTCATTAGTTAAAATGATTTTAGCATGTCAAATGTTCGATAAAAAAAAACATATTTATAAACGCTTCTCAAATCTTTTTAACAAACAAGTTTCTATTGTATATGATGTTGCCACTTCATAGTGAAGTATATTTTTATCAGGGATTTGTCTATGGTAAAAAAGCTAATGAAAAAATATGAACGTCAACATGATGCCCACTTGTACGGCAACGTGCAGGAAAGTGGCGAGGAAAGTATAGTGACACCAACTTATCTGTAGAACGGCCAAAAGTGGAACTACTGACGCCATTTTGAAAACGTCATTTTGTTGTTGTCAGTCGTTGTAGTCAGGTGTTCAATCGCGGGTTCTTCTTTTACTGAATATTACAAATATTTTGTGTGAAAATCATGCCGAAAGCAATCAAAAGTGGCGTACGAGAAATGGTTATCAAAATGAAATCATTCTTTGATGCAGAAAAGGAGCATGAAGCCCCAATAATACCATTTGTTCATGTCCACCAACGCATTGCAGCCGCTACAGGTCAGTGTTACCAGATTATAACTTAATGAATCGATATAAAATTGATATATTTTATTTATTTATTAAGTAACCACAGTATCACAATTTCATTTTATAATGAAATATTTTATATTCATTGAATAATGAAAAACTAGATATTGCCTGCGACTTCGTCTATGTGAAGTTTGGTTATTGTTTTTCCGAAGCAACTCTAATGTTTTGGGATAAAATTCCACAGGGGATTTGTGAATCTAAACAGTGACGTTTATCATTACACGCCCACTTTCTGAAGTTTTATTTGTTTAATTACTATTGTACTTCTCTTTTAGGTATTGGTCTTTCAACAATTTATAAAATTGTACAAGAAGGCGAAACGGCTGCAGAAACGGGTCCAAAATAACAACACCAGGAAAATCGAGACGAAGGACATGTGGCAAAATTGACGTAGACAGTTTTGATCAAGGGGTAATCAGGCGAAAAGTGCATGAATTTTATGCGTTTAAAAAGGAATTGCCTACTATAAATAAACTACTTACAGTACTGAGAGATGAAATAAATTTCAAAGGTGGCAGGGAAACACTTCGAAAATTGTTGCGAAAAATTGGCTTTCATTATCGAAAAACACAAAGCAAACGCAAGGTTTTAACGGAGCGTAATGATATTTCGGCGTGGAGAGCTAAATATTTGCAAGAATTAAAACAAAACTCATTATCAGCAAATCCTCGTCCAGTAGTATACTTAGATGAGACGTATATACATTCATCACATACCACTAATAAATGTTGGCAAAGTCAAGAAACAGATGGAACTCTAAAACCTGTGTCTAAAGGGCAACGTTTTATTATTGTTCATGCAGGTGGAAAAATGGGGTTTGTCCAAAACGCTAATCTTGTATTTAAGTCACATACAAAAAGCGGTGACTACCACGATGAAATGAACAACACAAACTTTAAAAAGTGGTTAACTGACAAATTACTACCAAATCTTGAAGAACCATCCTTGATAATAATGGACAACCCTATCACAGCATTCGAGTGAATAAAACACCAACTACAAACACAAACAAACCTGAAATTCAAAAATGGTTAACTGATAATCACCTCGATTTCACGTCAGAATTAACCAAACCACAGTTGTTGGAGATTGTCAAACGAAATAAACCTAACCCTGTGTATGAAATTGATAGTTTATTAGCACAACATGGCCACAAATGCTTACGATTACCAGCGTATCATTGTGATCTAAATCCCATTGAGATGGTATGGAGTTCAATGAAAAGGAAAGTAGCAGAAATAAACATAGAGCACAAAAATCAAAATATGCAAAAATTAATAACTGAAGCGTTCAATTCTATTGGTGTCTCAGAATGGCAAAAATATTGTGCTCATGTGAATAAAATTGAAGAAGAATATAGACGAAAAGACGTATATTTAGATCAGCCCTTTGTAGTCCATTTAGACAGTGACTCTGACACTGATAGTGACAGTGATTCAGATTTTGAGGAAATTAGTGGAATATATCCACTGGACCACACTTATGGTATTAGTGCACATATTTCGTCTGCCTTAGATCATAATTACTGCTTGAAAGGTTTCGAGTGAAACGAAAAATCAAAATAAATAAAGCTTGATTTAATGTGTTATAATTAAAAATAAGAATTTAAAAAAATACTGGTTTGCTTTAATAATTCCAAGGCCAAATGGCTAAAAAACCCTTACAGTTAAGTCCTTTTTCTTTATCTTTCATGTACTTATATATTCTTTTATCTGTGATACCGAGCAAATCACGAACAGTAAAAGGCATATTTACGAATAATAAAAATGGCTGAAGTTGATTATTTTTATAATAGGTGGCAACCCTTTTCGATCGTAGCGCCATCGCTACATTCTACAGATAAGTTGGTGGCACTATACACAACGCGAGTATGATAGGACCTCTATAGTCAATGGATATTCTTGTATCACACAGGAACTTGAATATTAATGAAAGTTCGCACTGGCTGGATACACAGATAGAGAAGAAGAATACGTTCTGACAGATCGAATGACAAATAATAATCAGCTAATAAAAATCCGCCATTTTTTTACTTTAAAGAGGCGTTAAAGTAGAATGCTAGCTATTTTAAATTTGCAAGGATTATACAGTGTTTTAGTGCTAAAATTCGATTATGAATACCAATTTGTCCATAATGAGTTTTAACACTTTATTATGCTTTGATTAACGATACTTAGCGTAAAATAGTAAAGAGTTTTAACGCTAACATGTGTTTATGAATAATTTTTTTTGACGATTTCACTTAAATAAGCCTTCAATCATATTGTAACTCTTTATGAATAAGGCCGTTAACGTATACCTATGTAACATTAGACCTTAAGTTACCATTCTATTTATTACTATTTAAGAACTATAGCAAACAAGTTATTTTTTGTCTTTAAATTATAATTTGTGCTAATTAAATTATACATTTTAGTGGTCGAGTTCCTTGTATTTTAAACTTTTGAAGTGACTGCTTTAAACTTAACACATAATTACATTATTAAATACTTTAAATAGAAATATATGCATAATAATATAGAACGCATAATATTATAATAAAATAATACTGTAACAGAACTGACTATTTTAGGCTGCTAATCAACATTCTGTAACATGCTTGTATTTGAATTTGTTATTTGTGAATTCATTTAATAAATCGACTTTTTATATATTTACTAAAGAATTTTGTTGAGAAAAAGCTAAATCAAAATGGCATTCGACTTACTCACTGTCACTGTGATTTCAGCTGAAATCTACAACATTGTAGGGTTACTATTCTTATGTTTAGGTAGGCACTTACATTTACTTTTTACCTAGTAATACACTGAGTATAGTCTGCCCATATAATATATAAATTAAATATCTTTGTGTCACCTGTCCATCACCGGAAAAATAATATCAAATATATTTACGTGTTTTATCATTTAACGTTACGAGCCGAAGAAATATTTCCAAACCCAATAAAAGCTTTAATATCCATATAATATTTTATAGAGGAACTCAATGCTAGAGCCTGACTCGCAAACAAAAACTTATTTAAATAATATTAAAAGCTCTAAAATAAATAACTACAAAATATAGCAAATATCACCGAAATATAAGCAAGGAACAAAATTAACAATCAAATAAAGATATACAACAAAAAATTCAAACAAACATGACAATAAAATTAGAAAAACTCACGAATGTAAATCCAACACCGATAGCAACTAAATATCCCCAACCCCCATCAGGAGGGACCAATCCCTTTTTAACCCCCTTATTTTCGTTGCCGTCTAAATGAGCGAATGCCTCATCCATTTTCACTTAACACTTGACTATTAACCACAAAATAACATGGAGTAAATTTTGTGCGTGAAATTTAATTATAAAGGACATCAGCCTATCCGCGATGTCATTTTTACCGCGAGGAAGGATAGCACGTCCTCACATTACTGTATCTGCCATCACATTAACAACAGTCTATAGTTTCTGTCGTATTGTAACCGCAAAGGAACGATCGAAATCTGTATCAAATTTATTCGTCGTTAATGTAATATTAGATTAAACAAGAGTCGATATTCATTCTAAATTTAATTTAAATATGCAAATTACTGTCTATTTCAAATACGACGGTATGGTTGATACAATCCATAGAACGTAATGTACAGCAATGTCTTATTTTTTACGTCTCTAAATGCCTTTAGTAATTAAATGTAAAACGTCAGGTACATAATAAAATGTTACACGACAATTACGCAATAATTTGAAACATATATGTAAAGTTGTTACATACTTACCAGTAACCGCTTTCCATCAAATGGGCCGTCTGCCTGTCTGCTGAACTCCTGCAATACAAAATACATACTAGATAGATATTTATTACCTACTGACATTTGTCCGCGACTTCGTCTACGTTGGCTCGTTAACAAAAATTACTTACTATTTTTTACTAATTACTACTATTATTTCCAGCAAGGCAATGAATTTTTAGGACGGAGATACATGAACGCCAGAAATTTCTACAAAACCCGAGATAAGTAATATTACTTAAGGCATACATAATTATATCTGTACTAAAAATGTCTTATAAGTATAGAAAATTTCATATCAAGCAAGTCCCAAAAATCACGTGGTTTCGAAGTTAGGAAATCTCGGGAAATATAAAAAACACCGGATTAGTCAGGAATGCGAATTGTTCTGTAGTACCAAACTAAGCCGTAATAAGAGTAATATGATTAATTTTCAAGCTATTTTAGCCATGCGATCGATTGTCAGAAAAAAACCAGGATACCAGGATATACCAGGATCACCAGGAGATAATGAACCACGGCATCAAAAAAAGATCGTAAGTTGTTATTCTAGTACAAATCGGATCAATATCAACCAATTTTATACGCCCTAACCCCATTAAGCCATTCCTAGGTAAATTCTCGCGGGACTCCCGGGAAACAAAGTACTGCAGCATTTAAAGAAGAACCTAAACTATTGTTTTAGTAAAGTCATATACAAATTAGGTAATTTTATGTATATAAACCATTGTAAATCACTCCCGGGAAATTTCCCGCAGGATTCCTAGGACACAAGGTTATCGTAACATTTAAATTACATCAGTTTCTTCAAACAAAACAATTAATTTAAAATGGTTGTATCAGCAAACTTTAGTTAAGCCCAATTAATGAACCACTTAAGGAACCCATGCATGATGCTGCAGGCCTGCAGTAGACGGAGGATTGCAGGACTCAAGAGGCGCCCTGATCTGTGATGCAGAACGCAATGCAGGCTGCAACAACACTCACAGTCTTGCATTATGCAGCGGACTGCAATGCAGGTTCGAGAATGGTGGCCCATTCACGGTCCTAATATAATATAAAAGATTAATTATATTGAGTGTCAGACTTGTCAGAACTAGCTGGAGACTCGGATCCGTATAACGTATGGAAATAAGCCTTAACAGCTCCGTTAAAGCTCATGACAACGCCAACATACTTCAGAATTTACGGGCGATTGCGAACATTCCACAGATGCAGTCTTTTCCACATGCATTATTATTTTATTGTGAATAAAATGAACTAGTATTTAAAAAAAACTATTTATCTCTCTTTTATAAAGATATAGATATTTTTTATCCTGTTTTAATAAAAATTGAAGGAGTAAAATGGTTTTCAGTAGTTTGGAAATGTTTTGGTGAATTTTCACTTTTTATTTTAACTTGAGACAAGTTACAAAAAACCAACCTACGTCTCATATTATGAAGATTTATGATTGTTTTTTAAATTATTGATCATTAAAGTAAAGGTGTTTCCTTTGCACGCTCCACTTTCGGTCTTTTGCGGCAACAAGAGACTTATCTTTATTTATTAATTTAGGATTTGAGGGCAAAATTAGATACCAGTCTATTAGCCCAATGAAAACATTGACAGGTTCCTTATAGGAAACCCGGAGATGAACATAAGATGTTTAATACGAGTAATTTATGATATTTACTGTTGTGTTTAAACGACAAACCTTAGCATATTTTTAAATGAATCAGCTCCATCTAGTCTCGTAAGAAATAATAACTTGTAAATTACATTAAAAAATACATACTCGGACTACTTGGGAACAAATATCTACTTACTTCTACTGCACTGTTCTTATATCTTACTATTCATTCGATTCATCAATTGCCTTAGCATCGGCTAAGTTTTGGCCTTACTTGTATTTTTTCATTGCGAAGCTGGCAAACAGGCAAGGTCTTGCTCATGGAAAGTGATGACTATCGCCTATAGACCTTTACAACACCAGAGACGAAGCCAACTCGTTGCCAGCCTTTAGGATGAAGTAAAGAGGATCAGACAAAAGAAATGGGATAGTAGGGATGGAATAGTGGGGATGGTAAGATATAGCTATATGTTACTTTTTAGTGTCTAGCTATGTATGGGTAGACCTACTAAAGGTGCCGCACTCCTTAAAAAATATAGGTCCCAAGAAACGGGAACAAAATTTTTTTCGTAAAACGAAAACTAATAGGCCAAACTATGTTAAATTTTTAGGGGACCAAATGGAAACTATTCCGCATCAAACTAAACAAGAATCACGTAAATTGGATCATAACTCTCAGCGTAATCGGTGTACATATGAAACGGAATGGAAAAAATTTCATAAAAAATTTTCATAAAATGAAAACTACTGGGCCAGACTATGTCAAATTTTTAGGGGACCAAATGGCAGCTATTCCGCGTCGAACAAAAAAGAATCACGTAAATCGGATCATAAATCTCGGAGTAATCGGTGAACATACACAAAAAAAAGATTCCGACGACAACCTCCTCCTTTTTTAAATCGGTTAAAGAATAATGTTTTAAGAGAAATTCAAATTAAATTACTTAGATTGATGCAAAACAATAGATTTTGTGACATCACGCATATTTCACTACACAGTTGAAATTTTCAACACAAATATATATGCATATATTTCTTCGATAAAATCATACAACTTTTATTAATTATACATTTTTATAAAACTGCAAAGCAAACAATATCCATTAACTTTTCGCCGAAAACTCTATGTACTGGTTTGTCTATAATAAATGTATAAGTTCTTTAATTGCCCTTAATTGGTAATATTGGTGTTCAATTAGTATTTCGAATATGTAATGTGACCTTTTTATTGCGTAATATATGTAACCTCACCTACCTATTAAATTAAACAAAGAATCTGCTTAAAGCATCATATGTGTTTTGGTTGTTAATTGTTTTGTTATCTTCATTTTCATTATTTCTTTGTTTTGCCTCAATTAAATGTTTTTGTTCTTTCATTTAGAAATTAGAATTTCCAACGTTACGTAACATTTATATAGACAGTTGTGATACCATTTTTTAGAAGTGAAATCCTATGTACACCGCTAGGCATGTTTTGGGAGTCTCGCACTCTCTGGCAACTGCTGGAACGGAATACACAGTAAATCATACGACTATCCTGGTGTCCATGGCCTATGAGTTCGGGAGTTTACTTTTTTTTGTTACATGAGATCTGCAGACAGGCAGACGGCCCACCTGTTGGAAAGCGGTTACCATCGCCTATGAACATTTATAACACCAACCGTCCTACCAATGTGCTGCCACTCTCTAAAGGAATACTAGAAACTGACTACTATCACCAAACACAACTTAAGGTTGTTATGGCGGCCTACACACTGCCGTAAATAGGGCGAAGACTGTGAGGGGCGCAAGAGTGGCTAGACCAGGCAGGACTTTTATTTTTTCGGTTTGCTCCTAATAAGTTCCCGCTGCGCCCCTAGTGCTCGATTCCAAGACATACTTACCTACATGCCAATATTATAAAAACGTCTGTTAAATTAGATAAAACATCGCGTTAATTTTTTGGTAGCGCAAGTGTGTATTTATGTTCTAGTTCTTTAAAAAAAAATATTTTTCTTCCAAAATATTAGATAATTCGTCTACCAACACCAAGGTCCTTGTGCGTTATTTTATCACCCTGAATGAAATAAAGTTGGCCTATATATATAGCATTGCTCTAGCTAGGGTCCCTAAGATATCTAAATAAAGCAAGGGCGCAGTTATAGAAACACACATAGGGCGCATAAAAGGCTATTTACGGCACTGACTCTATCTGGCTGTGAGGGTGTTTTTGTCGCCTCCTCTCCTCTTTCTCCATTCCTACACGGACAATACTACAACTAAAGGCAATAAATTGGGCAGAGCTAGTGGTAATAAAAGTAGACTAATTTCGTTATTTGGCTACGGAACCATAGAATATAATACATTTATTCGGTAACATCCCATATTATAACAATAATTACTAAACAAGCTCTTATTCAAACAAATTTGCGTTAAAAGTATTTTTGAAGCTTTAGAACTGAATATAAGTATGAAATGAGAGGGCTTCTTAAACGTGTTTTAATACCTTTTTCGAGTTGCCCCTAATCAAAATTTTGCAAAAAAAGAAATAGATATTTACTAGTTGAAAATATTTAAAAAATGTAATGAATGATTGTTTTCGAAATATAAGTTTTGAAAGAATGTATTTTTATCTCTAACATGGTAAAACTAGTCGCAATTATTTCGTTATTTATTGCTGTTTTGGCAACACTTATCAAACATTTGCACGTCATATTGCACTAAAGTTTTAAAGAATTAAAAATATGATCTAAGTTAAATTATATAGTAAGGGGCCATCCATTACATTAAGGAGAGAGGGGATGAACGGAGTGTGACATTGTGTGACAAGGGGTGGTAGGGGTTCTAATTTTGGTGACAGCACATTTCAACATCTAATATATTTAAGGTATAAAACACGAAATATAAACTATTTTATGTAAGTATACTTAATTTTGTTATCACAGAATAACAACTATAACGGTACATTTTTATTTATTAGCGTTTCAGCTAAGTACGGATTTTATTTCATAAAAATTATATAAATGAAAGAAATTCAAAATCGCAATACGCGTTTTGAATTGATTGAATAATTTTCAACAAAGGCGCATTTTCTGCATATTTACTGGGTATTTTTAATACGCTTTTATTAGCTTCATACGTATGTTAGTATGTAACGCAATCTTTGAACATGATTTTGACCCCCTTCAAAATGTCGGATTAACTCGAAATTTGGCATACCTATTAAGGACCGATGACAATTCAATATTTTAAACAGTTTGATCCGTTATCCTTACTAGGATAATCAGGATTAGCGATTTTTTGTGAGCATATGACAATTACAGAGACCGTCAAGGTGAAACACCGCTCTTCTATGCAATAGCTAATAGCTTGCATGGTATCAATAGTTTATTTATTAATAATGTACAAAGTGCCAATGTTATTCAGTAACGTCACGGTTTTTTTTTTTTTGACTTGACTTTATGTTGTTGGTCCGAAGACCTCACAACTTTACCGGGGTCTTTGGGGCGAGCGCCTTCGCTAGGCGAAGGCACTCGAGCCCGGGGGCAACTTGCTTGAGGGAGCTCCCTAGGGAGCTTTACCTCGGCTGGACTGTTGCCATGAGAGGGGGATGAATCTGATGATGCCCGCCAATGGGCGACACAATGAACTAATTGAGAACGGGCGTCGGGTAATATAAAGCCCGAGAAGAAGGATCCCGGCGGAGCGGGATCGGCGGTTCGCGGCGGCCTACGCTATCTTACTGCCGTTTCGCGACGTGTTATGGCTGGGAAAGAAGAAACGGCGAAAGAAACTTCCCAGCAACACGCCTAGTCTATCCTGTGGGGGGGCTATGTCTCCTGGCGTCCCTCTCGAGGACGTGGAGAGATCGTGATTGGCGTTGTCTGAGACGCCGCCGTCTATGTCTGTCTGTCGGTGCCTGCCAGCCTGCCGTCCTAACCGCGGGCGGGCTGATCCGGGCCAGCCGTTTTGTAATAGCGTCGACCTTGTCCGTAAGGACATTGCGCGGTCGTCGCGCACGAGAGCCTTTCGCCGAGGCTTGTAATCGGACGCGGACACGACGAGCGGATTTCGATGGTGCGGCGCGAGATCGAAATACTTACGCGAGAGCGACGTAATGTAGTTTTTTGATGGAGGGAAGCTCCAGATCGCGGTGGAGGTCGACGTTACGCATATAGAGGGGAGCACCGACGGCTCTGCGCATGAATTTATTCTGCACGATTTGCAGTTTATTTAAATGGGTAGGCTTGGCATGGCCGAATACCACACTCGCATATGTCATGATCGGGCGGATGCATGTTTTATATAGAGTAAGCTTGTGTCTGAGGGACATTTTGCTTCGGTTATCTATCATGGGTGCTAGACGACCCATCACAAATCGCGCTCTATTTCGGACTATAGTGATATGCTCGTTGAAGCGCAAGTTCTGATCTAGGGTGACACCCAGGTATTTGGTGTGCTTTGCCCAGGGAATTTCTTGGTCATAGAGCGAGATGGCTTTTAGGCGAAGGGAAGCGCGTTTGGGGGAGCGAAGCGTGCCCGGGGAAAAGAACATTGCTGCGCTCTTCTCCGGGTTCACCTCTATCCTCCATTTACGAAACCAACGTCACGGTGTCTGTGCCGTAAGGCGTAAGGCACATAAGCAATATAGCTTAAATTAGAGGCTTTACTCTGGAATGACTTTCATCGTCCGATAAATACGTGAAGAATAAGATAAAATTTTAATAACAAAAAGGAAGAATAACGATTGATTTATAAATACGATTACAAAATCTATATAACACGAAAATAAATTAAATAGACCTAGTAAAATACATTTAAATATTTTAAAAAAAAACAAACGAACGAAAAAAGTCGTTGGAGAATAAAGGTGATTTGATGCTCAGACGAAATAATATTATTCGTCAAAGTTTTGATGGTAGGTACATTTTAAAATGTCAACAGCGTTGAGATGACGTTTATATGATTTAAGGTCGACAGTTACATTTTTACAACTACTTTTTTTCTATTGTAATAGATTCGCGAATATTAGAATCATAATCTCGCTTGATGTTTATGTTAACTTAGATTGGTCTTAGAAAGCATTTCTTAAACAGCCTGGGCATTATTTATTTGTATTTCATTGGTTTTTGGATAAATATCGAGTTTGATTAGTCATACTTGCCGAGTCCCAACATACCTAGTCAAACAGTGCCCAATAGAGATCTTCGTGATTCACCTCTATAATGATAGTCGACGTTTTAACTTTCCTTTTTAAAAATTGTTCTATAAAACGTATCTATATAGTAGTATAGTATTAGTAGTAGAACATTCAAATTTTGAAATAATATTCAAGTAAATATGCATCAGAAGAAAGCCGGATCCATATAATAGAAGCCTCAGACAAACTAGAAACTAGAGAAAAACGAAAATGACTTCGTCTTCTTCGTCATTCAATCGCAGTTCACTACTAGTATAGTAAGCCTCATCAAGTATCCCCCACATAACTAGGTCTCCTGCCTTCCTCATCCAATAATTGCCGGCCACCTTACATTAGTCATCAGGCTGGTGGAGCGTCCTATACCTACTATTACATTTACGCTATCTCCACTTGCATACACGTTTGCTCTACTAAAGTACTATATGATCCAAAGCAAAATCAAATGCTTTAATATTTATTAACATTTTAACAAAAATAGAACACAGACCAAAGCGAATACCGAAAACTTGTTACCTAGATTTACTTTAGGTATTCAAGCTGGTGAGCACGGCGGGGAACGACTTGTCGATTCCAAATATCTCAATTTAAAAAGATATTAGAGCATTAAGTTGTTAATAACAATATATTTAGTGTAAAATATACATAAGTGCTGATAATAATAATTGATTGTTTGTTTATAAAACCATGCCAGGAAGCCCGTCAGTTATTGTCAATTTATGATTGAATTATATTAACTTAATGCCATAATTACATAATTCAATCATCAATATGCCAACGTTAATCACCGTGTCCAATATTTGAATGGATACAAAATGTCGACTGTGGGTTTAAAAAAAAAACTGAATTTAACTAAACTATAATTAAATAAGTCGACGGTCATAATATCACTTAGGTACGAGTATACGTATAGCTCGATATTTTTGAAGTGAAACTTCTATATAGAGGGGGTCTTACGATTTTTCGCTCACGAAAAAGCGTCACAGTCACGTGGTCTAATTCTTGCATTTTTAAACTCGTGATATCTTTCGAATGTGATCTCCGAATTGAATAATTCAAAAAGTTATATAAAGGTATTGAAGCAGTCTTCAATATGAAGTTATTTATTTTGATAAGGATTAATACCAAGATACAAATAAAGAGCCTTTTCTAGCGGCGGCATTTTAATTAAAATTTTAAAATTAAAAAAAACACTTATTGTGGCATAACTATAATAGTAAGATATATAGTGTCGCGACACTTTTTGTAAATAATGATATGTTCTGCAAAGTCGTAGTACATTATTTTATTCTATCATCAATAGTTTTCGCAGCGCACGCAATTTTAGATATTTTTTTACACCTTGGGTTACATTATTGGAGTTTTAGTATGGACCCCTAATTTATTTGTAAATATAATATATCCCTATGTCATCCGGGAAACATATTCTTTGTACATGGGTAGTCTGAAAAGTTTCTGACCTAACAAAGATACAAGAGATTTTTTCAGTTTTTTTATATTTTTCAATATAGTCTCCTTGTAACTCTACAAACTTCTCCCCGTCCAAACCCGTCCAAATAGTACTCGGCGTTTTTCTCTGTAAAATAATTGTTCACATAGGTGCTAATCGCAAATTGCCTCTTCATTTGACGAAAATCTCACATCGACTCACTCAAACGACTGTTATATAACAACTGCGCGTCCAAAATGGCTGAAACTTTGGTGAGTAACTGTCAACAGATGAACAACGAAATTCACTAGCTTTTATTTACGAGTGTTGCTATCTTTCTGTTGAGGTCGGAAACTTTCAGACCACCCTAGCATATCCAAGCTAAGCAAGTTACGCTTGTGATACGGGTAATATACAACAGACCACTCTGGGGCCGATTCTAGACACCTAGATTTTACCATCACCACATTGGCCATGCCAGGAATCGAACCCGGAGCCTCAACGTTCCAGCGAGTACGGCCTGCTAAGACTTAGCCCGCTCAACCACAGAGACTATCATGCTGTGTCAGCATGTCGCTGAACAATGTTTTCGTCCTCTTACTTTCTTGCTATTTGACTACCTATTTATATTATACTAGCTGACCCGGCGAACTTCGTACCGCCATATTTTCTGAATTCCTAAAAGACTTTGTTTCATGACACAAAAACAAAATCACCATAATCGGTCCAGGTGATTAGGAGGATTCTAGAACCCGATCTCAGCGCCACCTACCGGTTCTAATTGCGAATCTAAACCATCCGGGAACCCACTCAAAGACACAAAAACAAAACCACCAAAATCGCTCCTGGTGTTTAGGAGGATTGTAGAACCCGATCTCAGCGCCACCTACCCGTTCCAATTGTGGATCTAAACCATCCCGGGACCCAGTCAAACACACACACAAAATTTCATCAAAATCGGTAATGTCGTTCTCAAGTTATGCGCTTACCAACACATTTTGCGATTTTTTTGTTCAAATAGAGATATTCCTACAAAATTTTATTAATTAATAGGTTGGGGAAGAAGTCTTTTCGCATATAGTATGTATGAACTTGTAATAAGATCTCTTTGGCTATACTATTTGTATCTGGCTGGTTTTGGTATCATTAAAAAGCTTTAATTTTAAAAAAGACAATTCCAAATTCAAATTAGGAAAATGTATCATTTTCATTTGTTTTTCTTATTGTTAAAATGAGTGAATCTAATGAAGAAATTCGATACATTTTAAAATTTTACTACAAAAAGGTAAAAATGCAACAAAAGCCGTGAAAAAAATTTGTGATGTTTATGGACCTCATGCAGTATCTGTGAGAGTAGCGCAAATTTGGTTTAAGCATTTTCAATCCGGAAATTTTGATATCAAAGATGCACGTCGCTCTGGTCGCCCTGTTACGGACAAAAAATATGCCATTTTTGAAAAAGTGGAGCAAGATCGGCATATTAGTAGTTACGATGTAGCTGGAGAACTGGGAATTCACCATAAAACGGTTTCGGCGCATTTGAAAAAAGCTCGGTCCACAAAAAAGCTCGATATTTGGGTGCCTCATGAGCTCACTGAAAGAAACCTAATGAACCGTGTACTCATTTATGATCCTTTATTACGACGTAATGAAACCGAACCATTTTTGAAGAAGCTGATAACTGGTGATGAAAAGTGGATCACGTACGACAAGAACGTGCGAAAAAGATCGTGGTCAAAGGCCGGTTAGGCTTCACAGACTGTGGCGAAACCCGGGTTAACTCGCAACAAGGTGATGCTGTGTGTATGGTGGGATTGGAAGGGCATTATTCATTATGAGCTGTTACCGCCAGGCAGGACCATCGATTCTGAACTGTACTGCGAACAACTGATGAGATTAAAGCAAAAAGTTGAGAGAAAGCGGCCGGAATTAATCAACAGAAGAGGTGTGGTTTTTCACCATGATAACGCTAGACCTCACACATTTTTAGCCACTCAGCAAAAATTACGGGAGTTTGGCTGGGAGGTGTTAATGCATCCGCCATATAGTCCTGACCTTGCACCTCCACATTTTCGCCTGTTTCGGTCTCTGCAGAATTCCTTACTTAATACGGCTTCATCTACTAAACGAATTTGCACCGAGTTTTATTTTATACATTATGCAATTATCAAATCCCATAAACTCACACACATTTGTTTTTTTATATTGTAATGTAAAATGGTGGTCTTTAGTGTAGTAAGAGGTAGGTAAGGGCCAGAAGGACCATCGTTCTTAATACGGCTTCATCTACTAAACGAATTTGTACCGAGTTTTCTTTTATACATTATGCAATTTTCAAATCCCATAAACTCACACACATTTGTTTTTTTTATTGTAATGTAAAATGGTGGTCTTTAGTGTAGTAAGAGGTAGGTAAGGGCCAGAAGGACCATCGTTCTTAATACGGCTTCATCTACTAAACGAATTTGTACCGAGTTTTCTTTTATACATTATGCAATTTTCAAATCCCATAAACTCACACACATTTGTTTTTTTTATTGTAATGTAAAATGGTGGTCTTTAGTGTAGTAAGAGGTAGGTAAGGGCCAGAAGTACCATCGTACTTAATACTGCTGCATCTACTAAACACATTTTTGGCGAGTTTTACTTTATACATTATGCAGTTGTCAAATCCCATAAACTCACACACATTGGTTTTTTTATATTGTAATGTAAAATGGTGGTCTTTAGTGTAGTAAGAGGTAGGTAAGGGCCAGAAGGACCATCGTTCTTAATACGGCTTCATCTACTAAACGAATTTGTACCGAGTTTTCTTTTATACATTATGCAGTTTTCAAATCCCATAAACTCACACACATTTGTTTTTTTTATTGTAATGTAAAATGGTGGTCTTTAGTGTAGTAAGAGGTAGGTAAGGGCCAGAAGTACCATCGTACTTAATACTGCTGCATCTACTAAACACATTTTTGGCGAGTTTTACTTTATACATTATGCAGTTGTCAAATCCCATAAACTCACACACATTTGTTTTTTTTATATTGTAATGTAAAATGGTGGTCTTTAGTGTAGTAAGAGGTAGGTAAGGGCCAGAAGGACCATCGTTCTTAATACGGCTTCATCTGCTAAACGAATTTGTACCGAGTTTTCTTTTATACATTATGCAATTTTCAAATCCCATAAACTCACACACATTTGTTTTTTTTATTGTAATGTAAAATGGTGGTCTTTAGTGTAGTAAGAGGTAGGCAAGGGCCAGAAGTACCATCGTACTTAATACTGCTGCATCTACTAAACACATTTTTGGCGAGTTTTACTTTATACATTATATGCAGTTGTCAAATCCCATAAACTCACACACATTTGTTTTTTTTATATTGTAATGTAAAATGATGGTCTTTAGTGTAGTAAGAGGTAGGTAAGGGCCAGAAGGACCATCGTTCTTAATACGGCTTCATCTACTAAACGAATTTGTACCGAGTTTTCTTTTATACATTATGCAATTTTCAAATCCCATAAACTCACACACATTTGTTTTTTTTATTGTAATGTAAAATGGTGGTCTTTAGTGTAGTAAGAGGTAGGTAAGGGCCAGAAGTACCATCGTACTTAATACTGCTGCATCTACTAAACAAATTTTTGGCGAGTTTTACTTTATACATTATGCAGTTGTCAAATCCCATAAACTCGCACACATTTGTTTTTTTATATTATTCTTATTATACACATTAATACACATGTACCTATGTCTCTCAAGACCACGGGCGACTTTAATATTAGAAATTAATTATTGTACTGTTTTCTCGTAGAAGTATTGTAAAACGCTGTATGATACTAGGGCAAGTTGGTTTTTACAACTTCCACTCTACATTTGTCCAGTTGTTTGTAAAAACCCAACTTACCGCACTAGTATCATGAATAACTATTGCCGGCTTAGCTTTACAACTATTTCCATTTTTATATATTAAGTACAGTTTAAAAAATTAAGGATGTCACAAATTAGAAACGAGCACTAAACGTTTAGGAATTTCATATGATAGGATGAATTTTATGATGACGATAATGTTGATGTTTTGGCATTTCTAGCATAATAAATATAGTTATATAGATTTTTATTATTTTATTCCAACATATTTCACCCCTTAAACTTGTTAAGAGCGATAAAAAAACTTCAACGGACAAGTACAACGGGCAAAACGATCGCAACAAAATATTAACTTGAAATTTTACGGGCAGGATTTCAAATTGGACAATTACATTAACAATCTGCCAGTAATATTTCAATTTAATATTTCGTTGCGATTTGTTTCGCCACTTGTCCGCTGCCATTCGTTTTTTCACTTGTCCGTTAAAGTTTCACTTCTACTATGTGTCCTAGCACACATTTCGATTTTTTCTTATGCCGTCCTAGGAACTTCCACCGTTTTCTCATGGCACTATACTAGAAATAAGGTTATTCAAAAAGATCGCAAATAAACACTAATATACCTCTACACTGGGTTCTACATACAGTGAATGCTGTAACGAGGCTTTCAATTACTCCACGTCGCCACCGCAGTTTCGCGGTCCAGCGATAAAAATTAAAGAATAATAGGGCTGTGGCGTCGCGGCAGCGGTTTAGTCCTGGCGTGGTAGCGACGAGTCGGCGATGTAGATAAGCGCTTAGTGATGTAAATGACTATGGAAAACGGTAAACACTTACCATCAAATACACCATCTGCCCATTTACCTACGCAAATATGAAAAATAATTTTATACCGTGTCCGGCGACCAAGATGATGGGATAAATGGAAGATTGATTGATATCAAAGTAAAGGTACGCCAGAAAGTAGATGAACGCTGCAAAATACATACTGCCGACATTAAATAATTAAATTATTGGGAAAAGTTGAAAGGAAAGGGAGAATATAATCAGTATTAAACTCTTTATTACTTTATTTTGAAACAAATTGAGGCGCAATAGTTTTTCTAGCAAAAGCATTGTAATTAAATGTATTGTGTACCTATGTATGTAATTAAGTGTATCTATCTAAACGTTTTGGAGAAATGTGCTACAGTTTTACCGAGGCTACTTCCGGTTTTATGCCGCTCTAACTCAAATCTTAGCTGTTGCGACATATCCACCGGTTAAGGTTGACTTTGATGAAAGTAGTTTATTTTTGAGGTACCATTGAGTCGTGTACCGAGGTGTTGCTATTATTAATAAAGCCCAGCAAAAGCCCCCGGTTTTATGATATTATAAAACGACGTCAGTGTACCATCTAACTACATTTATTTTATTGTTTTTCATCGCTATTGTTACATATACTTAGTTCATTACTGTCCCACGTTGGGTTAAAATAAATTGTAGTAAATAAATCACCCAGATCACTTAAACCATTTATTTAGTTGCTTTTACAAATATAATAATGAAAACCTATCGCGGATGTACGGGGATATCAATTGTCTTAAAGTTTCCGGGGTCCTGTAACTTATAACGTACTGTATCTGGTGTAAGATCAGTGTCAGATCTTTTTTTCAAAATCAGTCGATGCAATTCTTTACTAGGGTAATTATGTTTTCAAAATTCTAATGACACTATATTTTTCATCAAAATTGGCCTCAAGACTCCTGTGAGTATTTTCGTATAGTATACAGGATTTGGCACTGAAGGCCCATTTGAAAAATTCACCCTGTGTAATATCATACCAACATTTTTGGTTTAGAACCACCACCGCAATCGTGCAAATGCCCTCGATAATTATACTACGAAGCATTTCTTAATTAGGCTACCGTTCAAGCGTGTATGAGTGGGAAACCAACAAAAATAAGTTAATCCGTCTGTGTAATACTTTAGCCACGTGCGAAGAAAAGTTTTTGTATGTCATATGATATTGTTACTTACATCGTCAACTGTGATATTCAGTATACAGTTACTTAATAATAATTACAAATAACAATTCGATTACATAACGAGTGCGATTATATACCACCGCGTTATCTAAACATCGCGTTGTCACGACGTACGATAGTAGTGTCCTAATATTTTTAAGGTCAGTGGACCTTACAAAATTTTGGCAAGACAGTGGCCTTTCAAAAGTTAGATGTCGGGACCCACTTTTACGACTGTGAATACATATATTTTCGAACTAATTGATATAATTAAAAATTTAAAAAAAATCACAGAATTAAAATATTCGTCACCTTAAAATCGACTTTTACATGAGTACAAGAAACAGTACTGGCAACATTTTAATAAACGTATTTTTTATCAAATACTAGCTGTGCCCGCGACTTCGTCCGCGTGATTTTTTTTAATTGGAATCCTAAAAACAAACAACAACAACAACGCCAAGTTACTATTTATAACCTTAGCTATCTGCCCGTGAAAGTCCCGTCAACATTTTTTGTACGTTGTATTTAATATGTACTTAGTTAATTAGGTACCGTATGTTTCATATGCATTTATTAAGAAACTTGGAAAAAGAAAATTGTAATGTTGGCCATTGCCAACATTGTTAATCTCAGCGTCTGTAATGACAGACGCTGAGATATACGTAGACGAACGGACAGCTGAAGATGCGAACATAACCCTTTTTTCTTAAACGATTACGCAATCATAGAAATGTCGAAGAAATTTTTTAGAAACAAAAGAAAAAAACGTGTGCGTCTCAGGACGCCCGACAGAAGTAATAACTTAAACTAATCTAATTTGAACTACTTAATATTGAAATTCTTTTCTTTGAGAAAAGCTTAGGTTATTACTTAAATTTTATGTTTATATCGAGTGGGTTAGAGTGAGAGAGGAGGAGCCTGCGTACCTCTGCCGTATGCCTGAGAGAAACGGAAGCCAGACAGACTGACGCCGTAACGCGTTACGTAACGAAGCAGTTTACCCTCCCATAAGAAGTTATCACTTCAACAAAAGCATTATCAACCAAACAACTATATAAGCAAGCATGAATGTCAAATGTTACACATTTGTTTTAGGACATGTTAAACACGTTAAATTAATTACTAGTATTTTCCACATTACTTTGTATTCAAAGTATTATTATGTCTACCATATAAACAACTTTAGAAAGAAGTTTTACAACGGCGTGTTCAAAGCGCCTAACAACTAACATAAAATAAATTTAACCTTAATAATATTAGAAATCAGTTCGAAAGCAAGCGTTCGTTTTATTTATATAAAAAGAGGCCTATGTAATGCTCGGATTTTAAATAATTATTTATAATCTACATATCATGTTCATTGAAACTGGTTGAGTCGTCTCAGAGCTTATTCGAGACAAATTGACATACAGACGACATTTATAAAACGATCTTATAATTAGGTTCGTGTAATTAATATCACTCATCCCTTAAATTTTGATATATAGTTTGAAATCAAGAATACTTAAATTTTTAACCGAATTGAAAAAGAAGGAGATTCTCAATACGTTTGTATGGTTTTATGTTCGTTATTCGATTTCTCCGTAAATTGTGAACCGTTTTTCAATCGTTTTTTCTTTTAATCTAAAGTGTATATATCCTCCCAAATTGGTATCATTGTCACTATCAGGATCTGATGAGTGGATCCCAGGGAAATTGACAGAAACCCTCGAAAATTGTTAAACAACTTCTTTGTTACACGATATCTTCTTCGCCAATTGTGAAATGATTTTGATTTTTTTTCTCTTTATTCGAAAGTCTGTACTCCTGAGGTAGTGCCATGGTCACCAAATCAGGATCCGGTGAGTAAATTCCAGAGAAGTCGAGGGTAATCCTAATTAAAGAACGCCGTGCACCTCCATTCTTAGAAAAAAAACTTGTATACGCGTACGTGTATAACATATTCTACAGGCGCTTTTTTTTTTTGTATTTATGTTACGCGATTTTTCTATCAACTGTGGGCCACGAGAGCAACCCTTGTTGACGAGCCTCTACACGAAAGAGTGAAATAGCAACCATGTATACGCGTGTTTTTACCGGCTCTTAATAGACTACTTCTAAAGCTATTCAAATATTTGCGCAACTAAAAATAAAACATTTATGACGACACCGAGAATTTACTAAACTGACTACACCAGTCTAATAAGTCTGTAACCACACACTCACTCGTTTCACTTGTACACACATACACACCTGAAACTTACATCTATGCATTTCCACATACATTACAAATATTAACGCGAAAATTTCAAATGTGTAAACTTTAAAATAGGTACTTTTCTTTTTAATTGTATAACAAACGAGTGGTCTGGAAGTGAGCGCTAACAACTGCAACACAGTATTATACTACAGCAGTTGTTTGCGACACCAAATTGTTTCTGTATACTCTGTTATTGGTTTCTAATAAATTCATTAATTCTAATTTTTTTTCACAAAAACAAACCCCTCTTTAAACTAAAATTAAATATTTAATGCAATTGTTTATATATACATTTACATCGTTATTTTAAACATATTAACATATAATAATTGAAACGCGAGATTACACACTTTAACACTACTATTTTTTTAATACATATCAGGCCACTCGGAAAGTGTTGCGAAAAAAGTTTTTATGTATAAGAGACTAGCCAGTCATGATCTATTTTGAAAATATGATTATTTATTACTAAAAATAGTATGATGGAAAAATTTAAAATAACTGTTGCGCGAATAAAACAGTTGAATTGTTTTACTTTTGAATTCAGTCAGATTATAATTTATTCCACTGATAACTTTATCTGATGATTGAAAAGTGAGCCGTAATAATAAATATTTCCTAAAGAATAGTAACAAAGACCTTTATAACGCTTAGCGAAATCGTTTGCCGGATCCACGCTAGGTCGTTAGAATAATATTTACGGCGTTATAGCGTGACCACGCAAAATTATCATAGTCGTCGCATAATACAACGACTATGATAATTTTGCCATTTAGTTCTATCAATGATAACATGTAATTTTTATGCATATTTAAATATGTATTTATATAAGAAAATATGAAAGAGTGGTTTCTGGCTCCAAGCTATCCCCTCCCCAAACATAGGTACATTAATGGACAATACTTTCTTTTCTTGGCTATAACTCTGCGCTTAGATTCTCGCATATTTGCACCACACACGTGTCTGTATAATAGAGGTAATCGACACGGGATACCACGGTCTTTCTTGCCGCCGCAGTGCCAGCAGATGGTCACGCCACGCCGTCCTGAATGATGTCTTACGGAGGGCGTTTGCCACCGCTAATGTGCCGGCTCTATTGGAGCCGAACGGTATTGCACGTGATGATGGTAGGCGCCCTGACGGAATGACTCTAATTCCCTGGCAGCGTGGCAAGCCTTTAGTGTGGGATGCGACTTGCGTAGACACGTTGGCCGCATCCCATTTACTAAACACGTCTAGATCGGCCGGTTCGGCGGCGGAAACAGCGGAATCTCTCAAGCGGCGCAAATATCCAACCCTCAGTGAGAGCTATATTATGTTTGGTGCCGTTTGCTGTCGAGACGCTTGGACCGTGGGGTCCTGAGGCCATGAGCCTCTACCAAAATTTATCGAAACGACTCATTGACTCTTCAGGTGATCCAGCGAGTAAACGTAGCAAGCCTTCTGGGCACCTTCCCATAGAAGACGGTGATCTGGGCTCAGTATTCTACTTATAGTCTTGAGGGACTATGGGTAGAATACAATACAAATAAGTTATCTTACATTGTATTCAATAGTATGTAATTTCCGTTAAAATAAAGTTTTAATTTTAAAAAGAATTGTTTTTTCTAAAATTAAAAATACCCCTCACCCACAGCCCACACTAGACTTAAAATATAATACCTACCCAAAGAAAATAATTATACTTAGGTACTTTTTAATTAACAAAAAAAAAACAAAGCGAATAACAAAGATATCACAAACATAAATAAATTCTTAGGTATATAAAATAAATGTTATCGTCCTTTTGGAGCGTGGGTACTTTTAAAGTAGTTTAGGAAAATTAATAATAATTACCTATAAGTATCTTAAAAATGTATAGCACAAATCACCAAATATTATTTAATTTTTCTTGTAATGTCTCGTTAGACACCGGGTTGCCTGGAAGAGATCGCTATAAGCGATAAGGCTTGTCCTAATGGAAATGTGTTTATATTATATGTCTACGTTTAAGTTATGTTGAACAATAAAGAATTTTCATTCATTCATTCAAAGTAGATAAATATTTATTTGTTCAGTCAAAATGATAAGAAACTGTAAAAATAACCTCGACTAATATGAATATAATACATACATATACATCTTGCAGCTACGTATCATTACAGCAGACATTACCCGATTTCAAATTCTGATAAAATGCTTCAATATACATATTATTGTTACAATACCTACGCGAACGTTGTACGAAACCATCGTTAGTAAACTAAGTCCTATGGATATTGATATTATACAATTTTCTCTGATCCCACTAGTGAAATATCCCGAAGGCTCGGTGGCCTGATGAAGTCGTTCAACCATGACTACCTTTTTTTTAAAAATCCTTAAGTAGATTAGTCAGGTTTAGGGAGTACAATGGAGTTGACGTATCCTTGTGAATAAAACAAAAAAAGATCAGTAACCATCCTCATGTCTTTAATCAACCAATTCTTAATTATTTTACAAAATTCCGCTACAAATTTTACAATAAGGAATAAATTGGAGTATGTAACATAGATTCCTAATTAACTTTTACTATACGCCATCTAAAATTATCTATTCAATTTAGGTCTGTTACAAATTATGCAAAAGTTTATGCAAAAATGTGAAGGTTTTTTAATAAGATTAAAGACAACACTAGAATACCTCTGCTAACTGGTTGATAGATATGAGAGCGAGTATATACAGGTACTTCTGGATTGACAACATTTTTCTCACATGTGTCACCTTGGGTACGCGAACTTCGAGAAATAAAAATCGTCGAGCCAAGTACTTGCTCGCACTTCTAGCACCAGTTTCATGACCGCTTCTCTACATCTTACGGACCGTTCATTTGCCTTAGAACCTTATTAGACTATCATAGAAAGTAAAAGTGCGATTAATTTTATATGAAGAACCTATGACAGTATAATAACCACATGTGATTCATATTCTCTATGATCATAGTTAAGCGATCATAATACTTAACAGCAAGTATATCATACGTCTAACTTCTAAAATGTCATCAAATATCTTGTAAGACTGTATCTTCCAATCTAAGTTCTTCGAGTAAGGTATTATGGACCTCTCTCTCTCTCTGATGGCGATCTGATGCTACCCATGATCTAATCCAAATACGTCTTTAAATTTTTGGTGATTTCTTGTTCTTTTTTATTTTCGTTTTTAATGCAATTAATAAAATTTCACTCAAAGCATGGGAAAACACGACTAAATCGTTACCCATCTTGATAGTATCTCCTCAGCAGTCTGGGATCTTGATAAAAGATGACGTTTATATGATCGTAAGTGTAATACGTAAAAAATGAAGATCAGCGTCACCTAAATATGATCATGGAATTTGACAGATATGAGATCATATTAATATGATAAATATATGATAGTGTAATTGGGGCCTTACTATAGGTTAAAATATGACACACGCATAATAGGTAAGGCAAGTGAACGTATAGTAAGATATAGAAACCGAGCATTCGTTGTACTGTACTAGTTTTTACTTTTAATGTACTGTCTATTCTATTAAGGTGACGCCGCACCTGCGATAATGTTAAAGATGTCGATTTTGACCGAATGAATCATATTTGAAGCATTAAAAATAAAGCCGTTATTGAATAAGGCTCATTATATTATCTTTCAATATTTAATGTCATTAATAAATATAAACAATATCGCGTCACAAACAACGCATTACACCCATCGCCACATCTGCGTGAAACTGCCTATATCTGTAACATTATCCCAGATGAAGCCACACCATTAATAGGGCTAATGCATAAACTTTGCCACATAATATCTACCTTATGAACATTTTTAGAAATGCGTTACGTCAACAACATAAAATATGTCCTCAAATAACAACAAAACAACAAAGTTATTGTAAAAAAAAGTATGTCATCTTGTTTATTCAACTTACAAAGCGTCATCAACTTCTTGATTATGTTATTTTAAATTAAAGTTGTCATTTAAATTCTTAAAAAAAATTACAATTGTCTGAACCTATCGTTCAGAAAATTGTCTTTTTCGTAACTAAATCTAAACACCGATGTAGAATATGGTAGACGAATTGTCTTTTAGACAGCAAATGTTACGGCCACTAAATGTCGTGGACTACAAATATTCATTCTAGTGTCGTCCTGCAATACCAAAATAATGTCTCACCATTACTCCTATCTCTTTCACTCGCGCACAAATATATTACTATCTCCCTCGCATAATAAAACAGCAGAAAAGCGTGACAGCAACACATTTATGCGTAGGTGAAAGGGATAAGTAGTGACTCGTGGGTGTCAGTTCTTATTAATGTGCAATATCATGCACACACCTTATGGCTCATCTTTAATAAAATCAAGATTAAAAAATATTGAAATAATACCTTCGGAACAAGTGTAATATATAACTAACTTCACAACTTTTTTAAGTCACTTGTAATTTTCTTTTAAAACGTTTGTCAATTTAATATACTTTGAAATTTAAACATAGAACAATAAAAATTCATGCATAATTTAACTCTGTATAAAAGTTTAAAAATGTGACGGTATAATGAAGACGTAAGTACATTTTATCATATCGGTTACGCTTACGAATTATTATTTTTTGAATTCTAATCTGAATAATTGATTAGATAGAATGAATAAATCACAATTTTTTGTTCAATCTCGGTATATTAAACTGCAACATGTTCTAGATCTTAAGATGCTTCGATATGTAACGAACGACGACTTTTAAATTTGAAGGTATTGTACAAAAATGCAAAACGAAGAAACTGCTGTTCTACTCTAATCAACACCATTCTGGCCACCATCTCGTATCATCCCATCGAATAAGTACAAATATGATTAATATTAATTAACTGTGTACAATTGGCACATATACATTTAGGTTAATTGAATTAAATGTGAAATGTTGAATAAATATAATGATTGATTTCCTTTGTTTGACTACCACTACACACAGTGACCGATTTAACCGCCCACATCTGTATGATTTTGGTACTTCTGAGTGTCGGCGTAACCGACGTTTTAGTTTAATCAAACATTACCCGATCGTTTGTTACGACATAAAAAACGCAATCTTTAACGCAACAATGATTGGATCTACCAAATGATACAGATCTGGACAGAACTTGGTAGACTCGCGACTCTTATGCTGATGTCAGTCAATCTAGATTCGAACTTTTCATATTTGTCAGTCAATATAAACTCGGAATTTTCATATTTATGTCACTCTATATAGGACTCAGAATTTTCATATTTATGTCAAGTCAATATAGACTCGGAATTTTCATATTTATGTCACTCTATATAGGACTCAGAATTTTCATATTTATGTCAAGTCAATATAGACTCGGAATTTTCATATTTATGTCAAGTCAATATAGACTCGGAATTTTCATATTTATGTCACTCTATATAGGACTCAGAATTTTCATATTTATGTCAAGTCAATATAAACTCGGAATTTTCATATTTATGTCACTCTATATAGGACTCAGAATTTTCATATTTATGTCAAGTCAATATAGACTCGGAATTTTCATATTTATGTCACTCTATATAGGACTCAGAATTTTCATATTTATGTCAAGTCAATATAGACTCGGAATTTTCATATTTATGTCAAGTCAATATAGACTCGGAATTTTCATATTTATGTCACTCTATATAGGACTCAGAATTTTCATATTTATGTCAAGTCAATATAAACTCGGAATTTTCATATTTATGTCACTCTATATAGGACTCAGAATTTTCATATTTATGTCAAGTCAATATAGACTCGGAATTTTCATATTTATGTCACTCTATATAGGACTCAGAATTTTCATATTTATGTCAAGTCAATATAGACTCGGAATTTTCATATTTATGTCAAGTCAATATAGACTCGGAATTTTCATATTTATGTCACTCTATATAGGACTCAGAATTTTCATATTTATGTCAAGTCAATATAGACTCGGAATTTTCATATTTATGTCACTCTATATAGGACTCAGAATTTTCATATTTATGTCAAGTCAATATAGACTCGGAATTTTCATATTTATGTCAAGTCAATATAGACTCGGAATTTTCATATTTATGTCACTCTATATAGGACTCAGAATTTTCATATTTATGTCAAGTCAATATAAACTCGGAATTTTCATATTTATGTCACTCTATATAGGACTCAGAATTTTCATATTTATGTCAAGTCAATATAGACTCGGAATTTTCATATTTATGTCAAGTCAATATAGACTCGGAATTTTCATATTTATGTCACTCTATATAGGACTCAGAATTTTCATATTTATGTCAAGTCAATATAGACTCGGAATTTTCATATTTATGTCACTCTATATAGGACTCAGAATTTTCATATTTATGTCAAGTCAATATAGACTCGGAATTTTCATATTTATGTCAAGTCAATATAAACTCGGAATTTTCATATTTATGTCACTCTATATAGGACTCAGAATTTTCATATTTATGTCAAGTCAATATAGACTCGGAATTTTCATATTTATGTCAAGTCAATATAGACTCGGAATTTTCATATTTATGTCACTCTATATAGGACTCAGAATTTTCATATTTATGTCAAGTCAATATAGACTCGGAATTTTCATATTTATGTCACTCTATATAGGACTCAGAATTTTCATATTTATGTCAAGTCAATATAGACTCGGAATTTTCATATTTATGTCAAGTCAATATAAACTCGGAATTTTCATATTTATGTCACTCTATATAGGACTCAGAATTTTCATATTTATGTCAAGTCAATATAGACTCGGAATTTTCATATTTATGTCAAGTCAATATAGACTCGGAATTTTCATATTTATGTCACTCTATATAGGACTCAGAATTTTCATATTTATGTCAAGTCAATATAGACTCGGAATTTTCATATTTATGTCAAGTCAATATAAACTCGGAATTTTCATATTTATGTCAAGTCAATATAGACTCGGAATTTTCATATTTATGTCAAGTCAATATAAACTCGGAATTTTCATATTTATGTCACTCTATATAGGACTCAGAATTTTCATATTTATGTCAAGTCAATATAGACTCGGAATTTTCATATTTATGTCAAGTCAATATAGACTCGGAATTTTCATATTTATGTCACTCTATATAGGACTCAGAATTTTCATATTTATGTCAAGTCAATATAGACTCGGAATTTTCATATTTATGTCAAGTCAATATAAACTCGGAATTTTCATATTTATGTCACTCTATATAGGACTCAGAATTTTCATATTTATGTCAAGTCAATATAGACTCGGAATTTTCATATTTATGTCAAGTCAATATAGACTCGGAATTTTCATATTTATGTCACTCTATATAGGACTCAGAATTTTCATATTTATGTCAAGTCAATATAGACTCGGAATTTTCATATTTATGTCACTCTATATAGGACTCAGAATTTTCATATTTATGTCAAGTCAATATAGACTCGGAATTTTCATATTTATGTCAAGTCAATATAAACTCGGAATTTTCATATTTATGTCACTCTATATAGGACTCAGAATTTTCATATTTATGTCAAGTCAATATAGACTCGGAATTTTCATATTTATGTCAAGTCAATATAGACTCGGAATTTTCATATTTATGTCACTCTATATAGGACTCAGAATTTTCATATTTATGTCAAGTCAATATAGACTCGGAATTTTCATATTTATGTCACTCTATATAGGACTCAGAATTTTCATATTTATGTCAAGTCAATATAGACTCGGAATTTTCATATTTATGTCAAGTCAATATAGACTCGGAATTTTCATATTTATGTCACTCTATATAGGACTCAGAATTTTCATATTTATGTCAAGTCAATATAAACTCGGAATTTTCATATTTATGTCACTCTATATAGGACTCAGAATTTTCATATTTATGTCAAGTCAATATAGACTCGGAATTTTCATATTTATGTCACTCTATATAGGACTCAGAATTTTCATATTTATGTCAAGTCAATATAGACTCGGAATTTTCATATTTATGTCAAGTCAATATAGACTCGGAATTTTCATATTTATGTCACTCTATATAGGACTCAGAATTTTCATATTTATGTCAAGTCAATATAAACTCGGAATTTTCATATTTATGTCACTCTATATAGGACTCAGAATTTTCATATTTATGTCAAGTCAATATAGACTCGGAATTTTCATATTTATGTCACTCTATATAGGACTCAGAATTTTCATATTTATGTCAAGTCAATATAGACTCGGAATTTTCATATTTATGTCAAGTCAATATAGACTCGGAATTTTCATATTTATGTCACTCTATATAGGACTCAGAATTTTCATATTTATGTCAAGTCAATATAAACTCGGAATTTTCATATTTATGTCACTCTATATAGGACTCAGAATTTTCATATTTATGTCAAGTCAATATAGACTCGGAATTTTCATATTTATGTCACTCTATATAGGACTCAGAATTTTCATATTTATGTCAAGTCAATATAGACTCGGAATTTTCATATTTATGTCAAGTCAATATAGACTCGGAATTTTCATATTTATGTCACTCTATATAGGACTCAGAATTTTCATATTTATGTCAAGTCAATATAGACTCGGAATTTTCATATTTATGTCACTCTATATAGGACTCAGAATTTTCATATTTATGTCAAGTCAATATAGACTCGGAATTTTCATATTTATGTCAAGTCAATATAGACTCGGAATTTTCATATTTATGTCACTCTATATAGGACTCAGAATTTTCATATTTATGTCAAGTCAATATAGACTCGGAATTTTCATATTTATGTCACTCTATATAGGACTCAGAATTTTCATATTTATGTCAAGTCAATATAGACTCGGAATTTTCATATTTATGTCAAGTCAATATAGACTCGGAATTTTCATATTTATGTCACTCTATATAGGACTCAGAATTTTCATATTTATGTCAAGTCAATATAGACTCGGAATTTTCATATTTATGTCACTCTATATAGGACTCAGAATTTTCATATTTATGTCAAGTCAATATAGACTCGGAATTTTCATATTTATGTCAAGTCAATATAGACTCGGAATTTTCATATTTATGTCACTCTATATAGGACTCAGAATTTTCATATTTATGTCAAGTCAATATAAACTCGGAATTTTCATATTTATGTCACTCTATATAGGACTCAGAATTTTCATATTTATGTCAAGTCAATATAGACTCGGAATTTTCATATTTATGTCAAGTCAATATAGACTCGGAATTTTCATATTTATGTCACTCTATATAGGACTCAGAATTTTCATATTTATGTCAAGTCAATATAAACTCGGAATTTTCATATTTATGTCACTCTATATAGGACTCAGAATTTTCATATTTATGTCAAGTCAATATAGACTCGGAATTTTCATATTTATGTCAAGTCAATATAGACTCGGAATTTTCATATTTATGTCACTCTATATAGGACTCAGAATTTTCATATTTATGTCAAGTCAATATAAACTCGGAATTTTCATATTTATGTCACTCTATATAGGACTCAGAATTTTCATATTTATGTCAAGTCAATATAGACTCGGAATTTTCATATTTATGTCAAGTCAATATAGACTCGGAATTTTCATATTTATGTCACTCTATATAGGACTCAGAATTTTCATATTTATGTCAAGTCAATATAAACTCGGAATTTTCATATTTATGTCACTCTATATAGGACTCAGAATTTTCATATTTATGTCAAGTCAATATAGACTCGGAATTTTCATATTTATGTCAAGTCAATATAGACTCGGAATTTTCATATTTATGTCACTCTATATAGGACTCAGAATTTTCATATTTATGTCAAGTCAATATAGACTCGGAATTTTCATATTTATGTCACTCTATATAGGACTCAGAATTTTCATATTTATGTCAAGTCAATATAGACTCGGAATTTTCATATTTATGTCAAGTCAATATAGACTCGGAATTTTCATATTTATGTCACTCTATATAGGACTCAGAATTTTCATATTTATGTCAAGTCAATATAGACTCGGAATTTTCATATTTATGTCAAGTCAATATAGACTCGGAATTTTCATATTTATGTCACTCTATATAGGACTCAGAATTTTCATATTTATGTCAAGTCAATATAGACTCGGAATTTTCATATTTATGTCAAGTCAATATAGACTCGGAATTTTCATATTTATGTCAAGTCAATATAGACTCGGAATTTTCATATTTATGTCACTCTATATAGGACTCAGAATTTTCATATTTATGTCAAGTCAATATAGACTCGGAATTTTCATATTTATGTCACTCTATATAGGACTCAGAATTTTCATATTTATGTCAAGTCAATATAGACTCGGAATTTTCATATTTATGTCAAGTCAATATAGACTCGGAATTTTCATATTTATGTCACTCTATATAGGACTCAGAATTTTCATATTTATGTCAAGTCAATATAGACTCGGAATTTTCATATTTATGTCACTCTATATAGGACTCAGAATTTTCATATTTATGTCAAGTCAATATAAACTCGGAATTTTCATATTTATGTCACTCTATATAGGACTCAGAATTTTCATATTTATGTCAAGTCAATATAGACTCGGAATTTTCATATTTATGTCACTCTATATAGGACTCAGAATTTTCATATTTATGTCAAGTCAATATAGACTCGGAATTTTCATATTTATGTCAAGTCAATATAGACTCGGAATTTTCATATTTATGTCACTCTATATAGGACTCAGAATTTTCATATTTATGTCAAGTCAATATAAACTCGGAATTTTCATATTTATGTCACTCTATATAGGACTCAGAATTTTCATATTTATGTCAAGTCAATATAGACTCGGAATTTTCATATTTATGTCACTCTATATAGGACTCAGAATTTTCATATTTATGTCAAGTCAATATAGACTCGGAATTTTCATATTTATGTCAAGTCAATATAGACTCGGAATTTTCATATTTATGTCACTCTATATAGGACTCAGAATTTTCATATTTATGTCAAGTCAATATAAACTCGGAATTTTCATATTTATGTCACTCTATATAGGACTCAGAATTTTCATATTTATGTCAAGTCAATATAGACTCGGAATTTTCATATTTATGTCACTCTATATAGGACTCAGAATTTTCATATTTATGTCAAGTCAATATAGACTCGGAATTTTCATATTTATGTCAAGTCAATATAGACTCGGAATTTTCATATTTATGTCACTCTATATAGGACTCAGAATTTTCATATTTATGTCAAGTCAATATAAACTCGGAATTTTCATATTTATGTCACTCTATATAGGACTCAGAATTTTCATATTTATGTCAAGTCAATATAGACTCGGAATTTTCATATTTATGTCACTCTATATAGGACTCAGAATTTTCATATTTATGTCAAGTCAATATAGACTCGGAATTTTCATATTTATGTCAAGTCAATATAGACTCGGAATTTTCATATTTATGTCACTCTATATAGGACTCAGAATTTTCATATTTATGTCAAGTCAATATAGACTCGGAATTTTCATATTTATGTCACTCTATATAGGACTCAGAATTTTCATATTTATGTCAAGTCAATATAGACTCGGAATTTTCATATTTATGTCAAGTCAATATAGACTCGGAATTTTCATATTTATGTCACTCTATATAGGACTCAGAATTTTCATATTTATGTCAAGTCAATATAGACTCGGAATTTTCATATTTATGTCACTCTATATAGGACTCAGAATTTTCATATTTATGTCAAGTCAATATAGACTCGGAATTTTCATATTTATGTCAAGTCAATATAGACTCGGAATTTTCATATTTATGTCACTCTATATAGGACTCAGAATTTTCATATTTATGTCAAGTCAATATAGACTCGGAATTTTCATATTTATGTCACTCTATATAGGACTCAGAATTTTCATATTTATGTCAAGTCAATATAGACTCGGAATTTTCATATTTATGTCAAGTCAATATAGACTCGGAATTTTCATATTTATGTCACTCTATATAGGACTCAGAATTTTCATATTTATGTCAAGTCAATATAAACTCGGAATTTTCATATTTATGTCACTCTATATAGGACTCAGAATTTTCATATTTATGTCAAGTCAATATAGACTCGGAATTTTCATATTTATGTCAAGTCAATATAGACTCGGAATTTTCATATTTATGTCACTCTATATAGGACTCAGAATTTTCATATTTATGTCAAGTCAATATAAACTCGGAATTTTCATATTTATGTCACTCTATATAGGACTCAGAATTTTCATATTTATGTCAAGTCAATATAGACTCGGAATTTTCATATTTATGTCAAGTCAATATAGACTCGGAATTTTCATATTTATGTCACTCTATATAGGACTCAGAATTTTCATATTTATGTCAAGTCAATATAAACTCGGAATTTTCATATTTATGTCACTCTATATAGGACTCAGAATTTTCATATTTATGTCAAGTCAATATAGACTCGGAATTTTCATATTTATGTCAAGTCAATATAGACTCGGAATTTTCATATTTATGTCACTCTATATAGGACTCAGAATTTTCATATTTATGTCAAGTCAATATAAACTCGGAATTTTCATATTTATGTCACTCTATATAGGACTCAGAATTTTCATATTTATGTCAAGTCAATATAGACTCGGAATTTTCATATTTATGTCAAGTCAATATAGACTCGGAATTTTCATATTTATGTCACTCTATATAGGACTCAGAATTTTCATATTTATGTCAAGTCAATATAGACTCGGAATTTTCATATTTATGTCACTCTATATAGGACTCAGAATTTTCATATTTATGTCAAGTCAATATAGACTCGGAATTTTCATATTTATGTCAAGTCAATATAGACTCGGAATTTTCATATTTATGTCACTCTATATAGGACTCAGAATTTTCATATTTATGTCAAGTCAATATAGACTCGGAATTTTCATATTTATGTCAAGTCAATATAGACTCGGAATTTTCATATTTATGTCACTCTATATAGGACTCAGAATTTTCATATTTATGTCAAGTCAATATAGACTCGGAATTTTCATATTTATGTCAAGTCAATATAGACTCGGAATTTTCATATTTATGTCAAGTCAATATAGACTCGGAATTTTCATATTTATGTCACTCTATATAGGACTCAGAATTTTCATATTTATGTCAAGTCAATATAGACTCGGAATTTTCATATTTATGTCACTCTATATAGGACTCAGAATTTTCATATTTATGTCAAGTCAATATAGACTCGGAATTTTCATATTTATGTCAAGTCAATATAGACTCGGAATTTTCATATTTATGTCACTCTATATAGGACTCAGAATTTTCATATTTATGTCAAGTCAATATAGACTCGGAATTTTCATATTTATGTCACTCTATATAGGACTCAGAATTTTCATATTTATGTCAAGTCAATATAAACTCGGAATTTTCATATTTATGTCACTCTATATAGGACTCAGAATTTTCATATTTATGTCAAGTCAATATAGACTCGGAATTTTCATATTTATGTCAAGTCAATATAGACTCGGAATTTTCATATTTATGTCAGTCAATATAGACTCCAAATTGAAATCCTAATTATGTCTGTCAATATACTGTCGAAATTGAAATAATGCTGATGATGTTAGTCAATATAGACTCGAAATTGAAATGCAGATGATATCAGTCAATATAGACTCGAAATGAAATGCTGAAAATGTCAGTCAATATAAACTCGAAATTGAAATGCTGATGATGTCAGTCAATGTATACTCGAAATTGAAATGCAGATGATGTCAGTCAATATATACTCGAAATTGAAATGCAGATTATGTCAGTCAATATATACTAGAAATTGAAAAGCTGATCATGACAGTAAAATATGGACTCGGTATCGTTATACTGATATAAGTCAAGATAAATAAGCTCAGCAGTTATGCTAGACTCTATATGAACCTTACATTATTATTACGCTGATTTTGGTCAATATGGACCCCAAATTGTTATGCTGTTGTCAGTCATGTAGACTCAGAATTGAGAGATCAGAACCGCTGAGAGTCTGACATGGCCGCGGCATCGTTACGCAGATGTCAGTCAAATATGAGGTTCGCATAATGATGCGATGGTAATCTAAACTCAATGAAGACCTTTACATTATTACGCTGATATCAGTCAATATAAACTTGAACTGTTATACTGATGTCAGTCAATAATTTTCAATACAATATTTAATAAGTACATATATTTGGTCATTAAAATCACACATCGAAAAGCACACATCGCGTTTATAACATCTATGCGTTTATTTTCATTTGGAAGACAAAATTATTTGAGGAATAATTCCAAAATAATTTATTCTAAGTTTAAGTTTGTTTCAACATGAGTTATAGATTAAACTGTCAGTTATAGTACAAACTGTCACACCCGCGTACAGTCGATTTGTTTGATAATATTCTGACTGTTAGAAATCTTGTTGGAACAAACCTGATAGTTTTTTTTAAAGATATTAATACCTTCGAACTGATTTTATTTTGGAATAATATTATTCCAAAAGGGCGAAAAGTTGTATTTCATTTACGCGACAAATTTTAAGTAAAATTTTCGAGTACAATATACATTTAGTAATTAATGAAGTACAATAAACTATCAAATAAATTAATATTAATGGTAAATAATCTATTCAGGCTAGTTGTATCGACACAAGGCTGGGTAGTAATTAGTATTAACTATTGCAGAATCATCTGTTACGAATACGAGTTATCTAGCCCAGAATGCATCAAGAAAATAATATGTTAAAAATCCGCACGTCTTTCATAGAGAGACTACTTAAACATCTACAAATTGTCATATAAATTAATTATCATCTAAAAATACACACCTAATAATGTGTCAAAACTACAAACAGCCTTCTAAAAATATTATCAGTAAAATTCAATGTCTAAAAAGTTACATTTCGTAACTAGTACATGTAAATTAGGGTATAGACATTTAGAGTATAGACGTTATTCACTGGTTACAAATACAATGATAACAACTGACTCGTATCGTGAACTTTGCAGCCGGTTTTTACATATTATATTATAGTATTACCCAACAAGGGTCAACAAAGTAATTAGACGCATACAACACACACCCTTTTTTTTCTTTCGAAAAACTATAGGTACTGCGTATGATTCGGATTTGCCACTTTTTGAAATAGATATAGACCGTTGTCATGTAATAAACAGGACATTTCTTTCCTGCTCGTAGTGAGGAAAAATAATACATCGATACAGTTTTAACTTAAAAAGCTATAGAAAGTTCAACTCAACAACACGGATACAGGAATTCTTAAGAGATTAAATTATTGTAAATACACGATACCAGTTAGTTTACAATAGTACATTAATGTGACATATAAAAATGGAAGATTATAATCATTTATTACTATTCTATATTATAGTACTTTTAGTGTCATGATTATTTAAGACAGAGCCAAGCTTAGCACTGGCAGATCGCCCAATAGATAAATTCTAAAGATTACCAAAAAAGTTGCAAACTGGCAGATGGCTCAACTAATGGAAAGAAGTTTGTCTCGCACATCGACGCTTGCAACACCAAGGGCGAAACCAATGCGTTGCCAGCCTTCAGGGTAGATAGGATACCAGGAATGGGATAGAGGAATGAAACGGAGGGGATGGGATAGCAGGAATGGGATAGAGGAATTCAACGGAGGGGATGGGATAGCAGGAGTGGGATAGAGGAATGAAACGGAGGGGATGGGATATCAGGAATGGGATAGAGGAATGAAACGGAGGGGATGGGATAGCAGGAATGGGATAGAGGAATTCAACGGAGGGGATGGGATAGCAGGAATGGGATAGAGGAATTCAACGGAGGGGATGGGATAGCAGGAATGGGATAGAGGAATGAAACGGAGGGGATGGGATAGCCATCTGAACTCTCACAAATTCTATTTCAAGCTCATATTCTGCGATTTCATGGTATCACACTGTTCTTAAGATGATTACAGGCAATTAGGGCTTTGACCCACGTCAAGGAAATGAGAAAGCCCTAATTTTTTTGATATTTCAATAAATTTATCTATTGCACTTGTGAATTAAATAAAAATTCAATTAAATTTATCTAAAATAGCTATTGTAATAAGCTATATGAGAAGTCTAAAGCCAAATTTAAATTTGCCTTTGTTGAGTTGTTATTTATCTTGAGAATAAGTCCCTATCATCGTTTGGTCAGACATTTCGCAGCTACGTTTCATATAAGTTTATTGTCCGGACGATAATAAGGGTTTATTCGAAAGATAATTACCCACTTCACTAAGGCAAAATTATACTTTGTTTCATTTGCTCTCAAAACCGATGTTTAGTGTTTAACCAGTGATTGTAATTAGATCACTAACAATCATTGTAATTATGGTTATACTATTGCTATATTACTATGCTTATTACCAACGAAAATACGAGTATGGCTCATTTAACCTTATCAATACTGTTTGCTAAAATATATTAATTTGTTTAAAACATTCATTTTACGTGCTATGCTATGGTAGCTATATAAGTCAAAAATTAAAATATACAACAAATTAGACAAAAAGTTTTGAAAATAATATTAATAAATATAACTCCACTTTGATTTTGTGCATTGTAAAGGCGTAGAACCACTTGTCGGAGTCTGTACTTCCTGATTAGTACAAACAAAATATTAATTGTATGTGAACTTAAGTACAATCATATGTATTAAACCCTGTATATAAGTAGATTGTATGTGAGGATGCTCCATTCTAGATCACCTCTTCGCTAAACCACATACAATATAAATAGAAGTATCATTTTGATAACTCCAGTATTTCAGTAATGTTGCTGACCACAATTCAGAAAATTACAACCACTGATTATAAGTTAGTTATAAAACATAGAAACATGATGAGAGAAACAGTAGTGACGGATGTTTCACTATATTCCATATAAAATATATTTTGCATAATTTAAAATACCCAACTTTGACAGCTAGATAGTTTGTGTCTACAGGCTGTTTCAATAGAAAGCCTAACATGAGAAAATCCCATCAAATACTTTATATAATAGATCCTGTTATATCATAATAAGTAATTTATTCTTAACGATATTTGTATAACCTGTATTAATAGAGAATTAAGTATTATAATAATAGCGTGAAGTATATTTTTGATAATTAAAAGAATGATACCTATGTAATTGAAAAGATTTTAATTATATAACACAACTAAAGAGAGACAAAAGGTATTTTAAATTAAAAATTAAAGTCTGATATCCATGAAACTTTGACATGACCATTGTTGCCAGAATAAATAAACATAATACTTTTGGTAATTTTTCGCCGTTTCCGGTCAAAGAATTATTGGGTTTTTCATATATATGGTCTTCTATAGTATAATCACAACAAAGATATTGTCGGAAGACAATGATTTTGATTAAAAAGATATTAAATTAAACCCTTAGACGGAGAACTTATTTTATCTTAAGTCAAAAACAATCTATTGTAGGATAGTGTTGTTACATATTAAGTAACTGGTCTAATTTTTCCTTGTCTATTAGAGTAACGCGTCAACTTACCAATATTTTCTCATCATTTCCGCGCAGTTTACCATATATTTACTTTCGAACGCAGTGAAAGCAATACGGTCGCAATAATCGAAAAGCCTATGTAATGTTATACATTTTGTATTAAATTTGTACGATTTTCCGCCGACGCGTCAACGCCAAGGCATATTCGATACCCCATACAACCACGCACGACATAATGAGAGCATTTTGCACGTGTATGCATATCGAGAAGCTTCCTGTGTAATCTCTGACGTAACCTGAAAACAAGAAAAAGTTTTTTATTTATTGTTGTAGGTAAATAGATAACTCTGCATTTTAGTAGAATAAATACTAATAGAATGACAGTGAAGAAAATAAAAATAATTTTAAATTCGACGCGTAATACTTAACGGTGCATTTCAGCGATATCAGATATAAAATTTGATGTAGCAAGTGATTTGCAACAAAAATTTGCAAGTCGACAAATACTAAAGACACAATTTCATAACTAGTTATTTAATTTAATTGGAGTGAAACTGGAGTGGGAGTACTATGCAATTTTTGCATGTATTGATAACTGTAATACACTGAAATATGCCTAGCAAAACAAATGCACAAATATTAATATTGTTACGAGCTACATAGGACTCGAATTAAAATGCCGTTGGAATTACTATAGAATTTATTGGAACTATACAAACACGTATAACATAGGTAAAAATATAACTAGACACTACTAGTACAAAAAACTATATCGCTCGTCGAATCTACGACTTGCTCGTATCGTAATCGTCGCTTGACTGCCCCCCCCCCCCTTCGGGCATTGTTTTATACTAACTATACAATACAAACATCGACAGCGTGGACTGGGGATTCCGAGATACCGTAATCTGCACACCTGGTTAATTATTCCTGCGAACGGCCAGCAAAGTCGAAAACAATAACAATAGACTATTGTCTAATTGTAAATTTTAAACACGAAGTAAACAAAAGAACTCCGAATACGGGAAGGGTAAACCAGGTGCGCATTTCTTTGTCGGCATGTAAAAATATAAAAAAGTGTTGCTAGATTTTTAATTTATACAGACAGGTGTTATTTTTACGATTAAATGACGAATTGAACATAGTTTTAAAATTCAATATAATTTTAAAATCAAAAATTATACTATTATTTGTAAGGCAGTGAAACATAGTATGTGCATGGGTGTCAGGAACAGGAGCTACATGCCACGGAGATGAATTTGCAGTAGTGAATATATTGCCCACTAATGGATAGTGGTTACCGACGCCTAAGGGCGTTGCCGACCTCGGAGGAATGTTATAACACCCTTCTTTAATGACCCCACTTCGAAGTGCAGAGAGAATACCTCGGAGGGAAGTTCCCTCTAAGACGTTATTGTACGCGAAATAAACGTTCTAGAGAATTGCTGCACAGTTAAGCGTGGAAGCCAAGGAAATGAGGGTAAACACCCGTCATTTTTTGTTCGTTTGCCAAGATCGAAGCAAGTCAGACAGACGTGTTTACTAAGACATTGGCAAGTGTTAAACACTAGAAGTGTTTAGATGGTTTAGGTATTGTGTTAATTTTTCTTCGCGATATTTTATGTAATTGAATTTAAATTTATAGGAGCGTGATGGGTATTCAAACTTTTTGTATATGTTAAATTTGAATTTAATATTGGAATGAGTGGCTGAATTTTAAGTTGTTTCTGCCACTGATGAAGTAAAACTTGAAAATATATCTAGTAACAACGAACACCTCTCGTAGTCATTAATCAAGTCTTCTTAGCCCCCAACAATAGAAACTAAGGAATTAATAATACTCAAATGATGGTACATTATCAGACAAGTGTTCTGGCCGTTGTACAACATTGTCTTCAATCACAATGATTCCTTCTTTAAAAAAATACACCGCTATTTGTACAGTATAATAAAATTCATTAACTCAGACAATTGTACAAATAACGCATTGTTCGAAATACTTGTGTTAGTCATTATCAAAATAATTTCTTAAAGGCCAATAGGTCGATGCCATTGTAGCAAAATTTATGCATTGATAAGCTTAACTTACAAGAAAAGTAAATTAATTTCAGCTAAAAGAGAATCTAAAATGGTAATGTAGTTTGAATTTTAAGTTTAGTTTTATAAAATTCCTTTCAACTGTACCATTAAGGTCGGACTTCTTATTTGTATTTATCAGCAGATTTCAAATACTTTTATTGACTTAATATTTTTTTAACATTTGACATTTCGAGTTTCAATTAAAAATATAAACAAAACCCTCAACGTTTTTCAAGTTCAACAGCTGAAAATTTTAAAAATCAGGATAATATTAAATATCTTACCGATAAGTGGTCCAATAGCGACGACGAATACCCCCTTGCTGACCATATGCAGGCCAAAAGCAGCGGGTAGTTTCTCTAAAGGACAGTACTCTGATATGGTCAGAGTGAAATTGCTCAGGCACATGCCTCTGAAGAAACCGCATATTGATAACCAGATCATAAGGGGTATCCACTCTGTTTGTTCTGCGAGTACTGGAATTGTAAGAATAGAGATTTGTTAGACATAGGGAAAGTATACTGTTGCGGACGCAGCGCCCCGCATACCGCCGACGCCCGCATCTAGCACAGTTAGCAGCTAAGCGTCGGACGAGTAATGAAACTTAAGAGACGGCCTTGCTACGTCGTACTCTCTTTCTCACGCACTACATGAATCTTTATATCAAAAATTGTTAGTTTGTAATAGTAATATATTGAATTTATATACAATCCAAGTGAGTTGTCACCTCAAATAATTGGCACACTGTCTATTTATTCAAGATATTAAGAAACATTTCAATTTTTTATCTTGTACCTTTAGCTGTGGCTAATTAATAAAAAAATAAAGATAAGGATTTATTTTAAAAATATAAAGATTTCTTTATAGATGGGCAATGTGCCAATCATTAGTAGCGCGCGCGGAGGTTACCAGGGCGATACTGAAAGTTTTTAGAACTGGCCACTTTTAAAGAATATAATAAAAAAATAAGTTTAATTTTTGAAAATAGAAGTCTTTGCCAATATTATTGAGTATTAATTTCATTCATTTGTCATTTGTTTTACGATTTGGCGGCAAATTGAAATTTGTCTGTGTCACACCAGTATGAATTTAACGCGAGGCGAGAAAATTTTCGTACTATGATTTTTTATGACATTCGGTGTCATTTAAGGCAACAAGAATGTTATGACTTCAATTGGCCTTTCACGATGAAGCCCCTTCTCGAGCCACTGTTTATAACTAGTTTAATGAGTTTAAACGTGGTCGCACCAATCTCAACGATGCTCTGCGTGAGGGACGGCCTTCTACGGCGACGACTGAAGATAACATCAGTGTTGTGCGGTATATGATAGAGACTGATCCAAGAGTAACCTATCAGCAGATTCGGTCAAGCTTAGGCATCGCTATGACTCAAGTGCACAAAATCCTCCGCAAATATTTAGCCGTTAGGAAGCTTTGTGCCCGGTGGATACCTCATTATTTGACCGAGGCCCAAAAACTCCGTCGTGTTGATTGGTGCCGTGAAATAATACAAAGATTTAACGGAGGTGACTCAAAAGCTGTGTTCGACATACTTACGGGTGACGAAAGCTGGATTTATTGCTATGATTCGGAAACCAAAAGACAATCTGCTCAGTGGGTGTTTCCTTCCGACGAGTTGCCAACTAAATTGAAGAGAGGTCGAAGTGTAGGAAAAAAGATGGTGGCCTCATTCTTCGGAAGGACCGGTCATTATGCGACCATTGTTTTAGAAGATCAAAAGTCAGTTACTACGGAGTGCTATACTAACAAATATTTGCCACTTGTCTTGGAAAAAGTTCAAGAGAAACGACCTCGCAGTAGGACCACGACAACGCCTCCTCGCACACCGCCGTGCGAACGATCGACTATTTGGCGTCGTCAGACGTGGAATTGCTGGGTCACCCGCCCGATAGCCCCGACCTCGCACCTTGCGATTTTTATTTATTCCCGAAAATAAAATAAAAACTTCGAGGAAAACATTTTATGGACGCCAAGGAAGCAGTGGCTGCGTTCCAGAAGGCCATCGAAGAGACCCCTAAGGACGAGTGGGCAAAGTACTTTTCTCGGTCGTTCTATCGTATGCAGCCATATATTGATGTGAATGGAAACTATTTTGAAAAGATATAATAAAAATAATAACTTGCTAGTTTGCTAAGTTTTTGATTTTGTAAGAACTTTCAGTGTCACCCTCGTACTTATCCGTAATTAACTTATTTATCCTTTGCAATTCACTAACAAACATATCATCGGCATAGAAACGCAAACAAAGTTTCGCGGGGAGATGCTAGCATTAATTATATAGTTTTCCCCTTATTTCAATACTGTTATATGGTTCGTTTAAGATGTCGCCTTGAATTCGTCGCCCTTGACTGAGAATACAGTTATTTTTTCTTTCATAGGTTAATTTAATGATATTATGGAAAAAAATATAATAACTCACCCGATATTTATTCGGTTTACAATTTTTTTATACAATTAATATAATTACATAAAATATTTTATTCAACAAAACAAAATATTATAAATTAAACTATGCTACATGACTATAAGTTCATCAGCTTATAGTTTTTTTTAACAATATTATACTGTAAATAAAACTATCCGACCAACAAACTCACCAGATCTGGTTGTCGCAAGGAAGAACGACGAGACGAAGAATATCATCTTCTTCGATATAGTGGTCCTATCAAAAATAGGCGGCAATATCAACCGCACCAATATATCGCTGATGGCTGTTATGGAAAGGCAAAAGGCCGTATCGTTCATATTATAACCCAAATTCCTTATAAAAAATGGTGTCAACATCCTAAACTGCAACTCTCCGCTCCAAAAGAGCGAGAGTCCTAATAAAAGGTTCAAAAACGACCAGTCTTTAAGTAGATCTAAGTCCATGAGAGCTATAAACTTTCTAAAGAATCCAAAAACTCCTTTCTGTTTCTCCTCCAACAGCTCGGGCTTCTTGATTGCTTTCATTTGTATGGCATCGTCGTCCGCCGTCTGCAATGACAATTAACGATGGTCACGTTTCAAACGAGTTACAGCAATTATTATTGGAGTTTATACTACTTAAGGATTGATTTTCATATAAGGCTGCAGGTATGGAAATTTTATGAGTGAAATTTTTGAACGTTAACTCAAAAGCGTTACTTTTTTTTAAAGTGAAAAGTTAGTCTTTTCTTAAGTTTTCGCTACTAGTACACATAATAAAGTTACGTTTTAACGGTTTTAAGCGCGTTATTTTATTTGATTTTCATTCAGACGTTTCAGCCACTTTTGAGTGGCGGTGATCACGGAAAACAAAGATGTCAATGGGTAATGCTGAAGTTTTTATTCAGCCTACCGCCAACTTGTTAATTTAATTTATTTAGACTTCATTTTGGTTTATGGTTATTATTTACTCTATGGGAGCCCAATCTAATTTCGCGCTTAAAACCGTTACATACAACATAGCTTTATTAAGTGAAACCTTTAGGCGCGCTGAGCAATCTATTTTGTGGGTATTGAATGAGCTGTCACGCATCACACTCGGCTATACTGAAACGCTCAGCTATGTAACATTCTTTCGGTTACTTTCGGGTAAAGTCGGCTCGAGTCTAACTAGGGAGCGGACAGATAGATATAGTTAACGCGCCACTACTATACTTGCTCGGCGAGTGTTACTCGTGTTGATGAATCTTTCAATTCTATCGTGTTGTCTTAAGCACACATTTAAGTTTTTTTATCTTTAAATCCACCCCTGCATTTGAGCGAACAAAATAAATATTCAAATCGGTGAGGCCGTCTCTGAGTTTTAGCGGGACTAAAGGTTTACATTTCCATTTCTTAGGAAGTTAGTTAACTTGCAAATAAGTGCTTAACATCGTTTAAACAGACATCTACTTAATCTAAAGACTTACTCGCCAGTTTCGCAACTTAACTGATTACTTAACTAATGGAAATGTAAACCAGGCTTAAAGAACAGAATTTGATTTCTTATTCAGCAGCTGTCGCCAGGCACGAACACATATTTTAAATGTTTAAAAGGTACACTGCAATTATGCGTCAAAGTTGACACAGAGGTTTTATAGTATCATAAACTGAATAATAATTAAGTGTACAATAAATTACAAAGTAATATTATTGTTGTACTAGCATGTGCCGGCGAATCTTCGTTCGCTTTGTCATTACGACGACTTATTTATTATTAAATTGCAACGGCCGCTACCAAAGAACCGCGACTGCAGAGCCACTTTTTTGGCTATATTTGACAATTACACAAAAAAAACGACACGCTTCGGGATAAAAGTATCTATCATAAGCGTTGACCCGGGATACAAGCTAGCCCTCTGTCGAATTTCACGTAATGCTCTAACAGACAGACTGACAATAATTATAAAATTGCGTTTTGGGAATATTCTAGTCCGAATCCGACCTGTATTTTTCAAATTTTTAAACGCAATGTACAAACTCGAACCATTTACAGATAGATTTGTTGCATTAGTCTAGCACGCCCTAAATCTGTACATAATTTATATCCGGTGCGAATTAATTCCGAAGTGCGCGCGCTTCTTAGGACTTCCATAAGTTACATATTTTCCAAAATAAAAAATACTGTATGCTCACATGTGGCTTATATGTATTTTGGGCATAAATATGCTAATACTCTTCAGATAGCTTAAAACGCCCCAACAATAAGTAATTGTATGTTGTTATGACACTATTATCATAGTATGACGGACCTAGTAAAATTACGGTACTTATAGTCAATCCCTAATCTTACACTACCCATGCGCGTGCCTTATTTACTGTTTAAAACTGCTACATCAAGTAATATCAATAATCTAACAATGGTGATATAAATAATGCATGGTAAGATAAGAAATAAGTACTACTTACATCAAGATACAGCTGCAAATAACTTCCAGTGAAGTCCATATTTGATATATTTGATATCACAGACACTTTTCTCCTCCTAGCCGCTTCACTCATACTTCCACTAGACGTAACTCTAGGCATGACACCCACAGACGCTGCAGTCGTTAGCACTGGGAATATTTTTGCGTTATTCTCAAAATCTTGCAACGGTTTATCACAAGTTTTCGCCCTTGGAAGCCCTATCGTTCTTACTGAAGGATGATTCACATTTGTATACGAATTTTGAGTCTTTAACTTTGGCATTGGGTACGAAACTAATGGGTTGATTTCAAATTTGTCCTCAGCCTCCTCATCGCTTTCGTGTATGCACTCCATTTCCTGAAAATATAAAACAATGTTTATACTTCTTTGCGGCCTTGAATATGAATTGTATTGACAACCTAAATTTGTGGCAAATACCTATGTGTTTATAGGAAATATTATGAAGCTACAGTTGTAATAATTACTCGTATAATAATGTCATAATTTAATAGATTATATTAGGTATCACACGAAAAAATAACTATTTATTAGTTAAACATCTGCCATGTGTAATCATCTGTTGCAATGGATAGGTTAATTAGTAAATACGATACTGTTATATTTCTAAACGTTTTGGTGGCATTTGTAACAGGAATTAACCAGTTGCTGGACATTTTAGATTGTGAACATATATTGACGGTAGTAGCAGGAAATTTAAAGAATTTAAGCATTGCGTGAAGCCAGGCAGACATAGTTGTTCTACCATTCGCAAGGTGCTACGATATTTAGAAAACTGAGTAAGTGTTATTTTGTTTTTAATTTAAATGTTTATAAAAAAAATTGAATGTCTACGATATTGAGATGAACTAAAGACTTTGAAATAGTGAGTCGTTGAAGTTGTGAGGAACGGGGTGATTCTAAGGGGAGGTTGGAGGTCACCGGGCCAGGTTGAGCCAATTCTTTATATCATCTTGGCAATATATCTAAATGTGTGGCTGTGAAATGATTGAATAGTTTTTCTTTCTCATGTTTCTGTAGTCACGATACATGTTAATTATTACAATTGATTTGATTAAAGTTTCGTATATTTTGTCGTGAGCCGAATTAACCTTAAAATAATTTTCATATTGAAAGATGTAAAAATTTATGCAGAATGATTGCTATCTATTTGTCTTCGGGTATTTGCAGCTCAACCATTGAAAGTATACGACTGCATCTTTAACAATATATCTATAAAGTATAAAAAAACTTTGTTTAAAAAACCGACTTCAAAAACTAAAAACTATAAAATGACTTATTTCTAAAGCTATCATTAAATATAACATCTTATTTTTAATATATATTATCTAAAACATCTTAAAGTCGGTGCTTCATAATTTTCAAAATATAGTACCTAATTTTTATGTTTTATTTTGCACCGACTTCAAGATGTTTTACATAATATATATTAAAAATAAGACATTATAATTAATAAAAATAGCTTTAGAAATAATTTATTTTATATTATTTGTTACTTTTTAGTGTCTAGCTATGGGTACGCCTGCGAAAGGTGCCGCGCGTTAAAAAATATAGGTCCCAAGAAACGGGAACAAAAAAGTTCGTAAAATGAATACTACTGGGTCAAACTATGTTAAATTTTTAGGGGGCCAAATGGCAACTATTCCGCTTTAAACTAAAGAAGAATCACGTAAATCGGATCATAAATCTCAAAGTAATCGGTGTACATATGGAACGGAATGAAAATTTTTTTTCATAAAAAATGTTCATAAAATTAAAACTACTGGGCCAAAGTATGTTAAATTTTTAGGGGACTAAATGGCAACTATTCCGCATCGAACTAAAAAAGAATCACGTAAATCGGATCATAAATCTCGGAGTAATCAGTGAATATACGTAAAAAAAAACCGACGAATTGAGAACCTCCTCTTTTTTTTAAAGTCGGTTAAAAAATCATAATAATGTTATTTATTACACATTTTTGTACCTGTTTGTTACGCGATGAGCACAAAGTTTAGTCTATGTTATTAACTGGATAAAAACACTACATATAACCACAATTACCATAGCGCTGGGAGTCTAAAGCAGTCGCTTTATTACGAATGTGACAAATATTATATAAAATAAAACTGGGAGTTTATGCTCTTTTACTCATACCAATATATCTAAACAACGTTCATCTGATCTCTAAAATACGCTAATGTAGCGATTCAAGAAAACCAAGATGAACACACATGAATGATTATTTTTGACGTCTCACGATGACCGCATTAGTCAGCAATTGACGAGTGAGAGATAGAAGATCTTTCGTGCAAAATCGAATACTACGCGAACTTGTGTAACTAATCCAGAGAAGCTTAAGTTGCACGAACTATAAATCATTCCGCCATATTCAAAATTCTTATAATTTCTTAATTAATATTCTAAGTATTTAATGTAAACACATCATTAAATAAATTAATCATACAGTTTTCCTCGCAACATCATTATAAACAAGGATAATGTCGTTAAGGGGATCGATAGTAATGGCTTGTAGTGAACTGCACATTTACTGCACATCTAACAACCACTTCAATATTGTTATACTATGTTAATGTCGCCCGCGTCTTCACTCGCATAGATTTAAAAATAGTCTTACTTTGAGTGGTAAAAAAAAGCTAAAATGTAGCCTCTTTTTCACCATCTTAGAGTAGCATTTCCAAAAACGCCGATATAAGTGTGTATTTATTTTTCACCAGAAGCACGTACATAAAACTTCTTGCTTCGAATTTTCATACAAACTGTCAACTTTTTATTCACCCCCTTAGAGATTTATTTTTCAAAAATCCTTTCTTATTGCGCACCTACAGTATAGAAAGTATGCTAATTGTCACTATCCTAGGCCCAGTAGTTTGGGCAATGCGTTATTATAATGTTAGCCGGTAAGGTTTAAGCCATTATATATGTCCATAGATATAATTATATACAGCAGACAGGCTAACCGCTCATCTGATGGAAAGTAGTTATCATCTATTGACGTTGGCAACACCAGAGGCATATTACTAACCAGCTACCACCGGTCCAGAAAGAATTTTATGATGCTTTAAAGAAATAGTTTATTCTAATCAGGCAGAAATTAGAAGTTTACCAAAATTATATTCTTTATTAGGTGATTGTTGTCATAAGTATTATTTTTTTATGTTTGCGTATAGGCACACTGGCAGACGGGTCTACTTGATGGCAAGTGGCTACCGTCGCCGATGGACATCTGCAACACTAAGGGAGCCCATGCATTGCCTACCTCGTTGAGACTTTAAAAATCTGTTTACGCCTTTTTGGAAGAGCCCCATATTGTAGCGCTCTGGGTTAACCGCAGGAGGGAGCTTATTCCACAGCTAGCTCACATATGGCATAAAAGAGCGAGCGCCACGTACAGTGGATGACTTCCAGGTGTCGAGGAAGTGTGAATGAACTCCCAGTCGCCGGTGAGCAGTGCGGTGGTAAAATGGCGATGTAGGTACCAAACCAAACAGCTCCTCAGAACTCTCCCCATTGTACAGACGGTAGAACGCGCTTAGAGCGCCTACGTCTCCTCTAAGACTTAAAGGTTCCAAGCCGTCTGTAAGTTCGGGATCGTCGACAATCCGGACCGCTAGGCGCTGCAAGGAGTCAAGTGGGAGCAGCTGGTACTGAGGTGCCCCAACCAAGAAGAGCAGTACTCGACATGGGGACGGACTTGGGCCTTATATAATAAAAGCCTATGTCCCGGTATGAAGTACCGCTTAGCCCTGTTGAGCACCCCAAGCTTTTTAGAAGCGATTTTCGCTTTGCTCTTCAAACGACCCCGAAATTGCACCTCGCTCGAAATGTCGACGCCTAGGATCCCGATTGAGTTGGAAGTCTTGAGGGGAGTGCCCTGGAACTGTGGCGCTAACAACTTTCTTGGTTTAAACCATTCTACGCAACAAATTATACAGTTATATTCTTTTTGCATAGTAAATAGCAATAACGGTCATGATGCCATTGTTAAAGTTGAAATTGATGTAAATAAACGTTTGTCCCCATGTAAATGAAGTTTATGTAAACAAAAACTTTTTACACTACGTCAACAGAAAAACACATATTATTAATAAGTACTGGGGTCATCGATAAATTTTAAAGTGAGTCATTGTAAGTAATTGTAACACTGCAGTAATTTTTATCAGCATATAAATTGCGCTATAAATAAACATACTGTTTTAACAAAGTGATTCGCTATATGAATTGAAAAACCCTAACTACCTATTGCCTTTAATATTATTGCACCAAAACTCGAACAAATGCAGAATATCTCCATAATGCCAGTTGCGAAAAAAAATCTTAACACCTGCGGAAAAAATAACACTTGATACAACACCTATCACTTTGTGTGATACTAGAGAATAACATAGTAACGAAACATTAAACCGATATATATATATATAATGATATATAATGACAGCCCATAAATGTCCACTGCTGGGCTCGGGCCACCCACTAAAGGAGAAAGGACAGTATATCCACCACGCTTGTCCAAGTCGGCTTGGCAGGTTTGACATATCGGTTATCTCGATGTGCAGGTTGCATCATATTATGGTTTCCTTCACCGTTGTTAGCACGTGGTCATTGTAACAATATACACATTAGGTCAGAAAAATGCCTAAGTGGTTGGCCAGGATCGAACCCGCGCCCTTTGAGTTCGGGACGCGTGCGTTAACCATTACGCTACCAGGACTAAACGAACGGAACGAAACGAAACCGATGTATAAAGCCCTCGAATTCACCTTGGAGAAGCTCGTGGAACCTAATCTTACGCACGTTGGGTCAGAACTACTTAAATGCCAAGATTCCAACTGAAGCCATTTTTGTAAGACGCGAGTCTCTTATCAGAGGGTTCATTTCTTTCTTTTAATTACAGTGTACTAGCCAAAATGATCCATTAATATATTGACTTCAATCATTCTATTTCATTTAATACAATCGTGTCATTTCAGTTCTATTCCTTTCAACCAAAACGATTCAGTTTTGTTGATCTGTCTAATAGAAGCATTAGCCATTACATCTCGACTTTCATTTATAAATACAAAGCATTTTGTAGTTAAAACATTTTTACGCCAACGCTCGACAAATTGGTTATTGGCAAACGACCAAATAAAAAAATACCCAGGAAATTAATTTGTTTAACACGAGATGTCACATTTAGTAAACTACAACTAGGTTAATTGTAATACAAAGTCTCTATTTATTTCTATCTCTAATTCTCTGTAAAGTATATGTAATAGAAGATTGTTACACGAGAGGAGAAGGTGACCTATTTAGGCACGAGATGGTTGACGCACGAACGTAGCGAGGGCGCTAATAATTCGAGTGCCTAAATGGGCCTTTCACTCAAAGTTAACACTTTACTTTTCATTTCTTATATCAGAAAAGTAAATGTGAACTGTTTAGCTAAACAAACAACTACTTTTGTAATGAAATCGGCGTTAAATCCATATCTAAACGTGATGAACTCATTTAATATTAGGTTGGGGAAAAAGTTTCTTCGCATTTTATATAAAAATTTAAAAGGTTTTTTTATAAAGTTTATTTACATTTCATTAAAGTATGTAGGTGCCATTTTGTTGGATAACTTTTTGCCATCTTGTAGTTAGGGACGTGATCACATTGCTATAAAAATTTTAGGACTTCTGATCAAAAAACTGCGACAAGTGGTTTTGGCAGTCCTCTCGTGATGTTAACCTGACACTGCCTAAGGAATTCTGCAGACACCGAAACAGGTGAAAATCTGAAGGTGCAAGGTCAGGACTATACGGAGGATGCATTAACACCTCCCAGCCAAACTCTCGTAATTTTTGCTGAGTGGCTAAAGATGTGTGAGGTCTAGCGTTATCATGGTAAAAACCACGCCCCTTCTGTTGATTAATTCCGGCCGCTTTCTCTCAACTTTTTGCTTTAATCTCATCATAATCCTGGCGGTAACAGCTCATAATGAATAATGCCTTTCCAATCCCACCATACACACAGCATCACCTTGTTGCGAGTTAACCCGGGTTTCGCCACAGTCTGTGAAGCCTGACCGGCCTTTGACCACAATCTTTTTCGCACGTTCTCCACTTCTCATCACCAGTTATCAGCTTCTTCAAAAATGGTTTGGTTTCATTACGTCGTAATAAAGAATCACAAATGAGTACACGGTTCATTAGGTTTCTTTCAGTGAGCTCATGAGGGACCCAAATATCGAGCTTTTTTGTGTACCCAACTTTTTTCAAATGCGCCAAAACCGTTTTATGGTCAATTCCCAGTTCTCCAGCTACATCGTGACTACTAATATGCCGATCTTACTCCACTTTTTCAAAAATGGCATCAATTTTGTCCGTAACATAATGACCAGAGCGACGAGCATCTTTGATATCAAAATTTCCGGATTGAAAACGCTTAAACCAAATTTGCGCTACTCTCACAAATACTGCATTAGGTCCATAAACATCACAATTTTTTTTTGCGGCTTGTGTTGCATTTTAACCTTTTTTGTAGTAAATGTCATGATCATGATATTAAATATTTAGCTCAAATTTATGCAAATTAAATTTACTGAAAGTATTTTAGAAGTATAAAATCATGTTACAAAATTATCGATATTTTTTATTACAATTTATGTCGCGATTTAACAATGGCCGTAAAAAAGTTGGAACATGAGTCGCATGTGTTATCTATGATTCGCGTAGTTTTTAATTTTTTTGACAGCAAGGAAGATCGTTTCCCAGGGACGAAAAATACTGTTTTCATATCTCTATCAGGGCAACGCCAAGCGTACTTTCAGATTATGAGAAATGAAATTGATATTTACCTACCTTCACTGGTTGCATTTCACAGTCGACTGGAACATCAATAAGATGTCTCTTCACAGGCTGCAGTAGGCACGAGCCTAGTACAGCGTGGAAGGCGAGCGCCCCTAATATCACAACTGACCATCTGAATCCAAATTCTCCCAACAACAAATTGACTAGTTGCGGCATCACCATCAGGCCGAAGCCAGTCCCGGCCATTGATAAGCCCACGGCCTGGCCACGTTTCTTGGAGAAGTAGTGATTGAGCGAAACGAATGAGGAAGACGAAGCGAGTCCCACACCGAAACCTGAAAGCGAAAATCAGTTTTATTATGATTGACAATAAAGATTACTTGCTAATAACGACGACAGCATACTTTTGGGAGTAATACCGTACTTAATCAGAAATGTTATACATTACATAGATAATATATATTAAGTATACATATATCTATGTAATATATAAAATTACTGCATATATATATATATATATATATATATATATATATATATATATATATATATGCATGATGTTAGGAGCCTTAAAGACAGACGAGCGAGCATGACAAGAGCTATGAATGTCAAAGAAGCAAGTGAGGTGTGTAAGAATACGCCTAAATGGCGCTCTGTTATTCGTGCCTACCCCGCAAGGGACCTGGCGTGAAGTTATGAATGAATGAATGAATGAATATATATATATATATATATATATATATATGTGTCGGAGGGAAGCTATAATTGGATGGATTGTTGTTTGGATGTATAACGCATAATATCATTTGTTTACATTTTAATTACTTCTAAAATTCTTCATTTCATTTAATTTGATTTGTTAAATGTTTCTATAACTTAAAGATCTAGATTCTAACCTAATAAAAGTTATGAATATTGTAATTTAATAAACGACCAGTCAGAGCAGAGCATATGGCTCCGAGCGGGGTCAGACGCCCTCTATACTTTAGTAGTATCTACTTCGGTAGACGGAGGAGTTTTTGTGGCACATTTGGTTGGTGGCAACAGGTCGAGTTGGACCTTTGAGAATTTTAAAGAAAGTATTGAAGTTGGAAGTATGAGCGGTGCCCTGAACGCGCTGCTCGGTCTAAACTATGTTAAAATGTGTTTTAAATCTAAATTAAAAGTGTATAAACCGTGGCCATGGTGTTTTATGCTCGCATTTTACCCTGATGACGCCCACTAAACCTGCAAGCCATAAAGAAAATATCACGAGAAAGAGGCCTTCTCCGACATATATATCATTTACGTATTTATTATTAAAATGTAAGTAGTCGTCTATATGTTACGTATTATACGTATACACGCGTACGTATACCACCGTCACCATTGTCATCTCAATTCATTACTGGGGTTGTCTGGAAGAGATCGCTTTTTAGCGATAAGACCTTTTGTACATAACGAGATATAATTTTAGTCTTAAGTTCATGTTTGTATTGGTGTATAATAAAGTGTTATCTAACTATCTAATCTTATAGCTTCAATATCAAAAACTACTACCTTTTACAATTGTTACGTCCAATTATTAATATTTTCTCAATCATATGGGAATCTCTGCTAGAGTAAATGCACCACTATCACAACACAAAATTTTGTATAATACTTGACACAATCCACCCATCTTTTTTTAATGAGGTCCCTTTATTCTTATATGATATGAACCTTCCAGTCTTAAATTTCTGCCATCCCTCCTCAGTACATGTCCATACCACTTACAACTTTCATAGATATCCTTACAGACCCACATAGTCATTCTCATCCAGATTTGAGTGGTGACGTTAATTACCAATATTTTGTTATTAAAAATAAATATAAGATTTCTATACAGCTAACAGGTATAGTATGGATTTAACCAAATATGTACTATTTAAAATAACCGTAATATAAGTAACTAGTATGTTAAAGTATTGCATCACCAAATTCGCCCACTTCATATATTCTTGAGCAATTCGATAATTTAGCTCACATAACCCATTCCGAAAAGTGAATGGCCCAATGGAATTTCTCATAAATGTTAGTATTGTTCTTGAATTGGCAAACTCTAGTCTTTAATAAAATCTAATAAATGTGTCTAGATGTTTGACCTATATTCTAAAACAAGACGAAAACATGTGCAGATCGGCCCTTAAATTGAAAATTCGACCAAATTAAACCAGTGTGCTGGTTTTGTGACAACAGGGCGCAGAGTCTGAACTCAAATTGGCAATGTACTTAATTGAATTGGAATCCTAACTTTTGACGGCTTTGGTGGTATATAAATCACCTCGGCTCAATATTGATTTGACCGAGACTTATTTAATGTGAATATTAGATACTACCGCAGATATTTGACCATCTGTGCCACTCGAATAGATCTCGCGCACTGGCATATATTTTTTTTTGTTAAAGTTACAGACTTGCGGCCTAGGTGACTCGAAAATACCTTTTAATTAGGACAGCTTACAAAATCAAGCTTTTGCCATGACCACAATCATATTTGCATTTTTTGTCATTCTTTAAATAAAATATGTACGATGCTTATAAGGAAAGGATGTGAACAGACAACTCCTTGCAAAAACGAATTATAGAATATTATGATTACTATGAACAAAAGATAAGAAACTTAACTTTTTTTTACGCCTATTATATAATTACAACGATTTATAAACCCCTCTTTAAGTCTTAAATAATGTATATCTTTAAATCGTTATTAAATTATAACGTCAAGGACTGTGTATCCTGACTGACAACAAGCAATATTATTTTTTATTGTATGAGTTCAGCAGACAGGCAGACAGCCCAACTGATGGAAAGCGGATACCATCGCCTAAAGATTTGTAACAGCATAAATGCTGCCGCTCTCTAAAAGCAGGCTGGAAACTGGCTCCTAATTCCGGAACACGTCTCAAGGTTGTTATGACGGCGTACTCTAGACCAGGGCTGGTAGTAGTCCAGGCGGGCAAATGTCCTAACATCTGGCTGTGGGTTGTTTTGTCGCCTCTTACGACAGGCCGCCCGGCCGCAGGAAATTTTACTCTTTCTCCGTTCCTGCACGGTTTATAATAAATATTAAATACCTTGTTTTGCTCTATTAATACAATTTTATTTTAGTTAGTACGAAACAACTTCACAAGAAGATCCTTAAAAGCATGTGTAACTAAAGAATTGAGAGGAAGAAGATTAAGCTGGTATTTATGTGCCATTAAATCATGTGATAATGTGAAAATAGAAAATTGATGAATATATAAAATTTAAAAACTTCGTTTAAAAAAACCGACTTCAAAAACTAAAAAACTAAAATGTATAAAATAACTTATTTCTAAAGCTATTATTATTAATATATATTATCTAAAACATCTTAAAGTCGGTGCTTAGTAATTTTCAAAATATAGTAATTTTTATGTTTTGCATTGCACCGACTTCAAGATGTTTTAGATAATATATATTAATAATAATAGCTTTAGAAATAAGTTATTTTATACATTTTAGTTTTTTAGTTTTTGAAGTCGGTTTTTTTAAACGAAGTTTTTAAATTTTATTTGTTACTTTTTAGTGTCTAGCTATGTATGGGTGGACCTACGAATGGTGCCGCGCTTCTTAAAAAATATAGGTCCCAAGAACCCGGAACAAAACAATGTTCGTAAAATGAAAACTACTGGGCCAAACTATGTCAAATTTTTAGGGGACCACATGGCAGCTATTCCGCGTCAAACAAAAAAAGAATCACGTAAATCGAATCATAAATCTCAGAGTAATTGGTGTACATATGGAACGGAGTGAAAATTATTTTCATGAAAAATGTTCATAAAATGAAAACTACTGGGCCAAACTATGTCAAATTTTTAGGGGACCACATGGCAGCTATTCTGCGTCGAACAAAAAAAGAATCACGTAAATCGGATCATAAATGACGGAGTAATCGGCGAACATATGGAACGGAGAGAAAATTATTTCCATGAAAAATGTCCATAAAATGAAAACTACTGGGCCAAACTATGTAAAATTTTTAGGGGACCAATTGGAAGCTATTCCGCGTCGAACAAAAAAAGAATCACGTAAATCGGATCATAAATGACGGAGTAATCGGCGAACATACATAAAAAAAGCAAAAAAAAAAAAAAAAAAAAAAAAGATTCCGACGAATTGAGAACCTCCTCCTTTTTTCGAAGTCGGTTAAAAATAACAGTTAAGGCAAAAAAGGCAGATATAAATATGTGTGCATTTCACACGCAGGAGAAGTAAAATTTCAGAGAATATGCTCACAGTTAATTCTTCTCTTTTATTAATATAAATATAATTCCTTTAGCCTACATCTGTCAACATATTATAATTCAAACTAAACTTCTTAATATTACTTTCAATTTTAGTCTTAAATATCTTAAATATTGACAGTTTTTTTTCATTCCCATTATTGGACCTATATTCTATTACCGATCTTATTGAGTCTCTAATATTTTATCGCTTTGTCGTTTCATCGAGTTTCAAATCACGATTCCAAAGAAGTTTCACTTGAAAAAGAGAATGAATGAATATGCTTTATTGTGTGTTAAAAGATACATTTAACAGAAATAATTATGAATAACACAATAGGCGGTCTTATCGCTATTAGTGATTTCTTCCATACAACCTTTAAGATTGTCATGTCAAGAGATTTATCATGTAAAGAATAACATGTAGATTTGTGGAATGTCAAAGGATGTATGTAAGTATGGAGAAATTTGAAACGAAAACATAGATTGTGCCTACCCCCAAATATTGGTAAAAGATTGGTAAAAGAATGAAAAGGCAGAAAAAATAATGAACAATAAGCTGCGACTTGTATATTGCAAACAAAAGAAGTAATATTTTTACTTATTATGACAATCAAAATTCGTAATCAACCTTCATCGATGTCCAACGCCATAACAATACTTGAAATGTGGGTATATTTTGCGGACTTACATAAACAACACCACAATTTACTCATTGTTGAAAACATTAAAGAGGAAATGTTAATTTATTTGTTCTAACAATGTTCACAGTTAATTAGGCACATCGTGTAATGAATTTCAGTTCGCAAATGACGTAAATGCGGCAATGAAAAGTGTTTACGTGACATTAACGTTAGAACCAATAAAATATGAGTTATTGCCAAATGTTTCATTGTTGCCAAAGTGTAAGAAAACGAGAGTTACAAATGGAAAGATAAAGATGATTAATAATATCATGCTCTGGACTCCCAAGTTTGGCTCTCCACATTTCAGGAGAAGGTGCTATATACCCGTAGCGTTCCCCTATACCCTACGTTCTCCAGAGCGTATTTAAACGTGATATTTTTCTTTATCGTGAGAATGTGGTAATTGTAAGTTATGCACATTAGAATAAAAATATTGCTCAAAAGTGCCTCGCTATGATAATAAACAAGTTGAAATAACATATACTTCAAGTGATAATACATTTAATTATATGTTAAACAAAAGCTTCGCGAGTCCCATCGGTTTCGCCAGTCTAAACTTCGGGTCTGTGTCCAGAGGAAACGATTTTATTTTCCGGGATAAAAAATATCCTATGCTGATCCCCATTGTACAAATTACATAGATTTTCAGGACATTAATCTTAAGGATCTTACGTCTATTTCGGTCATCCATTACTTTATGGGTAAGTACTATATCAAGTTTCATTCAAATTGATTCAGTGGTTTTGAGGTAAAAGCACAACAGGCATACAGACTTAATTTAGAATAAATAATTAACTCTTGCAATTTTCCGTTTCTTTCCGACTATCCATACTTATTTAGTCGTATTTTATATCTTTAAACTATGGTAAATTTTACGCCTGTCTTTCAAAATTATGGAATAATTTAAACATTTGTAGAAAAACTAACTTTAGAAACAACGTTTAATTAGACTAATTAAAATTACTTTTAAATTTAGTATGAATATAATATGGTGATATTAAGACTCACCTCCTATAATACTGTAGGTCGCCAATATGTGGCCCATACTGTTCGCTGGCGCAGTGAACAGCAAACCAAGGGCGCATATCACGGAGCCCACAAAACACACTTTTCGATACGAAAAAGTCTTTATAACGGGCCCCACGAAGAAGCCTGAGAAGTTGACCACTGAGTCAAGAGTACTGGCTATGAATGAAGCTCCCGTCGTATGAACATTAAGATCGTCCAGCAAGTCTTTGAAGAGTAGACCAAAAGACGGTTCTAATGACCGCGTTGAAAACTGTAAAGAATAAACAATGCCTTAGTAAGATCTAGCACGCATCAAACATGTAGCATGCTACAAAATTAGTGCCACGCTACACAAGCTTCTATGGAGTCACATAGGTTACAACAGATGTTACGGAAAAAAATAGTAGGTTGAATTTAAATCCGCTGCGGAATTAATTCAGTGGTCTGCGTGTGGAAAAAAATGTACCGAAATATTCGTATATGCGCACCGCTTAACATCAAATAGAAGTTAGCATTTTTTTAAGTTAATGTTTTAGGAACTCAATTTATGCCACCCATCGATGGCGAACTGTTTTGAGACCGGGCCCCGATTCTGCTGTCACAGTATCAACATACGGACGGCCACTGACGTTATAATCTCCATAACAAATCAAAGTCAGTGGTCGAACATTCTGGCGATATTGTAATAGCGGGATTGGTGCACTGCACAAACCTAAACAGTGCAAACCATTTTGTGCACCGCTTAGGTTTGTCCTAATTTGCATAGCCTTACAATTTACCACGTGTTAAAAATTACGATGAATTTTATGAGTCTTCATGATACCAATGTGGCAAACCACTACGCTTCGAATAAACGTACCGAATACCATCGATTCCTCAAAAACATGGAGAATACCAAACCCAGCAGCGGGACTTTTATAGGTGATGTTATTTTTTTTAGGCGTTTACAACTTAACTGTAGTAACTTTGAGGTTTGTAGGTATACGAGATTTTTACGACCACCTAAACACATACGAAAATGTGATAACATTTTTAATTTACACGTAGATTTCTAACTTCCAAACGTAAAAGATCATAATAATAATACTGTTCAGATCTAACGAAATTTTAAAAATAAGACTCAATAGCAAAACATCGCTTCCTTAGTTTCCATTAAAATTCTAACTCAACTTTTAAATTACTTATAATTTGTAAAGTATTTTTTGCCAAAAGTGGCATGCAAGAAAAATACTAGGAATGACAGTAAAAATCTTAACTAGAGTTGAGATTTTTACCGTTCGTTTTAGCTCCATAACCATACAGCACTAGAAGAGTCATTCTTTAAAAAAAAACCTTTTGTTATTTAATTATTTTTTTCGTCAATCAAAAAGAAAAGAAATACTATAGCCACTTGTCGACTAATTTACTAAAAAAAATCCTTCTTTATATGTCATAGAGAACTTTAGACTCGATCTTAAACACCAAGATCAAAGTAATTTCGTTTACAAAATTTATCCTGTGGCAAATCGAACACCCTTTTAGCCTGGTCCCTGTATATTACCGACAGTTCATTTGCCTTACTCCTCGATACAAGTAATGTCAAAATTTAAGTAATAGTAGGGCAAGTTAATGAATAGCACAAGATATAGGAACCGGTCATTTATCATCACAGGGGCTTTGATTTTGTATGTATGTACTGCCTTGTGACGTCATGATACTAACAAAGCAAATAGCTTATTGATTATTTATTTAAACAAATTATTATCAAATTGTGAAAGTAAGAGTAAGAACATTGTCTTAGAATTTATTGCTAAATGTGCTACAAGTACCCAATTACAATTATCATGATGTATCCGTCCTATATTCATCCAAAATGTATGCAAGTGAAGCAATTTGATAATTTCTTGACTGCAAACGAATCTACCCTATCATATTCCATTTCAAACTTTCCTTTGTTTTAATCAGAAAAATATTCTTCTTCCACAGTTTCAATAGTACCGTTAATCTAAGCACTTTACGCGAACTTTGTTCTTTCTATAAACTCTTGGGGCCCAATTCTGCTATTTCAATATTCTAGCGTTGCGAAGATATTTAAACTACGATCCCAATGCGATAATGTCAAAATTTTGTATTCGACTAAATCTATCTATCTTCTCGATATCATCGCATCTGAATAATAGTAGAAACAAATTGGTATCGTGAGCAGAAATGGCATAGTCCGAAAAGAATTCCAATTTTTTTTTAAATATTTTTCGCGAGTTTTCGCTTATTAATATTCATAAAAGTAGAGTCCCGGACACGCTATTAGAGTTCTTTCTTTTATGTTCGCTTGCAATCAAACTGGCAAACGGACCAGCTGGTGGCCGGTGGCTAACGTCACCTATGGACTTCTGCAACACTAAGGGAGCCGATGCGTCGCCTACCTCATCTTTTGAAGAGTCCCATATTGTAGCGCTCTGGGAAATCCCTAGATCGGAGTACGTTCCATAACTTGAATGAATTAACGGTATTAAGAGAATACCAAAATCAGGCAAACCTACAATTGAGACAATAGTGTTCGGCGGTTTTGACGACATAGTAATAGCAGAATTTGGTGCTAGTTCGTTCGTTCATTCAGTACATAAAGTTTCAACGAAATTCAAACATAAAATACAATATAAGCAAAGTTGTTATACTTTATTTACGTTGAGCGGAAGTTAAAATATGTAGTTTCATAAAATAATTATTAAATTCAATTGTGTTTACTGGGATATTAAACACAATAGATACATATTGATGTAAATATAATTATAAAACATAATTAATTCCGTTAAGTTTTTTTATAATTTAGTTAACTCTACATTTTTGCATGATATAATTTAAAACACAGTATTTGTAACTAATAATACCAACCAAATAAATATATTTCAGGAAAACCTGATATTTCTGGTTTGGTCTTATTACCATATACAAGCCAGAGTTAAAATTTAGTTGTAATAGGCCAATGAAATGAATGATTTACATCCAGACAAGCATGTTCACGCACGGTAAAAGGTTCCATATTGGCAGCATCCTCCATTTTTTATTTATCTACGAAACCCTAAAAAAGCGTATAACAGAAACAACTCAAACACTGCGCGACATACTTTAGACTAATTTTCCAAAAGTGTTAAAAACTTTTTTCAGAACCTTCCACCGTAGAATTGAAATATTAGCAAGGTCATTTTTATGAAGTTTGCAGCGCATATTCACCTAGTATAGTTTCCTAATGGAATATGATAGACACAGACAGACCAACATGACAAAATCATAAAGTATTCCATTTTATCATTGGGCTAGGAAGCTCTAAAAACGCACAAAGATGCTTAATAACGTTTAATTTATCAAATACTTATATGATTTCTACATTCACACAATGATTTTCAGAAAGCTACACGACAATGCGAACGAATTTTAACCGGTACAAACTTTCATAAATAATTTTGTGAACGGCATATACTGAGTCACAGTCACAGTGTATACGATTGTGTCGATAACCACGTTATAGTGCCTAGTTTTAAAATAATTAATAGCAACAGAAGTCTAGAAATGTAATAGTAAACAACAGCTGAGTTGCATGTGGAGCAGTACTTAGTAACAGTAATTGTGTCAGCTGTTTTGAGAGCATGTGACTGGTTAAGCAATAGCAATTACTGTGTCGAGTCTACATGCCCACTTCATTGTGCGCAAACAGTAATGCCCTTCAATAAAATGTAAATATAAACAGCTGTATGTATATCACTTTAAATTTATACGAACAGGAAAACTGGACATACTACATGACTGTAAGTTGGTGTATACTGCTGGAATAGTGTTAGCATCTCATCAAACGTATTGTAGAAACATCCAGCCTTATGCACCTATGACCTGCGCAAGGTCGCACGTAGAAGCCGGGTAAAAAAATCGTGGAACTGGGTTACGCGTCGAAAACTTGGGAACGCTTAATTTCAATAGGTGAACGATGCTATTTTTCGATTAAACCCTTATGTAAATTTATCAGTTCTAAATAGATTACTGAAATATTTATTGACATTACACTGTAATGTTAGTAAAAAGCCGCGGGAGCTTAGTGGTTTAAACACTCGTGACCCGATTCGTGGGTGGGTGGCGTGGTTTCGGATCTTAGCGGGAAAAAAATTCACCACTTAGGCAGTTTTTTAACCTAATGTGTATATCGTTATAGTTACCACGTGCTAACGGTGAAAGAAAACATCATTATGAAAGCTGTACATCGAGATAACAAATGTGTTTAGCCTGACATTCGGCCTTGGGCAAGAGGGCCCGGTATACTCTCCGTCCCCCACCTCCTCCCATATAAATGGGAGGCCCGAGCCTAGCAGTGGGACATTTAGGATTTTATTATTATTGTAATATTAAATAGTTGTCGGTCAATTCTCTGTTATATTTATAACTGCTAAGCAATTATTTTAACTTTCTATATTCCTCCATCAACATTATCGTTGACGATTAACCTCGTTTCAGCCCTTAACATAATAAATAAAATTTATTTTGTACAGCTAACATATTATAGTTTTAAAATACATGGAAACTTCATCATTAACGCATAAACCGAGATGAGTATTAATTCGGGGATACAATTAATTATGGCGGATTTGAATCAAAATAATACGTAATATTATAAGATGTCAAGGTACATTCGAAATGCTAAATGCCTAGCCTTCCGTTAATTATTGACCGATTTTCTTTTTCTTGTTCGAAAGAGTACACCTCTGAGGTGGTCCCACTGTCACCAAGTCAGGATCTGATGAATGGATCCCAGGAAAATCGAGAGCAATAACAATCGAATATTACAGGCACGTACAATATATTTTTTATGAAGCTATTCAAGTATTTATGGGGTGTGATTTACATATATGTCCCCGGAATCATAAGTTATGAGGAGGGAGGGGGGCGTGGGGGGGAGGAAAACTTACCCCTTGTGCAACTCCTATGTGGCGGAAATGTATAGTTCCTGAGTTATTAATGTTTTTGTCAATCTAACCTCACTTCTGTTTTTCACTAATATATAAGATAAATAGTGAATGGTTACAGTCGGTTCTGGTCTACACAAAACCTAACCTAACCGACTGTTTAAAACTCCACACATTTAAATTTTCGGATACATACAGTCTCATATTTAAATAAATCCCGTCCTCTTCAAAATGTACACTTTCCGGTGTACAAAAAAAGTCTCGGCGACAAAATTACCAGATCATTGTCGTGAATTTTAAACTTCGATAATTAATTGAATATGTATTTTTTCCACTTAAAACCAATTTCAAGTTGTTATAAATAAGTCTTAAATATATTCCTAAACACATTAACCATTAAAATCATCCAGGAAATCATCCGGAGATATATATGTAAACCGGGTTGGGTTATTATGTAACTAAAAAACAAAAAATACATATTTTCTTTTCTGAAGTCGGTGCCAAGTAAAAACATCAACTTTGCAAAATATAAGTAATTTTTATATTTTACTTCGCACCGACATTTTGTAATAAGAAACATTAATACTTTATAATTACGTACATTAACTAAACTAACTCCTAAGCAGACCATCCACGCCCATCCACCATCAGGGGCAACCTTCTTGGTAGCTGGATGCAACACTTTCTGTCGCACCCCTTTGGTCTTCTCCATCTTCATTTAGCCTTTGTCACCTATATACCTGTAACAACGTAAAATCTTCTCTATACAACATATTTGTACAGCGTTTAACGTAGCTTCACTCTCGTCAATAAAGAATGTGTATCTCATGAACCGTATATGTTCATACTAAGCCGTTCTTGTTCAGTATAGTATTTAAAGTATTCCTAACTAAATATGACAACTAATCTAATTTCTAAGGCCGTGAACAAAGAACAATCAAACAATTTAAGCGTTCTCGTGGACGGCACCGCCAACACGCCGCTATCACGTTACCACCGTGCCGCCGCCGCGAAGCTTTACGCTGAATTTCTACGTAAGTATATACGAACATCATCCGGTCTTTCATATACCCACCCCACCCATGATAGCTGCTTAACAGCAAAAGTACGGCGGCGGCGTTGTGTCAGCGTGGCGACGACGTGATGACTGCACGATGGCAGTGTGGTGTACACGCGCGCTAAGTAAATATTATTAAGGACTTTATGGCATAAAAATAATTCCACTTCAGCTAACTACTGCGCCATTCCAAAAGTTTGTACAAACGCTCCCAATACTTACTTAAAGTCAAGTTAAAGTTTTATTTACGAATATTCTAAAGATGTCAGTTTATTGCCAACAGAACAATGCCAAGTTGAAAATTAATTAATTTATAAATATATATATATATATATATATATATATATATATATATGTGTGTGTGTGTGTGTGTGTGTTAAATGTTAATGTTAAATTGTAATAAACCGGTTTAAATATACACACCTAATTATAATTAATGTTAATTATGTTACTGATTATGATATTTCCGTAACAAAAATAAAAAAAACTAATAACGATTATCAATAATTTCATCTTCGATCATTTGTTTCGAAACTTATCAACAACTAATCGTTCCACTTTTAGACAACCATAATAACAAAGAGTTATCAGAATTCGCGATAGCCCGCCAGTCATTTTCGACTCCGTATGACCGGCCGACCGGAACGTTTCGACAGAAAAGTACATATAAATTAACATTAGAGGGACCGAGATGAAAGATCATGTAAGTAGCACGTGCTCCGAAAGGTCCATGCAGACGCCACGTGCCGGCAAAGTATGCGGATTTCCAGCCGCTGATGCACGGCCACATCGCAACGAAGCCGCATCAAACCGAGAAACTTGTTATTCGACGTCTTTGTATTTTGTAACGCAAGTACAAATAATATAATCCCATTGAGATCATCAAAACGCTTAACACGACAGCAAATCATTATATTTACCAGGCCAAATAATTTTACAAGACATAAGAATAAAATATATTAGAATATTATAAATGTTATAAAATCAATGTACGTTTCCAATAAGGATATTGGATTGACACAAAACATTCTTCTCGAATCATACATGGCAAAATTTTCCAGTTGAATATTTTAGGCAGGTAAACAAGTCTTGGTTTTCGCAAGAGCTATTATTTGTAAACAGAACTGCCTGTCACTTTTAGGAATTAAAATTTCAATCACGCCATAAAGGATCTTCAAATTCGATTGTTGACAAATATACTGAGAATTCTAAATTAAAGGAACCTTGTTTTTTCTTAGAAAATACATTTTTGGTTAGTTACATTGATCATGTTGTGGATTATTTTATATTATAGATATTTAATAACGAAATCGCAATAAATAAAATTCGCTTCTAAAAAATATTATATTGGACTTGCTCTTACAGTTTTTTTTCACAAGTGACATATTTAAAAACAAAAGTTATCACATTACATAAAAAGTTCCAACAGATAATTAGTATAAAGCATTTTGTACTGTAATATCTATAACCTTATGTACTAAATGCTAATGATCTTCTAAGGAAATCCACCTTTTTTTGAAGAAAATATAGTATTTTCATTCTTAAGCTGTAAAATTATAGAAATTTTGAGAAATTTATTTATTGTTCATTATTTATTTCTTACATAATGACATTAGTATTAGTACATTATTCAATTCTCCATGTATATTTATTGTTACTTTCTACTTTGGCGAGTAAAGATCTATTATTTACACAAAAGTCACTACTGTTGAATTAGCGATGCAAATATATAATAGATAGATAGATAACACTTTATTGCTCACCAAAAAAAACAAATACAAAAACAAAATGCATAATTACAATACTTCTTGGCAAAACAACAGGCGGCCTTATCGCTAAAAGGGATCTCTTCCAGGCAACCTAGCTTAAAAGAAATCCTTAACATTACAATAGATAAATAAGTAAATGTATTATATATTAGACATATTTATTTAAAGACAATAGTGCTTTCGAAGGGAGTTCCGAAATGTAGATAATGTTTTGGCCTCTCTGACAATAAGAGGCAACGCATTCCAGAGTTTGACAGCCTGCACTGTAAAAGAGTTATCGTAAAAGGATGAAGTGTGTGCAGGTGTCAGGAGTCTACGATATGTGTCTGAGCGCAAATTGTGAGAAGTGGAGAGGCGAAGGAAATCAAAACGTTCCTTAAGGTAAGGAGGACTATTAGGAATAAATAGTATATTATAAAGGAGAGTTAGAATGTGAATATTCCGGCGAAAACGAATACGAAGCCATTTGAGCTTCATACGAAATTCAGAAACATGGTCATATTTTCGCAAACGAAATATGAACCTGATACAGAAATTCTGAAGTCGCTCAAGTTTATTTAGCTGTTCTAGGGTTATGTCTAGATAGCAGGCGTCAGCATAATCCAATATGGGAACTAGAAGGGACTCTGCAAGCATAATTTTGGTGGCAGTGGGCAAAAAGTTTCTCAGCCTTCTAAGAGACCTAGATGATAGAAAAACTCTTCGACTCAATTCGGACATGTGGGGCCTCCAAGACAGTTCACTATCGATTACTATTCCCAGGTTTTTAACTGTTTCACTCAGAGGGATAGTAGTACCGTCAAAAACAACCTTCGGTAAAGCTGGCCAGTTTACTTTAGCTCTCATTCTTGGGCTACCGATGACTATCACTTGAGACTTTTGAGGGTTTACTGCGAGACCAAACATTGTACTCCAATGATGAATGTAATTCAGATCGAAATTAATAATACTATATTCTTAATTAGGAGAGACCGTAAATTTTGCGAATTTGACGAACAACTGCAAAACAAAGAACACTGCTGATTATAGTATACTTGAAGTTATATCGATCGCTTATATGTAAAAATAATAACATAAAAACATTTACGATTTAAGTATACAAAGCGACATAAATACAACAATGCAAATGTTATAGACGTCAGCAAAATACTTAAGTTGGTACTATTGCAGTATATGAATCAGCAATAATGTTCACCATAGCACTGCTTAGAAACCTAAATGTAGCGTTAATTATAAATTATTTATAGTTAATATCTTCTGTATAAGTATGACATAAATAATATTAAAATAATAACAACACGAGATGCATACGTATTTCAAATTAATAAGCATAATACTTTAATGAGTACATCTACGACTCGAGTGACAAAGTGCATAAATACTATATAGATGTAATATAGTATATCTACTAATATAACCTACATGGTACTTGTAAAGACCGTTAATTAGTAGGATAGATAGAAATGTCGATCACAATTTCAGTTTTACGTGTAGGATTCCAATTTTAAAACACGGCTCTTATTTCCTATCCGACAACTAGAAATGCTAATTGATAAGCAACAGTCGTCGATGTTACTCAGAGGGAATCATTGAAAAATCACGTAAAAATAAACACGATATATTTGCTTACACCCAAATAATGAAAGGGCCGAAAATAGACTTCACGCTATCATGTAATCGGGTTGAGTGTGGCCTCGCCTTCGATACTATATCTCCACGCTCTTCAGCAACTGAATAACGATTCCCCTCATTGTTTATCTTCGATAGATAATGGTACTGTATCGATCAGTAAATACTCGATAATATCGTAAATCGCTACTGAAATCAGGAATCACTGTGCAATAAAAAATGCAATTTACATAACACTAGCAATAAAACTGCTTAACAAAGTTAACGGCAGCAATATTCCAATATGATTGGAAATTTTTATTGATATAATTACTACAAGAACATCGTATGTTTGAAATTTAAAGAATAGTAGTAAATTTTGTATCGTGATTCATACACCGAGACAACAAAGGAAATGTATATTGGAACGAAGTTCCTTATCGCGCGTTGCGAAAGGGGGCTCTAGACGGAAAAAATTAAGACCAAAAGTTGTAAGGACACTTTTTGAAGTTGTAAGCCGTGCGGCGTGCGCGTGTTTCTCTGTCTGCCTCTCTCTCTCTCATAGAAAGCAAGCCAGTTATTTTCGTTTCGTCTTTCTATTTCGCATTGAACAGTGTGGTGTCGCGACGATTATTTATTACATTATATTTGATAATAATAATAAAAATATTGATGACCTAAATATTATTATAACTTTAAAAAAAATTACAATTCCTTCACTAATTAATCGAAAGGAACTTCGTTCCATCCGGGTCCCTCTCAAGTTTTTTTTTAATAGAAGTATTTTAAAATGTCTGACTGAAACTTTATTTTAAACTATTCAATTAAAGATTTTTACAATAAAATTCATGTATTATATGTATGACGTTAATGTATATTAATAGAAGTATTTTTTAAAGGTCTGGCTGAAACTTTATTTTAAACTATTCAATTAAAGATTTTTACAATAAAATTTATGTATTATATGTATGACGTTAATGTATATTAATAGAAGTATTTTAAAAGGTCTGGCTGAAACTTTATTTTAAATTATTCAATTAAAGATTTTTACAATAAAACTTATGTATTATATGTATGACGTTAAACAATTTTTTTTACATTTTTTATTTTTTGGTATAATTATTTTTATATTAAGTATTAGTACTACAACTTTTGAGCGTAGGACCAAGATGACATACCACGCAATTTGTACGACAATGTGGGTGGTAAACTATGCACATGCTAGCTAACCAATAAAAAAAATCAGCTAGTTGGTAATTATTTTTCATAATCTTATTTATGATACATGTTGGAGAGGGGGGACTCCCTAACAAAACCTTATATTTTGTAGGACAAATATTTTTTCACGGCATTTAGATAATTATCTCGATAATTAACAAAAAAAATCGGTTAGTAATAAATTTTTAAAATTCGTCAAATCAACATATTTTATCCTTGCTACCCCTATTAAGCTACCATTTACCAACGTTACTGTAAGTAAAAAAGTTGGGCGTCTAATCAAAAGGAAGCCACTCACGAAAGATCAACTTGTTAGTAATAAATTATGAAAAGTGTACTAGGGAACCTGTACTATTTGTGCTCATTGTCTTAAAAACAAAACATAACAAATCATATAAGACAAGTAATACTTCATTTTTATAATCTGTTCTTGTCTCTACCTACCTACATTGTATAAATAGGTGTACAAATATATGTTATAATAAAAAAACTTGCCACGCAACATTCAGGACGATAACCTACAATGACGTCCGAGAAAAAAACTGCGAAACACATTTTGTAGTTATATAACCGCCCACGAATCATGCTTTGAGGCTTCACGTGACTTTAAGTGGAAAACCGCTTCTACAAATCAAGTTTGTCACGCGATGTAAATTTTGTAAAAAAACGTGCTTATTCTGCAACTAGGATGGAAAAACGACTTGCGATCTAATCCAATGGGACTGAAATAGCCGCTGTGCAAATACGATTTAAGTTTCATTGCATAAGGAAAAAATATTGTTTAGACGTTCACTCATTTTTCGTTTCCAAGACATTTACACATATGTGTATCGGAATTCGGATCTTTTCACGTTATTATCTTATAGATCTAGTAAAACATACTACTACTATATTGGCATATTACGCTTCTTCTAATTTCAACAATATACATAAAGTTTAAAGCTTCTCACAGAAAAATTTACTTAAAATCTTTCTTACTTTACTTTAATCTACAATAAGCTCTTTCCATACTATCCCGTTCTTTGTACAACATTTTTATAACTACCATCCCTCAGAAAAAAAGAAAACCAAAAAGAAATAATTATCTACTGATTTTTTTCTAAAATTAGGAAAATCAAGACGAGGGACGAGAGGACGAGGAAATCAACGACGCATAGATTCCGTTTTTCCTGAACTAAAACCAAACGTTACCTACGCTACATGCTATAAAAGAGTTGTAGTCAGAATTAAATTCTATTTCTAGAATGTCACGAATAGCCGTCGTGGCTCAAAGAACCTACCTACCGCTAGAAAGAAACAAAGAATTTTATACATCTTTCATTTTAACACCTTTCTCAGCTATAACTTCTCTGACATTAAATTAATTATATTGAATGATATTGATAAAATTTAAAATTGATCATTTACGAATTTTCAAAAGAAGTTGAATCAATGTGGCTCATCATATCAAAGAGTAATCCCTATTATCCCTATCCCTATTAATATTATAAATGCGAAAGTAACTCTGTCTGTCTGTCTGTTCCGTTTTCACGTAAAAACTACTGGACCGATTTGGTTGAAACTCAGTATATATATATTTTCGATACCGAGGATGAACATAGGATACTTTTTATCCCGAAAAATGGGATAGTTTCCGGAATAACATGATATTTGTCTGTTTGTTTGTTATGATTTTACGGAAAAACTACTGGACCGATTTGGCTGAAATTCGGTACGTATGTTAATTAAATACTGAGGATGGACAAGGGATAATTTTCATTTTGGCCTTTTTGGTAATTTTGGCCTATTTGGTCATTTTGGCCTTTTTGGTCATTTTGGCCTTTTTGGTAATTTTGGCCTTTTTGGTAATTATGGCCTATTTGGTAATTTTTCCTTTTTGGTCATTTTGGCCTATTTGGTCATTTTGGCCTATTTGGTCATTTTGGCCTTTTTGGTGATTTTGGCCTATTTGGTCATTTTGGCCTTTTTGGTCATTTTGGCCTATTTGGTCATTTTGGCCTATTTGGTCATTTTGGTCTTTTTTATCATTTTGGCCTATTTGGTCATTTTGGCCTATTTGGTCTATTTGGTCATTTTGGCCTATTTTGTCTTTTTGGTCATTTTGGCCTCTTTGGTAATTTTGACCATTTTGATTATTTTGGCCTTTTTGGTCGTTTTTGCCTATTCCGTCATTTTAGCAATGTCGGTCACTGTGGTCTTTTGGTCATTTAGACCATTTTGGCCTTTTTGGTCAAGTTTTGTAATTTATTTAGTTGACAGATAGACGGGGGATGGTATATATAATTAGCGATATAAAATGAAGTGAATCTTCTGTGCGCAAATACATAAAAATGTAATATAATATATAACCTGTAGCACTTGCTCTATAAACAAGAGACACGCACTAGAGGTTAACCCGCGGCGCAGCCGTGGGGTAAACTCTAGTTAATATTATAAATGCGAAAGTAACTCTGTCTGTCTGTCTGTCAGTCTGTTCCGTTTTCACGTAAAAACTACTGGACCGATTTGGCTGAAACTCAGTATATATATGTTTTCGATGCCGAGAATGAACATAGGATACTTTTTATCCCGAAAAATGGGATAGTTTCCGGGATAAAAATATATTTGTCTTTCTGTTTGTTATGCTTTTACGGAAGAACTAATGGGCCGATTTGGCTGAAATTCGGTACGTATGTAAATTTAATACTGAGGGTGGACAAGGGATAGTTTTCATTTTGGCCTTTTTGGTAATTTTGGCCTTTTTGGTCGTTTTGGCTATTTTAGCCTTTTTACTCATTTTGGCCATGTCGGTCACTTTGGCCTTTTTGGTCATTTTGACCATGTCGGTCACTATGGCCTTTTTGGTCGTTTTTGCCTATTCCGTCATTTTGGCCATGTCGATCACTGTGGCCTTTTTGGTCATTTTGGCCATGTTGGTCATTTTGGCCGTTTTGGTCATTTTAACTATTTTGGCCTTTTTGGTAATTTCGGTCATTGTTGCCTTTTTGGTTATTTTGGCCTTTTTGGTCATTTTGACCATGTCGGTCACTGTGGCCTTTTTGGTCATTTTGGCCTTTTTGGTCATATTGGACTTTTTGGTCGTTTTTGCCTATTCCGTCATTTTGGCCATGTCGGTCGCCGTGGCCTTTTTGGTCATTTTGGCCATGTCGGTCATTTTAGCCTTTTTGGTCATTTTGGCCTTTTAGGTCGTTTTTGCCTATTCCGTCATTTTGGCCATGTCGGTCACTGTGGCCTTTTTGGTCATTTTGGCCTTTTTTGGTCATTTTGGCCTTTTTGGTCATTTTGACCATTTTGATTATTTTGGCCTTTTTGGTCGTTTTTGCCTATTCCGTCATTTTGGCCATGTCGGTCTCTGTGGCCTTTTTGGTCATTTTGACCATTTTGGCCTTTTTGGTCAAGTTTTGTAATTTATGTTGTTTACAGATAGACGGAGGATGGTATAATTAGCGATATAAAATTAAGTGAATCTTCCATGGGCAAATAAGTAAAAATTTAATGTAATATAACCTGTAGCGCTTGCTCTATAAACAAGAGACACGCACTAGAGGTTAACCCGCGGTGCAGCCGCGGGGTAAACTCTAGTGCATTATAAAAACATTCATAGCAAAGTGTAGTGCTATATGCTAAACATTAACAAAGAACATATGACTAAAGTGTCTTAATAGGCACAATACGAAAGTGTTATTTTACCACATGCTTAGTATAGTAGGTATAAGTTTGTCTAGTCATGAGATCAGATTTAAATGTCTCATTAGTCTTATTTCCTCGATTAGATTGTAATTTTAATATTATATCTTTAAGATACATCATAAAAAAATACATGAAAAAAAAAAGTTGTTTCTTTATTTTCTATGTTTTAGATAAACAGAAGACCCTAGAGCAGAAATGTAGAATACAATTGAGATTTACGCAACGATGGTTACCCCCAAACAGTATTGATACATACATATTATTATAGTGACTAACAAAATAATTTTTGTTCTTGAGACTGTCATTCATATATCGCGGTCAATGAGCCACTCGAAAGCCCTATCACTAACAACAAACACAGATGCTTATCAGCTTTCTGATTGCTATTGTTTTCATTGCACAATCTGTATCACGTGAACATTGTACAGACACCGCATCGGTTGATAGGCGGGCAATGGGTGGTTGCGGGCCGTTTAATAATCGTATTGATAACAGCGTGTTTTCTAAACACGGTTATATATACTATAATATACATATTATATAATGGGTATGTATAGTGAAAAGTAAATCTGTCAAGAGGGGTCTAATTTATCTAAATCGATTTGAGGACTGTGGGTTGCTCGACGTGTTACCTCTTTGCTTGCTGCAACACCTTTAAAAGCTGTTCTTCTACAAGCTGCATTAAATTTATTAATGTTAATTATAACATTAACCGTCAAGAATGTGTTGAAGTAGTAATCTGTCCATTTTGTTCATTATAATAATTAAAAGTAACTATCACAAAGTAACTGTAATATTTATTTTGGTAATCACTAACGCGAAATATAGACAGCAATTAGCAGAGTAATGTGAGAAATTCAGCTGTATCTAATTAGATAAATGGGACCAACTTGGATTGCTGAAATAAATTCAAAATATAAAGCTTTTATTTCTTTCACTTACAATTATAAATCTTATTAAAGACAAAATTAAATATTTAAAATAATTTAATAAAATGAACGTTAAAAAAATTCTTAATGGAATCAAGAACTATGCTAGTTAAAATTATATAATCAAAATTTGTTTACATTAATTAATCTTATTTACCTTCTAGAACCATTAGTTAATAATAGCTATGAACGCAATGAACTTTAATGATAATAACCTTTCTTTAATATAATTGGATAAGCAAAAAACGATTATTATACATTTTATATAACCTTAACACAGAAAATAATCACATAAAGAACCTTGAGACCACATATTTAATTATTTACATTATAACTACAACAATTCCGATATCTTTTGTATCAGGAGCAGGTGTTATAAAGAAGCCATAAAGCAAGGAACGAAGGGATTTTCCAGGTGCGATTTTATAATAATAATCTCGTAAAACTTCTGGTTAATGAAAGAGGAGGACAAATAAATCTAAGGTCTTTAACCCTAATTTTTCGTACATACATTACTCTAGTCGAAATAGAATCATTCTAAAAACTATACACAATCCTTACAAGACATATCCCAGGAAATCGCGAGAGGAGAAAGAAAGGAAGAACGACAAGGCCTCAACTTATATAATACACATGCCTCTTTTTTTTAGATTGCATCCTATACGTCTGACAACTGTCAAACCCAAAAAGAATGCGGAATTTAAAGAGCGCAACAAGTAAAGAAAGTTCATAGAGACTTATATGCATAACTAGCTGACCCCGGCGAACTTGGTAACGCCATATTTTCTGAATTCCTAAAAGGCTGTTGCATGACACAAAAACAAAATCACCAAAATCGGTCCAGGTGATTAGGAGGATTCTAGAACCCGATCTCAGCGCCACCTACCGATTCCAATTGTGGCTACAGCCACACCGAAGCTACAATCATGTTCCATATAGATGACAAAGATGACACATTATTGTCGAAAACCAAAATCAGATATGTATCAAATTGAAAAAGTAGGCCACTCGATAGCATAATAGCATACAACATTAAAATTTAATGTGTCATTTTTATTTACTAGGCACTCAAAATGATTTCCATAAGACTGCAGATAAATCGCCTGCGTTAGTGAACGCTTCAGTACCTATCCTGTAAATTTAAATTTATATCACGTAAATATCTTGTTACTTCTTAAAAAGATATGAACAGATTTTTTACGAAGTTTATTGGTTATAGTTTTCCAGTAAAATAAACAAACTCTTAAAAGACCAACCTTGAGGGAAAATGAAATCCATTGCCCAACCCAAATGTTTTTTCAACAATAAACAATTTACGAAAAATCTCTACAAAAATTTTTAAAAATCTAATAGTCGTTGAAATAAAGTAATGAATTAACCGCTAAACAGTTAACTTTATTTGTGCTAAACACATTTAGTAAAAGAACGTGTAAAAATACACCTAAGCTGCATTTGTACCGTATTTGCAAGCACATAGAAAGACTATGTAGGTGACTACTTTCTCTCAACATAAGTGACATGCGTGCACCCGAGTCTAGACGTGTTAAAAACACAACAAGTTTGATGTTGTATACGAAACAGATAACATTCCGAGAGTTTAGGCACGTCAACTACTTGAAATGAAAATAGAAATCATTTACTCGTTACAAATTTTGAATTTAATATATATAGTACGATTATTTGATAGTTTTCCCGAATTTTTGAAAATGGGTAATTTTATAGTTTTCGATGTGCTTTTTAGGTATGACGGCAAAAAACGGCAACGACACGAGATGGAAAAATTGACATTCAGGAAGAGCACATCGAAATCTATAAAGTTATCCATTTTCAAAACCCCCAAATAGCTGGGTTAATAGACAGATAAAAATAGAAGACAGACAAAAAAAACCCTATTAATATTATAAATGCGAAAGTAACTCTGTCTGTCTGTCTGTCTGTCTGTTCCGTTTTCACGTAAAAACTACTGGACCGATTTGGCTGAAACTCAGTATATATATATATATATATATATATATATATATATATATTTTCGATGCCGAGAATGAACATAGGATACTTTTTATCCCGAAAAATGGGATAGTTTCCGGGATAAAAATATATTTGTCTTTCTGTTTGTTATGCTTTTACGGAAGAACTATTGGGCCGATTTGGCTGAAATTCGGTACGTATGTAAATTAAATACTGAGGGTGGACGAGGGATACTTTTCATTTTGGCCTTTTTAGTCATTTTGGCCATGTCGGTCATTTTGACCATTTTGATTATTTTGGCCTTTTTGGTCGTTTTTGCCTATTCCGTCATTTTGGCCATGTCGGTCACTGTGGCCTTTTGGTCATTTTGGCCTTTTTGGTCAAGTTTTGTAATTTATGTTGTTTACAGATAGACGGGGGATGGTATAATTAGCGTTATAAAAAAAATTGCGATATAAAATGAAGTGAATCTTTCGTGGGCAAATACATAAAAAATTAATATAATATAACCTGTAGCGCTTGCTCTATAAACAAGAGAGAGGCACTAGAGGTTACTACAAAAAAAACCTGTGTTTATATAATAAAAATTAAAAAATTAACATAAATACTAATGACATACATTTTTACTCTATAATTAATAATCATACATAACAAATAAATAACTGCGTATAATTTAAGAATAATAATTATTTAGGGAAAAGTCCTGACAAACTCCCGAGTGAGTTATCAAAATGTTAGTAATATTAAACGCTAAAATTCATAAAGGCACTCTTTGAATTTTAACGTTGTTATTTTTAATATTATGTATTAATCTTGGGAAAAACGGCAACCACACTAAATCTTTATGTAATTAAATCATACCGTAAGCAAATCAGTGGAATTCACACATACTTTACAATACATTCAGAACAATATTGCTTGTATTTGCACGCAACTTTGACTACGGTTGAAAGGTAATGTAGATTACGGTTATCTTGCCACTATTTATAATCAAAGAAATTTTTTAGCCGGGCAATGGATTTTTTTACTTGGAAATACATGAATTCCGAAGATTCTCGTATCAACCCGTAATAGACGTACTATGGTGACTCAGTTAATAAAACAGAGGGACTACCAGGAATTTAGAACGGCCCTATTGTGTTAATTAATCATCCTATCGAATATAAATATCATTCATACACACATTGGACATGCAATATATCACGTAGTAACACAGAGGGCTTACTCTCAAACGCCTTCATCGTTCGTTTTCGAATTTTTTTCCTTGGTTTTTAATATATATTTAAGTACATTTTCCATTTATTTTTGTGTTACATAGATTATACTAGAGCTTACCCCGCGGTTGTGCCTTGGGTCAACCTCTAGTGCGTACCTCTTCTTTAAAGAGCAGGCGGTACAGGATACATCGTATTAAATCTTTATTTATTTGCTCTCGGAAGATTCACATAATTTATATCGCAAACTATCTCATCTCCCGTCTATCTATAAACTACATAAATAACAAAACTTGACACAAATGAGAAAATAGTCAAAAATTACAAAATTACAAAACATACTTTCCGGGATAACCTTTACATAAATCTATCCCATTATTCGAGATGAAAAGTATTAAAATTAATAGGTATTAAATAATATAAAAGGTATTAAAATCACATATGACTGAAATTCGGTACATATGTGATTTTACACATATGTACCGAATTTAAGTCAAATCGATAGCTAGTCATTCCATAAAAGAGTAATAAACATACTTAGTCTGGCCATAAATACTATTAAATGAAGAAGAAACAAAATATTACATTTGAATTTGGGATCTGTCATTTTTATATGATTGTTGATTGTGTTTTCTCATTTTGGAGCCAATACATTGTACAACATTTTGCGATATTAAAATGGAGTGGGGAGATAAAGAGAAACGAATCGCTGTGATTGCATTACACAAAGTAGGTATGGAGCCAAATGCAAATTTTAAAACTCTCCATACGCTTGGTATTAGTCAAATGTTTGTGTACCGGGATATTAATAAGTACAATGAGACCTCCTATGTTTGTGACAAAAAAAGATCTGACCGTCCACGTAGTGTTCGTACGAAAATGGTGGTCAAAGCAGCAAGGGAAAAAAATCGAAGAAATCCTATCCGAAAGCAAAAGATTTTATCTCGGGAGATGAACATATCACCTAGAACCATGTGGCGTATTTTAAAAGATGACTTAGGACTTGCAGCCTATAAGAGACGTACTGGTCAATTCTTAACTCATAATTTCAAAAAGAATAGGGTGGTAAAATCAAAAAACTTCTGAAGCGGTACGCAAAGGGAGATCACAAAAAAAATTTGTTTACAGATGAGATTTTTTTTACAATTGAGCAACATTTTAACAAACAAAATGACTGTGTTTATGCTCAAAGCTCTAAGGAAGCTTCTCAATTAGTCGACAAAGTCTCGGCGCCGGGTCATAAAGCTCGGCCCACGCAGTTTTGGTTGGAAATGAACGTTTCGGACTTCATCAGAGCTGAAGACTGGCCGTCGTCTAGTCCCGATCTTAAACCGCTGGATTATGATTTATGGTCAGTTTTAGAGAGTACGGCTTGCTCTAAACGCCATGATACTTTGGAGTCCCTAAACAATCCCTACGATTAGCAGTGGACAATTTTCCCATGGAAAGATTGCGTGCTTCTATTGGTAACTGGCGTCAACGTTTAAAGGACTGTATTGCAGCCAATGGAGACCACTTCGAATAAGCTTTTTATATTTTAAATTGTTTTATATTTATGTATCAATTTATGTATTATTTTATAGTTATGTATTTACCCACTGTAAAACTTATAAATGTTATTTGCAACAGATTTTTTTTTTCTTTTTTACAATATTTATGACAAGACTAGGTATTTTTATCCCAGAAACTATCCCATTTTTGAAATAAAAGTACCCTATGTTTATCCTCGGCATTGAAAATATATATACTGAGTTTCAGCCAAATCGAGGTAGTAGTTTTTTCCGTGAAAGCATAACACACAGACTCTGTCTAGTTACGTTCCCATTTATAATATTAATAGAAATTATTGTAGCTTTGTAGCGCCTGATTGGCGCTCTGTTGTTCGTGCCTACCCCGCAAGGGACCTGGCGTGAAGTTATGTATGTATGTATTGTAGCTTTAAAGAAATCTTGTTTCTTTCTTTCTTCTATCTAGAATTACATTGACTCTTTAGAGCTGACCGGACGAAAACGAACGACGAAGCGTTTGTGAGTAAGGCCACGGTATTAAGCACTATATAGAAATTCAACCAATGAGTTGTTGTTATAATATTCAAGCGTTAGAATTGAAGACGTGAGTGGATGAAGGTGATATGTCGCATATTCGGTTTTTTGCTTTTTTTTGCGTAAATGAATGTTATAAGTCTATACCAAATGACTACAGACCTTAGACCATAGATATAAGGCATATTTAAAAAATAAACGGTTGCTAAAGGTGTTAAGTTCAGTTCAGTTTCAAATAAAAGTAAAACTTTTATCTCGATTTACTCAGAATTGGAATTATGCGACTTATCACCTTCATCCACTCATGTCTTCAATTGTCTCATGATGACTTACTGAAGATAAATTCTGCATTAAGAATCTAAAGGAGCCAGAGCTCATGAGACACCCTCTGGTGGCGTCTAGTCCTGTGAATGCGGACGGGAAGAGTGCACATGTCGACATCTAAGCAAATATTAAAGAAGACAATTGTCGTCCATTATCTAACCCAGCTCTTAGTTGACGGCCTGAACCCAAGAAAAAGTTTATCATAAATAAAAGCACAACGTAAATAAAGGTAGCCAGAGCAGCATAGGAGGGCAAGCTACTTCCTATCCACTTCCGTTATTTAAAATATAGGAAGGTTAGTCAGCAAAATTTTTTTTGATATCTGTCTACCAAATACCTCATTTTCACTAGCATATTCTAAAATAATTCAGAACTAGATCTAAATAGAAACAGAAACATTATTTTCTCACACAAGAATTTACAAATAATAAATACCTGTTGTGTGAAACTGGTACCTATTCTAAATCTTTTGTAACTATTTACCTATTTATTTTAATGAGGTAAAATATGTCTTATTAACGTAAATTACACTTGGTTTTAGAGGTACTGTATTTTCTACCATCTATATAAAAAGTTATTTACAGAGAAAATGCATGAAAAATTTATGATACAAGTATTTTAAAAGATGGATCCTTATGCTGTGTTACAACTACCTGTATATTAGACACATGTCAATTTCATTAAGTGATTCTCCAAAGGCAACCAGTTTATGCCTTCATGTCTTACATTAGCCACTGTGCTCACCCCAGCAGTGAAAAATACAAACAACTGTTTTTAATCAATTTAACTATCATCTATCTTTAATGTAAGGTTTGAAATAACTACATTTTAAAACTGATAAAATATTTTAAAAACTTATAAATTTATGTGATTTTACTTTGTCACAATTTTTTGATTCAGTAACAATATCAATTGGCAATGTATTTATGCTGCTGTATCAGTTATCTATTACTTAGATATATAAAAAAACTTAGTTTGAAAATGTTGATGTTTAGCAATAATAGCGACAGGTAAGGCCCAAGAAATGCTGGCTTGACATTATGAAGGATGACATGTCTTGTGTACCAATGGTCTCGAAACAGGGGAACCGCCCAAAGTGGAGTAGAAAAAGTAGAAAAGTGGACCCTGGACATCGGAGTGAACACTTTGATCACAACCAGAATTTAAAGCTCAGATGATTTAGAAGATTTAGCTTTAATAACTTGTCTAATATGAAACAAAAATATCAATAATAATTAACAAGTAGGTGTTACAGTATCAAATACTAAAAATATACTTCTGTGGGAGTTATAAAAAAAATCTGACGTAGGTTCAATCATACAAATGATATTAGGGTTGCAGTCAAAGGCACACCAGTGACACCATCTACAAAACAATGAGCTTTGCAATGATAAAGAGAACACACAAGTAAGGAACGCAATATTATAGTGTCCTATGTTGAATATTATGGTGTTCTATGTTTTAATTTTTGTATATTATGAAAAATCAATAATTATTATAAAAAAAAGTGCAAGCTAGGAATAAGAATTCAATATCTGCTCAGTTTGATGGAATGTCTTTAATTATTCACATTAGAAACAGATATTTTAGGACAAAAAGAATGATTGATATAAAGTAAAGGGTTAAAAGTTTGTTGTTGTAGTCTATCACACTTGGTGTTTGTAATACCATATGATATTAATGAAGTTCAGTTCTGCACAATTCAATAACACACACAAAGTCCATCACTAAAATGTACACAGGTCTTGCCTTGCTTACGTTATTGCTTTGACTGACCCACCCCTCCATTCAGGCATTGTTTTATACTAAACTGTATAATACCGACAAAGGACCGCGTTCACTGAGTTAATCTGCACATCAGGCAAGCTTGACGCAATGCAATAACAACACGGGATTAGTTCGACACTAATGACGGCCATAAAACAAGTACGATAACAATAGGATGTTTTTCTTAATTGTAAATTTTAAACACGAAGTAAATAAAAGAACTCTGAATGCAAGAAAGGTAATAAACTGCGTTTTACAACAGCCTATTACCTAGTATGTGTAACCAAAAGGTTATATGATTGTAGATGGCTTTAGTTTTATGAAATAATATTAACTAAAGTAAATTAAATATATTTTAATAAATAAAAAACTGCTATTTCCTTATTTGCTACAGACAGAAAATCCAAGATGAAAAATGTTCAAATAGATGACTTTCTAAAGAAAAATGGTAGTCTCAAAATAATAGTCCTTGTTATTTTTAGATTATGCAAAATTTTAATTCTCAAACATATTCCTTTTAATGCTGCCTGTAATCATCATTTAAAATATATATTTGGTTTAAAATATATATAAAGGTTTGATACCTTAAATTAACTACTACCAGTTATTCAATGTAATAATAAAACACTCACAGAAACAATTAACCACTAACCTCTTTGCAACACTATATTGCTATAATTTTTCTATGGACCATTGATTAAGTGGATGTTTTACATTTGACTTTTAAACAAGCTTTACTCTGCTTTAAAAGATCTTAGTCCGAGTTAATATAATATATTTAGTAATAATTTGTCATTTTTACAGGTAGTTTTGTGTAACCATTAAGTTTTGGGCGTTCTTCATTGTATTCAAAAGGGAATCATGGCACCAATTAAGTCATAATAATACAACTGAATAGAGCTGGAGTAGTCAGGGCTATGGTTGTTGCTAACCTTGCTTTTAACCAGCGCCAATAGGCTGTGCTTGATTATCCACAAACCACAATAATGTCATCTGCCACTAAAAGACTGGTCCCTACACTAGAAGACTGAAACAAGGAAGGTGTACTTCAAAAGGAAAAACCACTGTTCGACAGATTGCGACGATAATAACTGCTTGTTTGGTGAATAAAATGCCAATACAAAAAACCACTAGAAGGTTATAAGAGAGGAATTTAAGGGCATATCAGTCTGCTTGTGTTCTAGAATCAAAAACAGCTCTTGGGATAGCAAGAATTCAATTTTTCTGTATACATGGGTTGTGACAAGTCTATAATTGCTGTGGTAGGTCCTGATGGACAGGATAGACATTACCACTCATACAGATACCATGTTGAAAAAGTAAATGAATTTAGTGTGTTGAAACAGTTGGGTTTCCAAAGAGCTTGAAAATGCTACCGGATAGTAAAACTTACAAAACTTGTATAAAATTAATTGTAGTGAATAGAATTAACTTGTTAATCAGTAGTACTTATCAAGACATCCTAAAAATACATTATATGGCAACTATGTTATTTATTAGTGAATATTTTATGTTAACCATGATAATTTTCATCCACACATTGCTTACAATGTCATTGAGTACCATTGATATACCATGGATATCATTGATATTTCTCAATTTCCATGATCTGCTCTGAATTCTGATATGAACCTCATTGGGTACAAGCTCAAAAGGTAAATTAAAAGGCATAACTTCATTTCCAACACTACCCCTAAGTTAAAAACTGCAGTTAAAGAGGGGAATGGGAAAACATCCTTGAATATGAAATCTAAATCATTGTTGTGACATCCTAAGTGTAAGGGGAGAAAATAATCATCATTAATAAAGGTTTGAAAATAATAATTAATACAATATGGATGATATTACTACAACACACCTTTTCCCAGAAATTTGCAATTTAACATTAATCTTGGTTTACTCTTATCACACCAATTGTGAACACTTTTATGACAGATTTAGCTTTTAAAACGTTAATTACATTTGATGCAATAACAAAAACAACGAACTAAAGCCTAATTTTCATTTAATCTTCAAAGTAGTAGTAGTAGTAGCCGGGCGGTTAATTTTCCCAGTAAATGTAGTAAGTACGTAAGAAGTCAACCCAATTTTCGAATTGTTTACTTGTGTACATTAGTATAATTATTTTAAAAATTGTTAAATTACGTTCATTCGAATGATTGAAAACCAGGTTTACTACATAAATAGGCCAAGTTAATTAATTTACGAAAGTTCAAGGATGCAAAACTTATTTAGAGTATACGACTTACCGTTCTGAAAATATTTCCCATAAAGTGTCAGCAATAATTTCATAAAATCATAACTCTCTAGACGACGATGATGATGTTAGCTTTCTGAATTTCACTTGCAGCGATTTTAAAGTAATATTAAAACTTGCTTGCTAAAAATAAGTTGGATACTTTAGTTTCATTTGGCAAAACTATGAACTAACTAGTAAGTCCGAAATTTCATAATGAATAATCAGAAAATTAAACGGTATACATTTTTCCAAACTAACAAAACACTGTAATTCGTGAACAACGCGAACTCGCAATGTAAAACAAAACAAAGCAACACCCCACTACTCCATTTTAGTTTCTTCTAGCTCCACAGAGTACATTGAATATATGGAGATCTAGCTCGAAGTTGTTTTTTTTTTGTTATTTATTCATGACCATAGAATCAAAGTCTTTCAGTCGGAAACATGTTAATTAATAGGTCTTCGTATAGTAGCGCAGTTGTATTGCAGGCTACAACCGACGCCATTCAATGGAGTTCTTGTGAAAACTCGAAAGATCACATCTGACTATACAGTTCACATTTCTCATAAAACACACACATAATTTCTACTCAAAAACTATCAATATCCTGCAACTATTGTTCATTTTAGAGTAATTATACACATCTTTAGAAAATAAAACTGCACAGCACAACGTCTCCTTTCAATTCCCGCCAAAAACTCCGCTCGAAGTTGAAACTAAACCAGTGTTGCCAGATGACCATGACCATAGCCCAATTTTTTTTAAACCCAAATATAAGCTTTTTGAGATAAATTCCCCAAAACAGTTTTTGCTTATTTTAAAGGTAAAATAACAAAGCAAAACCACCGTCGTAGCGAAAACGTCACTAATGACGTCATCATTTTCGATCACGGGGCGCTCATGACGACCCGTGTCAATAGGTGGGTTAAATAACCGTTCCACTTGAGGTTACGATTGTGACGCCAGCAAATAAGTGGAACGGGAAAAACCGCGGTTGTGAACGTGGTCGTTGTGAGTCTCTAATGGAAAGTAGCCTATGAGATACGACGCATACGGGTAGAGACGGCATTATAAATAAAGAACGTAAATTAACGAACGAATGAATTGAATTATTATAATGAAATATTGAATTAAAGTATGATTCACTAGTAGAGTATAATTCTAAGATAAAGTAATAATACCGTATTATGACTTAGATATAATAATTTTAGTGATGATTGGAGGATAAAATATGTCCGCAATTTCTCCAGCGCTGAAAATTTATTTTCCATAAATTTCTTCAATAAATTCTTGTCGCTAAATCTGCCCCAACTACAAAATAATCCCCAATCTGGAGACCCTCTTCTGAACACAAAGTTCACAGTAAAGTTTTGATATTCTCCACAAAGATCAAAATAATCAAAATCCATCCCAAAATTATAAACCCACTTGTTCGAATATTGGAATAAAATAAACATTAAGTATTTCTGAAATGACATGACATCAACACCATTGGCATTAATAAGTACATCCTTTGAATTAAAGTTGTAAAGGATTTTAGTGCTTGGCTCTAATTAACTAATCATCTTTTCTATTTCGGCATGTTTCACTCAAAAATCCTAACCTGATCCTTATCTACAACCTTAAAGTTGTTTATTATAGTTTATTATTACTGTTAGCATATAGATATACTCTGTATTAGATTAATACATAGTATATCTATATGCTAACTATTTTTTATAAGAGAGGATAGCGATGTCCGAGTCGAGCTATTTGACTCGAGTTGTTCGAATCAAACCACGAACGAGTCAACTCGGGTTCAGTTATTAGTAACTCGAATCACTACAATATAGTAAGAGAATTCTCTGTCTACTGTCGCGTCGTATTCGCATGACGCATCCCAAGGGGGACGAGAGTTGCGACGGGCGGCACCGAGCATCTCCAATTTGGATTGAATTGAATGAAATGAATCCGTTACTCGTAGCTCCTGCACGTCGTTCAACTCGCTTTGTAATATTTGGATTCGTCGGTTCGTCGGGCCATTTCGGCTTCGGGTCGGCTATGATCGGAACTCGGCGGCGACGGGAATCATAGAGTCGAGTCAACTCGAGTAGTGATTTGAGTCAATGGCCATAATACCTCGAGTTACTCGAGTCAGAAAAAATCCATTACATCGTAAAGAGAGGATGTCAAAAATAAATTATTTCTAAATTATTTGGTTTTATTACAAGTACAAAAATTTTGAAGGAATGTATTACATAACTACCTGATAATTTAAATATATTTGTAATGTGTTTTTGAGATGGCTTCAATTTGTGGTAATAGCGACAAATAAAGAAATCTCCTCAAAACATTCCAAGATTTGTCTTCGAAGTATCGTAAAGAAACCCCAATAGATAGCAAAATCCTCTAGTCTGGAAACCCTATGCAGTGAACTGACAGACAGATTGACAGCTTCATTGACAGTAACAGTTGTAATAGCTGTCGTTGGTTTTTAATCTTAACAATGGCAGGTAAGAGAAATTAATATATACAGCCTGTTATATTTTTATGTAAAAAAATTATATATATAAGGTAGTCTATATGTATGTAGCTACGCGTAGGTAGTTGTCCGTGTTGCTCATTCTATAATACATACGAGCGCGAAATGAGTTGATACAGGAGCAGCATGTAGGCACACACTACTTGCAATGCTGCCAGAGGAGTATTTTGCAAATTATTTTCTTGATTTGATAATATAGTTAAATAATTAATTATAAGTAATAACGACTGTCTTTAGCACACTATATTATCATTATAATATCATACTGACTATTATTGATTGAAAATACCCAAAGCATATATATTTGGATGCGCCTGATGTAAGTTAATATTTGTTATACTGAAATGAATATAAAATCAATCATAAGAAACAAGGCGCGTCGTTTAATTCTATCATTTTTGGATGTCTTCCTTATCAAATAATACTTTAGCTTATTTATGATTTTGAATAAAGGTTAACCTATAGCTTTGTATAATAAAGTCGTAAACAGATTTTTATCTGTGTATTTATTTGTACTAGTAACCTCGAGAATTACAAATTCGATGTATTTTTTTACGTTAGGTAAATATTCAGATTCCTTAAATAAATTTTTTGACTTCATGCAACATCTCAAAAGAGCATATTAATAATTTAGCACGAACGAGTGCATAAGGATACAAAAAACTGAGACATAACTTCATTACTATTTTCTTTACCAGATAAAACACACGGAAACAGATTAGAGCTTAATAAATGCAAATACTAAAGTTATGCGTAGCTAAATCTCTTTATGAATTTATTGTTTTATGACGCATTATAACAATAAACAGGTAGGTATTCGTTTAGCGCAGTAATTTCATCAAAAGTATGTATAGAGATAAGTATACCCTGGATACTTCATTTTGCGGAAGCACGCTTGCCGAGCGTGTCTAATTGTAAGTACCATGACAATTTGTTGTTGCCATTTAATTAATCAGTATCAATATAGGACAGTTTATTAGTATTTATATTTGGATATTTCACATTTAATTACCTTCATAACTAAAGCAAAATATTATAAACTTACACTAAAGAACAGTGAGTCACCAATTTCTATGGATCAGGTGCCCAGAGGGCTGGTTATGTTACCTCGAAGAATGAAATAGGTATCCAAGACATACTTGTCTCTGCGCGCTAAACGATTACCTAATTATTATTATTATTATTGATATATTTCGTTGTCTAAAAATACATTTATTGTATTTTTAGACAAAGAAATTGAAGTATGTGATCATACACATTACAATGTCGTTTTCTTCAATCAATCTTTATTTGCAAAAACATGGGTACCTACCAACGTGAACTTCGTAATAATATCATATTTTCAGTAGGTATATTTTGTCATTCACATGACGTGCAATTCGTTACAAGAACTAAATATCTTAAATCTATGCTTACAAATATATTGTTATCCCAAGTATATGAATATATGTTATATTTATTCATTAGGTATATTAAAATAATTATGAATGAATAGAATCAATTCAATTATATATGTAACTTATTCTTTAAATACCGCAACTAGAATATATTGTGATGCCGTGCTAAAGTGAGTTTTCATCTCTTGAAAAAAAAATACCACAAAACCACGATGTCAAATCGTAACTATTTTTGTGGCTATTTATTCATTTTAAAAATTGTCTTTCGTAAGTAATAAATATATATGTACTAGACAATGTAACAACAATAGACAATTTTGCACAAATAATCAAAAAATATTTTCGGAAATACAAACAAACTATTTTCATCAATGAACCTACAAAAGTCTGTGTAAGAAATGAAAATGTAGATAATAAAGAATTAAGTCTTCATTTGTTGATATTATTATTTTCATCAATTCAATACTTACCTATCTATCTGATAAATATAATCGTCATTACTGCATTTAGACTTAAATATTTTTATCAGTGACCCAATAATAGTTACATACTATTGATTGCAACATTGACTGCTACTTTCGTGTAAACTTGGATTCCATATCATTTTTTAACCTCTTAAGTATATTTTGTATAACGTTTTTTATCTTGCCAATCTTGTATGGAGTTTATGGAAATATATTGCAGCAAAACAAATAATTTTTTTTTGTCATGTCTTTAATTTAACTATAGTAATATTTTTCTTTACTTTTATTGTGTCTGTCTTATTGAATGTGCACTGTTCGCTACAACTCCAGTAATACTTCTGTATAAAACTTATAAAAAAGAACTTGAGATATAAATAGAATAAGAGAGATATGGCGTAGGACAATTTTTAGCTTGACGTATTGTTGAGTTGCTGAGGAGTTTCTTGCTGCATCTTCTCCTTAACAGCAATAACACGTTGCGAAGCGGTGTACCATAGACTACGAAGTAAAATTAAATTTTAACCTATATGTTTGACCATCAAAAAATGTTCTCCAGTGGAACTTATTTGAAATAAAAACTTGAATTTTGAATTAACGTAGGGAAATCTGATTGACGACTAATCGCTGGAGAAACGCGGCGGGGGCATGTGGGATTCGCCATAATGGAGTGACACTAGTACTCCTGAGGTAGTACTATTGTCACCCGGGTTAGGGAGACTTACTAAAACCCTTCGTTCCTTAGCCTTATGGTAGGTCTACGGGAAAGGGGAAGCTCCGACTCCACGTGCCCTGGCAGGCGTTGATTTCGTATCCTACATGAATTCTTAAGTTTTTTTAATTGCTTCTAATAGGCAAACAGGCCGACGGCTCAGAACAATATAATTTTTCTCTTCCATTCTTCATATCAATTTTCATAAGTCTGCCTATGTATGTATGAATGATACATTGAACATTTTATAAAAAAATACGTTTTTATTTTTTAATTTAATTCATGACCTTTGAATATTATCTATACATACCCTTGTGGGGTAGGCGCGAACAACAGAGCGCCATACAGGCTTATTCTTACACACCTCACTTGCTTCTTTGACATTCATAGCTCTTGTCATGCACGCTCGTCTGTTCTTAAGGCTCCTGACATCACCTTATGCTAATACACGATCAATTTGATCATGGAAGGTGTGTCGTGGTCTTCCGCGACTTCTGCATCCATCCACTTTTGCATTGTATATCTGTTTAGTCAGTCATCTATCTATAATATTATAAAATTGTAGAAATGCTGTGTACATTCGAGCTATAAGCTATTTGATTAAAAAAAAAGCAACTGGAATAGACTAGGTTTATAAACAATGGAGAACAAATTGTAATATTTTGTAGATTTCTTGTCTGTTTGTTCGGGATTCATGTAAAAAGTACAGGGCCAATTTCGATGCGGTTTTCGCTGTGCGACAACTAGGTAATTCTTAGACTCAAAATCTGCGTTACGGGAATTTTTCTTGAAGCTGTTTGAAGTAGTTCGGGTGCATAAAAAGTAGCTTATTCCGTTACAGTTTTCACTAAAACACTAGCTTACATTATTTTTTAAATATTTGTAGTATTTTGTGTCCCGAGAATCTTGCAGGAATTTCAAATCAAGCGTGAACTAAATCACGAGCATATCCTAATTTACAATACAATAAGAAACTAGCTTTTTGCTTAATAATCCGACCTGTATTCCGTAGTTATTTATATTTTCTGGGAATATTGAGATTCTTATATTTATTTCTGATCCTTAAGCCCCTTTATGAGTCTATACTCAACTTGCAGTCTGCCGAGCTTTTAGTGATTAGCCTCTGGTGTTTGCAAATGTCCATAGATGATAGGAACCACGTAGTATGAGGGGCCGTAAGTGGGTCTGGTGTACTCTAGCAATAATAAAACAATCAAATAGGTATATACCTATTTGATTGTTTTATTATTGCTAGAGTATTTGTATTGTATTGTATTAGATAAGGTGCCGCAAGCCGAATCATTGATATCAATGATTCGGCCTGTGGCGCCTTATTTAATACATCTATGTAACCCTAACCCTTATAAAAAGATTAAATTATATGTTCTCCGTTCAAGACTGCGTACATCAATAAATACGGTAGAACAGGCTCAATACAAACATGCCAAACATATTCATTACTACATCTATACTTGGCTGTCACCGAATTATCAATATACCTACACTAACGATATTGGCAATAAAAGGGCATTGCTTAACTCCTTGATATGATTAGGCGATAAACATTTTATGGACTTTTGACAAGCTGAAATGCAGGTTGACTTATTTTTATTATGTACATATAAGCTTACATTATATACATATAAGAATTTAACATCTGTTGTTAACAATCTTCATTCATAGTATGGAGGGTAGAAGTAAGGAGGTCCATCTAGTATGGGGGAGCAGTTGAAAAAGTATTGAGACTTTCTTGTATTGAGATGTATGTATATAAATTTTTGACCAATTGAATTTTTGAAACCTATTTCACTAATTAAATTCAAATTCAAAATTCAAATTCAAATTCAAAAGTTTTTATTCAAAATAAGTTCCACTGGAGAACACTTTTTGAAGGTCATACATATAGGTTAAAATTTAATTTTACATCCTAGTCTATGTACACCGCTTCGCAACGTGTTATTGCTGTTAAGGAGAAGAAGCGGCAAGTAACTCCCCAGCAACACGTCTAGCTAAAAAAAATTTTTCTTTATATTTGTTGTTCTATTTTTTATATTTAAGTACTTTTTTAAAAAAGATTTTATACAGAATTATGTTACAGAATAACTTTAGAAGAATTAATGGAGTTGTAGCAAACAGTGCATATTCAATAAGACAAAAACGCAATAAAAGGATAGAAAATAATTATAGTTATTATAAATATAAAGACGTAACGTATTATTTTTTTTTGCAACATATCTCCATATATTCCTTACAAGTACGGCAAGATAAAAACGTTATACTCGTACAAAACACAGTATAAGAGGTTGGAGCGAGCTGTTATGTAAATGAAGTTTTGTCATTTAAATATTCTTCAATAGTGTAGTATCCCTTTTTAAGCAAGATACTTTTTATTTTAAATTTGAATTTAGTGAAGGGCAGATCTAACATTTCACTCGGAATCTTATTGAAGAAGCGTATACCAACCCCCAAGAAAGAAGACAATACTTTTTGTAATCTAAAAGATGGCAATATCAGTTTATTACAATGCCTGGTGTTGAAATCGTGAACATCCTTATACCGCTTGTAGGCACTCAAATTATTACGAATATAAATTATATTATTGAAAATATATTGGCAGGCGACCGTCATAATACCGATTTCCTTAAAGCGTTCCCTAAGAGACACCCGAGGGCCGAGGTTGTAAATTGACCTTACGGCTCTTTTTTGTAAAACAAATATAGTCTCCAAGTCAGCAGCGTTGCCCCAAAGTAAAATACCATAGGACATGACACTATGAAAATAACTAAAATAAACTAGTCTAGCAGTCTCTTCGTCAGTGAACTGCCTAACTCTTCTGACCGCATATGCAGCAGAACTAAGCTTTCCTGAGAGACTAGATATATGAGCGCCCCACTGGAGTTTCTGATCTAGGTTAATGCCTAAGAATACAGTTGAATCTACTAGGTTAAGTCTAGTGTCGTTAAGGGAAATATTAACATCGTATTCTTTTACATTGGGCATAACAAACTTAACACATTTAGTTTTATTCGGATTGAGTGATAAGTTATTTACGGTAAACCACTTAGATATTTGGGTTAAGGCGTTGTTTACGTCGTCAAAGTTCTGTTTATTTCTGTCTACTTTAAATATAAGTGACGTGTCATCAGCAAACAACACTACCTCACACATATCATTAATAAAATATGGCAAATCATTAATATATATCAAAAACAAGAAGGGACCTAGAATAGAGCCCTGGGGCACACCCATAGATATGCCAGTCTCACGAGATTTGATATTGTTAATTTCAACGCTTTGGGATCTATTGTTTAAGTAAGACGACAGAAGATTGAGAGAATCGCCATAAATACCGTAATAATTGAGCTTTTTCAGGAGGGTCACGTGTTCAACGCAATCGAATGCCTTGGACAGGTCACAGAATACACCAATGGCATTCTGTGACCCTTCCCAAGCACCATAAATGTGTTTTAGAAGCTCAACACCTGCATCGGTAGTGGAACGACCTTTGGTGAACCCGAACTGTTTAGTATGAATTAATTTATTAATATTAAAATGTGAGAGCAGTTGATTTAAAATTATTTTTTCGAAAACCTTGCTTAAGGTTGGTAAAATAGAAATTGGCCTAAAGTTGGAGGGGTCGTTTTTGTTTCCACTTTTAAATATAGGAATAACTTTGCTAACTTTCATTAAGTCAGGAAATACTCCTTTATCTACACATCGATTAAATATTTGTACTAGTGGTAGCGCAATAGTGCATATTAAGTCACTTAATACTTTTAAGGATATACCCCAAAAGTCAGCTGTGTTTTTAATATTTAACGATTTAAACGTTTTTACAATATCATCTGTATCTATATGATTAAATTTGAATGTGATATTACATCGATCAACGCACTGTGTCATCAGCAGCTCAGCTTCCAGTGGTGATGATGACAAAGAGCTAGTTATTAAAGTTGGTATATCCCTAAAGTATTCATTAAATGTTTGTGCAATTTCAAAGTTATTACTAATGGTGTTATTGTTGATTACAAGTTTAATTGCATCATCTCGACGTGAACTCTTGCCGGAAGCATCATTTATAACACTCCAAGTTGTCTTAATGATATTTGATGATTTTTTAATTCTGTTACTATAATATAGAGATTTGGCAGCGATGCACACTCTTTTAAAGGTCTTAGAGTACTTTTTAATATATTGAAGGAAGTCTGGATTTTGATTAAATTGTTTTTCACTGTATAATTCATACAGTTTCATTCGACTTTTATATATACCTTTCGTAGCCCAATCACTAAACTTAAGTTTATTACTTTTGTTGATTATTTTGGTTTTAAATGTGTTTTCAAATTCAGCTTGTATAATGTCGAAGAAATTACTATACAAGTTGTTTGGATCTTCGCTGCTGAGATCCAAAGTAGGAATTGTTTTGGATAAATTATCTTTAAAGGTTCTTAAGCGATAATTATTTACTGGCCTACAGGTTAATTTGGAATTGATTTTAATACTATCAAAAGGTATTGATATAAACTGGCCACAGTGATCCGACCGTAGTACATCTAAGACTGATTTGTCGATTATTTCGCAACTACAAAATATATTGTCCAAACAGGTTGCTGAATTAGCAGTTATACGCGTAGGTTCATTAAAGACATGTATAAGATTGAACGATTTGAAAAGATTAATGATCTTGGAACGAGTTGATGACGTTTCCAACAAATTAACATTAAAATCCCCACAAACTATAGGCAATTTATTAGTTTTATTTAATTTTCTTAATAAGTCCTCCATTGTGCTTTCAAATACATTATAATCTCCTGTGGGGGGTCGGTAGACGCAGACAATTACATAGCGCTCAAGCTCAATACAAGAAACCTCCACAGTCCGTTCAACAGAAAGGGACATAAGACATTAAGATAACTAACTAAATGAGGAGACATGCAATAGTTACATTTTCGTAAAATGCGTGGTGACAAAGAGGAAGTCTTTTTTTCCTTCTTTAATCTAGTATCCTACTCTAATTATTTGTGGCGTTATTTTTAAATACTTTCCACTTGCTATTATGGCGCCATCTTAATTTGCTGCCCTTCAGTGGACACTTTTTAATATACTGAGATGGTTCTCCTTACCTCTACCCTCCATAATTCAGAAAGGCCGCATATCTGTTTTGAAAATCCTTACTCTACACAATATAGGTGGAGTCAGTTTAATTACGAGACAGATTCTAGTAATATTTGTAAGTATAAACATTCACACGCGGAGATTGGAGAGGATTAACGTGGGAAAAAAGAAATTGCTATGTCCATCGACAGTTTTCGTAAATTACATAAAAAAATTAAGCTAAGCCAGCAAAGCGACCGGCCTTTTTGGCGTTCTTCCTTGTGATTGCGATCTGGTACAGAGTCTGTAATTAGTTTATGACCTATTTTTAATATCTAGATATAGTTTTCTCGCGGCCATGCCGCGGATTAAACTGGCCGGTTACTTTATTTTACCTTCATAAAAACTTAATCAGGTTTTTTATATATACTTTTTAACCTTTTGTGGAAAAATTGTCTGAGAGATGGTGAAAACCACTTAGTCGGTTACGTAGTTTAGGTGGAATTAGCGGATAAATAGATAGACAGATAAACGTGAAAAACTATCTTTTAAAGCTACTTTACATAGGTACACAATTAAACATACTATCTATGTACAAACTTTAATATCTGTATTGTTTCTTATATAGTAGATCTTCATTTTTGTATTTCTGGCATCCAGCTTTTTAAGTATAAATTTTTACCTGACCTTTTGTAAAAATTTCAGCTGTTTAGTTATTGTAATTACACCGTAGTCTGCCGTCACTGACTCCAATTCTTAGTATTTTCTTATACATTCACAATTTTACATGATTTATCTGTTGTTTAAGTCACCAATGCTTTACTATCGAGAAATAATTTTGACTCTTAATTTTGCTTTTCAATTTACATGGACAAATTACATATACCTACACTCAGCAAAACGTAGACAAATCCCTATCTTGTAACCGCAAATTAAAAAACTAAGTATTTAATTCTTCGATAATCAAAGTTTGTTTTTAAATTATGGCTCCAACGCCTTCGGCATTGATTTTGTTAGTTAGAAAGGACTGGTACTATTTTAAATGCAATTTAAGCCACTGAAATTTGGACGTTGATTTATACGCGTTTTTGCGAATCTGTGGACAACACAAATATAAATTTACTAGCTAAATTACACATTATATTATTAAGCATTAATAATTTACAAAAGACACACAAAATTACTATGTACTAATGTTAGTAAGAAATTTACATTTATGGAACAACAATCTACAGGTAGGATACCACATAGGGGAACAGAAATTTTCGGACAGTGGAAAAACATGTGATGAACTGAACCCTCGTCCAAGCCACACTTACAGAGAGAATTATCCTGTATTCTACAATCAGGGCAATAAGCCTCATGCAAAGGGCTTGTTGTTTCACTAATTTATCACCCTCGTTTTTATTAGCTACATAAATAAAATTATCAACATAAATTGTCTGCTAATTTACTAACAAATTAATGAAGTCGATGCCCTACAAATACTATGCAAATAAGAAAATGGATATTGTTTTTATTTCAATGTAATATTTTGATAACATGTCCAGCGTATATTCGTACATACCTAGTATGACGTTGGTGCATAAAGAAGTGTTTATTTATTTGTGTTAATATTTATCCAATGAACCAGACTCTTTGTCTATTAGAATCGTTGCCTGATACTGATTTGTTTTATTAATGTGCATGTTGTGTCGAGTACTTATCATTCAGTCATAGGCTCAACGTATCCGCGGTCTGTAGTTTCCTTCACTTCAACGAGTGCGGTATTCACAGTTGTAAGGTCAATTTAGATGTTTTAAAGTTTTCAGAACATGGCGAAGGTCAAACAAATTAAATCGAAAGTGAAGAGGGATGGTGAATTCATACCGCCTGATGGCGGATGGGGTTGGATGATTGTCTTCGCTGCTGGAATATCTAATGTAAGTTTTTATTAATTATTTTCAGCAAATAATAAACATTGCAAAATGCAATATTTAATACTAATGTATATTACAAAAGCTATTATTTTTTTGAAAGACTCACTTTCCTAAACAATACACATGCTCTACCTACGATTAGGAAGTAAGCCAATAAGCCCAAATTAAAAGTCTTATTTTCACTCAAAATAATTATTCCGAGTAGTGTGTTCTAGGATCAAGGCCTTGAAATATATAATATAATAATGATATTTTGCAAATATTTCTAATAAACTTTAAAATAGCAACCTTAATTTCTATTATCTTTCTAATATAAATAAAAATCGTCTGGATGTAATAATAATTTAACGTAATAAATGCGATAGACTTAACTAAAAATTTTGATGAGAAGAAAAAGCTTAGTAAAATAAGGCCAGGAAAACTGCGAGCTAGAAACAAATCATAAACATAGTAACATAATTTGTTTTATTTAGTAGTTTTAATTTAAAAGAGAACAATAATCTCCGTAAATTATTAAACATAATTAAAATGTATATGCTAAATTTATTAGTAATGTACATTCGTACTATTATAATGTATCTAATACTTTGTTAGCCAAAAAGAGTTATCATTTCACATTATGGATAGATTTCCTTGTTAAACTTTTTATATTTGAATAGTTTTGTCTTTTTAAAGGTAAAATTATGAGTTTAACACTCCATTTAGTAGGTACTTTTGTTCCGATTTCAATCTTACATGTGTATTAAAATTTAAAGTCAACAACTATCAAAACCAATACTTTGAGAACTGGGGCCCATTTCTGCTATTACTATCTCGTCAAAATCGCCGGATATTATCGTCTCAATCGTAGGTTTTGCTGATTTCGGTATTCTGTTAATGTTAAACGCCATTGGACGTGCCATAGCAAACCACTTTATATATTTATAGTCAAAACTCGCGAAATGATTAAAATTTTTGGTAGCTTTTCAATATTAATTTCGTTTATATTATTCTGCTCCAACGATATCGAATAGATATTATGGGTTTAGTAGAATACGAATTTTTTACGCTATTGCAATGAAATCGTACTTTGAATATAGTCGCAACGCCAAGATATCGATATAGGAGAATTGCCCCCTTTTTTGTCAACGCTGGGGGAATGCATTTGCACATATCCTCAGCCCCGGGGGATGCCACCAAGGGGTATGTGGAACTCCCAGCTGTTGATGTTGCACACAAACTTTGACGTTAGAGCTTGCAAGCACCGACCACTAGACTACCCACTAAAACTTCTAGCGTCCCTCCTCATTATGTGAGGCGCCACGGGACCGTAATCATGGGTATGACAAGGAGAGGTGTCCCTGAGACTAGTTCACCCCACGGCACTGGGTGTCGCTCTCGCGAGGGTCCCACTATGTTATCGGGAGGACATGAACAGAGCGCCGCCTTTAAACCCCTGTTCGCCGTCTGCGACAGAGGTAGCACAATTTGCAGGGACCGACTCTCTTCTACTTTTATACCTTTGAACGCATCGTAAATAAATATAAGTTCAGTACCTACTTGGTATTGCTGTGGCGCGGTAACATTTTGCTTCAAGTAGCCTGACCCCTTTAGATAACCAAACATGAGCTCGCAATTCTGCCCTCCTTATAGCAAACGCAGTACTTGCAAATGGTGGTTTCGAGAAACACTCGGTAAACATGTGTTTAAATACCTATCTAAACAACGTGTCCATGTTATGTAACTTTTAGTGTATCTAAAAATTAAAGATGTATGAATTAATTAAATAATTAGATAAACATGTTACATCATACACATTTAAGCAGGATACTTTATATTAAACTAGCTTCTGCCCGCGACTTCGTCCGCGTGGATTTTTTTTTCATAAAAACTATCCTATGTTACTTCTAATACCTCCAAGAATATGTGCACAAAGTTTTATGATGATCGGTTGAGTAGTTTTCGCGTGAAAGCGTAACAAACAAACTTACATGTATAATATTAGTATTTAACACCTGTATACCCATTTTCGCATTAATAAATTGAATTGATAAAACAGTTTAATCAAGGTTAGTGTATATAGTAATAATGCATGCCATTACAAGACACTTACATTCAAATTAGAACTTTTTGCGCAGCTTCCATCGAATAAATTTAGAACCCATATATGTATACAAAAAAACTTGAGAGGTGTCAAGGGACACCCGGATGGAACGAAGTTACACACACACACACACACACACACACACACACACACACACACACATATATATTTATGAGTCCGTCAGTGTATATATATATATATATATATATATACACACTGACGGACTCATAAACTGCATCAAAGTAATGTAATAGACGACCGAAATAAATATTTTAACCAAGTATGCAAACTTTCTATACAGATTTAAATTGAAACCTCTAGATTGGTTCGTGAACTTTAAAACAGCGTAGGGTCATATCCTTAAGTTTAAGTTTGTGTACTGGAAAGGATCTTAAGACTTTTTTTGAAGAAAAAACAGAAATTTAAGGAAAATTGGTTTAATTAAAAAAATGGTTTTAACAATAGACACAAACTTTATGCAACGGTTTATTTATGTTTTAATAAAGTGTATTACCTCCACGTGCCCTTATTACGGATTCTAATCGGTTCCGCATAGATTTTATTAGGGTTATTAAAAGATCTTGCGGAATATTGTCCCATTCTTCTGAAAGTGCTGTTCTTAGTGCTGCCACTGTCGTGGGCAAAGGGTTTCTCGCATATACAGCTCTTTTTAAATTGTCCCAAATATGCTCAATGGGATTAAGATTCGGGCTGCGTGCTGGCCAATTCATTGTACGTATCCCAACCTCTTCGCAATATTGTCGAACTTGTGCAGCAGCGTGCGGCCGGGCATTATCCTGCATTAAAGTAAAATTTTCGCCTATGAATCCCATGTAAGGCATCACGTTATCTTCTAAGATCTCTGTTATGTAGCGATGTGCAGTCAAACCCCCTCTATTACCGTTTTGACGGACCATGTCTATGAACACAAGTTCTGTTCGCCCGTTCATCGATATGCCATCCCAGACCATACACGAACCGCCTCCAAAAGGAACACGCTCCTCAATGCAACTTTGAGCATATCGCTCCCCACGTCGACGATAGACTCTTCTGCGACCATCTGCACCATATAAACATGTCCTACACTCGTCCGTGAACAATACGGAGGTTCATTGCTCTTCTGTCCAATTCAGGTGATCACGCGCAAATCTTAAGCGAACTTGTCTGTGAGCTACAGAAAACTTTGGACCATTTGCTGGTCTAAAAGGGGTGATATCCGCTTCCTTTAACCTTCTTCTTATTGTTCGTGCACTCACATTTACTCCACGCACTTCATTAAGCTCTGTTTTGATGTTAACAGACGTGAGGAAACGATTTCGCAGGGAAGTTGTAACAATAAATCGGTCATCCCGAGCGGTGGTTGCTCGAGTCCTGCCTGTACCACGTCTCCTTCTGTAAGAACCTGTCTCCACAAACCTTCTGTATATTCTAGAAACCGTAGACTGGTTTAAATTTAAATTTCTACCAATCGTTCGTTGATCCAAGCCCTCACGCACCAATGCTACAATTTGAGCCGCTTGTTCTGACGAAGTATCCATATTATGGTTCAAAAACTCTCGATGAGTTAAAAAACTAACCCAACAATTCTGCTGGTAACAATAATCAATAGACAAAAGAATAAAAAATCAATGAGAATCAATTTAAAACTTTGCTATAAATAACACGCAAATCTGATACTACGAGTAAATTTTCTTTTCCCGGCTATATTCATTTGTTTTACTGCAGTTCTATTTTTAAATTTTCCATTTTTTTGAGATTAAGAGCCATTCTCTCCATATTTATATAATTTAATCTAAAAAGTTTGCATACTTATTTAAAAAAATCATTTCAAAGTAATCCTGAACTTTGATGCAGTTTATGAGTCCGTCAGTTTATATATATATATATATATATATACTTTCTCGACTTCGTAAACACAACAGCGTATAGGTTAGAACACGCACGGCTTGCTAAATACATACGCATTGATAACGCCGCACGGCTTACAACTATAGCAAAAAGTGTCGTTACAACTTTTGGTCTTAATTTTTTCCGTCTAGCCCCCCTTTCGCAACGCGCGATAAGGAACTTCGTTACAATAAGGACAAGGCGTACCTTCCAGTAATATGCTCTATGTGTGCCTTTTTATACTTTCTTTCTTAACGTGTGCAGAATTATGTCAAAGGAGACGGGGATTTTTTTGTATCAAAGAAATGTAATGAGTTGAGATTTTTTATATTTTTTATGGCAGGAGTTCAGCAGACTGGCAGGCGGCCTACTTGATGGAAAGCGGCTACCATCGCCTATGGACATTTGCAAAATCAAAGGTGCTACAAATCCGCTGCTGCTCTCTTAAGGGCGACTGCAACCTAGTCACTAATGCCAGAACACAACCCAAAGTTGTTATGGCGACATACTACTACTACATACTACATATTTAGACTACATTGGGACGGGCAAACCCACCTGACTGTGGGTTATTTTGTCGCCTCTTACGACATGCCGCCCGGCCGCAGGAAATTGTATTCTGTCTACATTCCTGTAAGGATGAAAGTGGTATTTACTTTAATGAAACGTACGTAACGTACTTATATTCCCGACAGTTAAGAAGGAAAATATAAACGTCGTAATCATTAAACGTAATTGCTTTAAATCTACGTGAAGCATTGTCAAGTGAATCTTGCTGAGGCTTGATTACAGTTGCATTAGGTAAGTAGTTAGTTAACTTGCGAATAAGTACTAATCACAATTTTGGCAGACATTCACTTATGGTCAGTTTTTATATCTTACCGACCGTTCATTTGCCTTACTCTCGGTTAAAATCTGACATAAGCTGCATTCAAGTGATGTCAAAATTTATCCGTTGCCGTGAAGGCGAGGGAATAAATATTAAGCATAGGGCACGGAGGGTTCTGCAGATACTTAAATAGCGTCAAGTTGAAAGAAGACCCTTCATGTCCATGTTTACTAGAAACTGAGGAAACCCCCTGCATACAAATTGATTGTCCGCTTTTTGCAATGGAAAGGTACAACGCGGAAAGTACCTTTCGTGCAGATATCACGTGCGAGAATATACGGGACCTTCTCGGAAAGAGGAGAAGGAAAATTATTATCAAGGCGATCAATAACAATCGGTTTATTAATAACGCTACAGGTGTATACTAATTATTCAGTCATATGCAATACCAGATATGTCACCAACGCGTTGCCGACGTGTAAGAAATTTTAAAAACGCGCTTTTTAAAGAACCCCATGTCATAGCGCAAAGAGAAAACCCCGGTGTGAAGTTCCCTCTAGATCAATATTTTAAGCGGAATTAAAGTTCTAGCGAACCGTTGCGTAGTTGAGCGTGGGAGCTCAAGGAAATGGGGGTGAATATCCCGTCGCCGGCGAGCGGAGTGGTTTTAAAACTGAGGTGTTGGCACCAGATCAAACTGTTCATTGGAACACTCCCCGTTATACAGGCGGTAAAATATGCAGAGAGACATAAAGTCGAATGTAAAGGGGATCAGTCTGGTAAGCGGGTGCTCCGTCCCATAAATGTGAGCAGTACTCCATAAGCGGTCTGATTTGCTTTGTAAAGCGCAAATCGTTGTCGCGAAGTAAAGTACTGCTTGGACCGATATAGCACACTCAGTTTTTGGAAGCAAGTTTAGCCATGCCTTCCAGATGACCCCGAAACTACACATCGTTATGTCGACGCCAAGGATCCCGATACTATTGGAGATAGTAACATTTATTCTTTGTCACTGTTGCACAGGGACAAATGGGGTCTTTTGGGCAGAAAATGCGCTGACTTGTGTCTTCGTGGAATTAAACTGGCCAAATTCGTCCGATTCCGGTTTCCAAGAAAAAGTTCTGCCGATGTGTTCAAACTTTGCTCTCGTGAGCCGCTTTTTGAGGGATCAAGTGGAGGCATTGTACCTCTTTTAGATCGGGAATTTGCGGATTCTGACATTGTTTAGCTGCCTTCCATGCCCGGTAAGCTGCTTGCTTTTGGTTTACAGCCTCAGTGCATAGCTTATCGAATAATGGTTGGCTTCAGCCACCTATTGAGATTACAGAGTTAGAAATGTAACAATCCACTACAGGTAAAAATACTTCGGCGACTAAGTATACACACAAATGTCAGGATCATTCGTAAAGAAAAAAAGCGTAGGATGCATAAAACTCACGCAATAATCCTCAACCAGGATATACAGTAATATAGGTTCAAAAATATAATGCAAAAAGCATAGTTAGAAATAAATATACATAATACATTTATACGTAGACTAATAGATATTAAGATATAAAATAAAGATGAAAATTAGACCCTCTAATTTGACCCATGATGAAGGAGGAGGTACATATTGTAAACAAAAATTAACAGCAAGATAAAGGAACCGGCCATCAATCGACAACATATTAAGTGGAAAATTTCCGTGCAAACGATGATAAGGCCTTAACTCACCAATTTCGCAAATTAACTGACTACCAAACTAATGCAAATGAAATCAGGCTTTATAGACACATAGAGGTACATACAAAATACCGAACAAATTTATGTTGTGATGATATTTTAAAAGGATTATAAAAACCGGATTTAATACTATAAAAACATGCGCAGTTTATTGCTGATAAAAATTATGGACCCTGTATTCCAATTATTTGACGTATTGACAAAATAATTAGCTGTAAGCTCGTATTTCTACAACTGCAACTGATAGCGACAGTTTTGACCGCATCTTCCAGTCTGCACAATAGATAACAAATTGTAAAATACCAACTACATCTGAGTATTTTTTTAATAATATATGCTGGGAAATAACAGACGTAGTAAACAAACGTTTTAGGGAAATCTGATGTGTATTAATTAATATAAATATCTAGTAGAAATGTGAGTAAGAATTCATAGGGTCTAAAAAATTGTACTTGAGCTTCATATTTATGCATATCCCAACTCTCGCTATTAGCTAATTTTCTAATTGTAAGTAATACCTAAATAATTTGAAGTAGGTACACTGTCAAATTTTATCTATAGTCACTTACACCACCATCGAAAAACAATATATTGAAATACAAATTTCCTTCATGAAGTGTCAAATTAAATCGATTGCTACAGTGACTTCTATTAATTATGTTTTATCCTCTCATACTCCTCTATTCTGGTAAATGTATTCTGTCACACCACACCACAATTCAAACAATTCATCCATTTCCTTATTGATTCTATTGGACGTAGTAACGCAAAAAGGATCCAACCCACAAAATGTTACTTTTGAATTATTAAAGATTAAAGTTTTAGCTGTATTTCCGCATTGATGCAGTTAAACTTATTTGTATAAAAATGATACATTTACGCTTATATTTTCATAAGAACCCATAGACACAAACAAGTACATCAATGCGGAAATACAGCTAAAACTTTAATAATTCAAAAGTAACATTTTGTGGGTTGGATCCTTTTTGCGTAACTACGTCCTATTATCCTTATATCTATCAATCTTTTAGTTTACCATACTGCCACATGATTTTCATCTCATGAAATACATAGAATTTTCAATTACTCAACAATGCTTCAACAGTTTTTCTAAGTATTTGTCTGTTTTTTTTACAGTTATCAGCACTGCCGATACTACAGCAGTTCGGACTACTTTTCCGAGACAAATTCACCCGTCTCGGCATATCGAGCTCTGAGACGACCACGGTTATCAACATGAACTCTGCTCTGACCTCTTGCGTCGGTGCGTGACGCGCCTAGCATGGTAACTCTCTGATACCATACGGCCCCTTCTTTATAATATAGTGACCATTAGTTACGACGTAAATTAAAAAATACATATTTGATCATCCAAGTGCATACAATCATATTTAAAAAGAAATTAATAGTAATATTTTTTACATCGATATCAACGTACGCAGATCTGCTCTCCTTATAGCAAACGCAGTACTTGCTAATGGCGGTTTCGATAAAAATGCGGTAAACATATTGTTTACAAGTTGGGCCACCTGCATACCTATTGTTACATACCGACAAAGAAATGCCGCGCACCTGGTTTATTGCCCCTCCCCGCATTTGGAGTTTTTTTGTTTACTTCGTATTTAAAATTTGTAATTAGACAATAGCCTATATTATTATTGTTTTCGACTTTATTGGCCGTTGGCAGGAATAATCAGGCAGGTGTGCAAATTAGTGCCGAGCGGTGCACTGGCACGCGGTCGATTTTTTTTGTACTGTATAGTTAGTATAAAACAATGCCCGAACGGAGGGGTGGGGCAGTCAAGCGACGACTATGATACGAGTAAGACGTGTGTAGTACTTTCAATTAGCGAAATAGTGGCGGACTTTGCTCGTGTTGGATTGCATTGAATCGTGCAGTGTGAACTGGTTGCATTCAGTTTTATTTGTACCTGTTTTATACGTGTTTGTACAGTTCTAATAAACTCTATAGTAATTCCAACGGCATTTATTTTAATTCGAGTCCTGTGTAGCTTGTAACAATATCTTTAGATAGCTAAACAATATGTCCATGTTATGTAACCTTATAGTGTATCTAAAAAACAAAACAAAAATCTAGCTTTATATATAGATTAACGCCTTGGGTTACCATTTTTGCAAAAAATGAAAAACCAATATATGTTGATTATTGCAATTATAACTAGTAGGGCAGAGATAAAATCGTCAAAAATCGCGATACACAGAATGGGGTCGAAGCTCCAGGTTACCTCTATTTGGTTTATGAATCAACACAGCAACAAGTTGCAAAATGAACATCATCATGACCAGCAAATTAAGATAATTGCATTTATAATACCAGTGCTTTAGACTACTAAGAGAATGCAAGTCATAAAGACATGATCTTTATGTACCTTTTCCTAAATAAAGTGACTTTTGGTGACATAAGACAAGTGATCTAGCACCTAACATTGTCCCCACATTCCAAGAAACCATTCGATGTATCTGGCGGCCATCAATAAATTCTGCGTAAAGTCATACATTTTTCTAAGTAATATTACTTATAATTTATAAACACCGTTTCCAAGGTTGTAAATGAATCATCCTGCATGTATGTTGTTGTTCTAATATGAAATAAAGATTCGCAAAAAAGTAAAGTATGTATACTCAAAACAAATTAAATACAGAGTGAAACAATATTGATTTTAAAGTATCTTTGTGTGCTACGTAATAAGGATATCTGATAAATTAATTATTGAGATTTATAACAGCATTTAATCTGAAGAAGTATGAGTAAGGAATGCATGAGTCGTTCGGAATAACAAGTGACTTGTTAGGTACTGCATTATTATTTATGTTACTAAGTTTGTATCTATGCTATTATCAATTCTAGGACTTACATTTTCCTTGACGTAAAACCTTTTATTGGATAATTGCGTGAATCCCAAGTAATAAATATCTAATTATGAATGAACTTGTACATACAGTAACATTATATTAATATTTAATTCATTCATGTTTATAAGCAGTAATATAAATAAAGGAAACGTATAAATGAAAGATATCTTCTCTGCTTACCTTGTAATTTTAAAATTATAAACTCTTAAATGTTACACATGTAGATGGTGCTACAGGACATTCGAATTTCTCTTTTTAACCGACTTAAAAAAAAGGAGGAGGTTCTCAATTCGTCGGGATCTTTTTTTTTATGTATGTTCACCGATTACTCCGAGATTTATGATCCGATTTACGTGATTCTTTTTTTGTTCAACGCGGAATAGTTGCCATTTAGTCCTCTAAAAAATTATCATAGTTTGACCCAGTAGTTTTCATTTTATGATTTTTTTTATGAAAACATTTCCATTCCGTTCCATATGTACACCGATTACGCTAAGATTTATGATCCGATTTACGTGATTCTTGTTTAGTTTGATGCGGAATAGTTGCCATTTGATCCCCTAAAAATTTGACATAGTTTGGCTCAGTAGTTTACATTTTACGAACATTTTTATGTTCCCGTTTCTTGGGACCTATATTTTTTAAGAAACGCGGCACCTTTCGCAATTGTACCCATACATAGGCTAGGCACTAAAAAGTAACAAATAAAATAAAAAACTTCGTTTAAAAAAACCGACTTCAAAAACTAAAAAACTAAAAATGTAATATAACTTATTTATAAAGCTATGTGTTATTATTAATATAAATTATCTAAAACATCTCGAAGTCAGTGCAAAGTAAAACATAAAAATGACTATATTTTGAAAATTACTAAGCACCGACTTTAAGATGTTTTAGATAACTTATATTAATAATAACACATAGCTTTATAAATAAGTTATTTTATACTTTTTAGTTTTTTAGTTTTTGAAGTCGGTTTTTTTAAACGAAGTTTTTTTTTTACTTATTACTATTCTAAACACATCTCCTTCAGCCAGTCCCTGTCCACTGCTGGACGTAGGCCTCCCCAAGTTTGGTGGCAGTGGCGGAGTGGCGATCTGCGCAGGTCGTCGGTCCACCGGGCTGGAGTGAAGGCCTGGTCTCGGCAAACGTAGCATAGGACGCCTTCCCCCGGTAGACTGACAAAACAGGGCGGCCTGTCGTAAGAGGCGACAAAACAGCCCACAGGCAGGTGGTAGGGCATTTACCCGACTAGACGGCTACCACATCTGATCTGATCTGATAGAGTAAGCGGCCATAACAACCTTTTGTTGTGTTCCGGCATTAGTGATCAGGTTCCAGTCTCCCTTTAGAGAGCAGCAGCGCATTTGTAGCACATTTGGTGTTGCAAATGTCCACAGGCGATGGGAACCACTTTGCATCGTCTGCTTGTTTGCTGAACTCATGCAATAAAAAAAGTGATTTTACCTGTTGTGATCAGTGATCATCCTTCAAAACACCTTCGATTCTATCGTGGGAACTTCCTGCGTATATCGGCACCGACTCTACCGTCCACACGACTGTAATACACTTGTTTTGTCAGTATTCTTTCATTAAAATTTTTAAAAAGCCTAAAAAAATACGCTTTTATAGAAAAACCAACAAAAAAATAGAAAATAATTTTTAATAAATTTGAATTAAAAATAGTGTAAGAAAAAATGATTTGATTTTCAAAAAAGCGTGGGGTGCATGGTATCAATAGTTATAAATATTTTATGAACAGATATGAGTAGAAGGGTTATTTTGATAATATCTTAAAAAGCACCCCACGCTTTTTTTACAATAAAATCATTTTTTCTTACACTATTTTTAATTCAAATACATTAAAATTTATTTTATATTTTTTAGTTGGATTTTCTATAAAAGTGTATTGTTTTTGGTTTTTTTTTTAACTATTATGTATTTTTCATTTTTTAGTGATTTAATTCTCTTCTCCGTGGAAACTTTGAGAAACAATTAAATACACTCTTATGATAAAATGGAACGTTATGTAAAAATAAGTTTTTTTACAAAGGTTTTTAAATACAAGCTTTTGAGATCCTGCATATCTTAATGTAGCAGCAGAGTGCTAGCCAAGACAAGTAAATAACAAGTCCAAACACGACGGGTCTATCTGGTTTAGTACAGGAGTTCCTAAGGCCACCTTCCGACTCCATCATCAGATCAGCTCCATGGTACCATATTATTGCATTGTCACGCGATACACACTTACGTGCAAAATTTCAGCTCAATCAACTCAGTCGATCAAATTAAACTTGAAAGATTCCGTTACATACTCGTACTAACATACGTAGGAAGCTAATAAAAGCGTATTAATAAATAAATAATATTAATTAAAAATCTGTTGTTAAATGTAGCATCATCTGGTCATATAAAGATTAACGGGCTTATTCATATTGAGTTAAATTAAATTAATAGGCTTCTTAAAGAAGAGTACAAACTTACTCTAACTCAATATGAATAAGACCTTTTAATTTTTTTATTGGGCTATCGTTATTTCTAATAATCTTCCATGGTTTGACATTTGCATAAGAACGTGACAATAAATAATGTATTCCAATTGAATAATAATAACGTTATTGAATAGTCTATCCAACACGAGACATTTTACAGCATTTAGCATGTGCACTGATAGTAGTGTAATCATGATAAAATAACTATTTTAATAGAGAATTGTGATGTTTGGACACCGGTTGTTACACTTGTACTTGCATAGATAAGTCACAATGTAAACGTCAATAAATAGGACTACAAAAGATTAGTTTCAACTAGTTAAATGTGTCAATTTACTAGAAAATAAATAATTATTTCTATCCCGTCGCCTAATATCTAGTGAAAGCGGCATGGCTAGATATGCCCCACTTTTTTATCCAGGGAAATCCGCTTGAGGACAAACCACCACGGGGAAGCGTGAGGGGCCGTGTGGGATTCGCCTTGTCCTATTGGCACTTGCATCCCTCAGATGTGCTATTGCCTCACCCCTGTCAGGGATACCCACTAAAATCCCTGGCCGTTCCTCTAGACATCCCATGTCCGGGCTGTAGGCTCATTCGCGCACACATTTCCAGTCCGGACGGACAAGATATTCCCGTAAATAATTAGGTGGTTTCCGTGAAACCTGGTAAATTAATTATGAATTGTATATGCTAATACTTTTTATGTTGTTTTCAGGGTTGTTAAATGGACCCGTGTTCAAAACATTCAGCTACAGACAAGTGTCGCTGACGGGTGCTATATTAGTATTCATATCTTTGATGCTGACTACTTTCTCATACAATTTCGTCACTTATCTTATATCTTTCTCCATATTATACGGTAAGAAACATTTTAATCGTTGGATTAAAATTTAAAATATTTCTCTTAATAATAGTTGGCGAAGAAGTTTAGAGCGATCCTATGGTGATTTCAGTAAAACCATTTTTTTAAATATGGAGCGAATAAAACAATAAACACATTTAGTGACAATTCCAATATATTTAATATTCTCGATTTATTGCAGATGTAATGTGTTAAATATAATGTGTAAAGTAAATATAATGTGATGGACGAAAATCTTTTTGTCAAAAACGACACTATATTTCAACACAAATGATCTTTTGCGAGGGTACTTACGAATCATGTTGAAAGATAGTTCTTAAATGCCCTAGAAGACAGATGAATTGGTAGTTAGTTAGTCTGAACCATAGATAACACCGGCCGACAAATGAAGACTTTTTGAAAGTTGTTTTCAAATGAGTGATAAATATCACTAATTTATAGTATTTTAAACACAAAATTACCTACATAGTTACTCTATCACATCGGATTTTTTAACAAAACAGTTTTTCTTTAATTTTAAGAAAGAAATCAATAATTATATTATAAATACATATATTTGAAAACTTCTACAGAAAATATAATGTACACAATAGTTGCTATGAAGCTATTTTGAGTGAGATCTTTTGCGTTTAGCTGTAAAATTACTTCTGGGAGTAATTTTTTTATGGGAATCGTCAATAATATCACGTTTTATTGACCAGCAGTAATCAGCCATCATATTCAGATTCCATCGCCCTTAGTACCTTGTTTCCATAGTTTTGATGTCTTGGTGAAACCTTTCACCCTATTCTTCACTATAATCACCAAGATTATCAGGGAAAAAATCTTAAATAAAAATAAATTGAAGTCAAAAAATTTCCACAAATGTAACAAAATGTATCTGGACTATTACGACACTTTCTTGAAGACATTATATTTTTCCGCCGTTTTTCAACCACAAATCAATAATTAAATATTTTAAACACCAAAAATAAAATGTAAACAATTTTTTTAAATAAACACACTGATTTTAGTAAAAAATTTGTAAACAAAGTAACTATAAAGGCTTATTTCCATGTTACACGTTTCGAATGGGCGTGTCGCGGTTCCAACTAATATATTTTTTCACGAGATGTCGCTTAATTCAATAAAGAAGCGCCATAACTTATTAATTTAATTCATTTTTACTGAATAATCAAAAATAGCGAATATATTCGTTTTATTAAAAATCTGATGTGATACGATAAAATGAGGTCTGATTTCGTTATCAGCACTATAAAATTAGGGGAAATTTTTTATTATATCTTAGAAAAAAAATTATGTCGGCCGGTGTAATACTGTATAGTCGGAACCATGGACTGTGTTCTACTACTATTCTAATTATTCTTCAAAGTCAAGGTTTTTTTATCGCATCTTGGGAACATTCCCAAAAGGCTAGGGACGTTATTGCGTTGGATAATAGAGCTTAACTTTTGACCAAAATAAAGGCCAACCCTTTGACAACGCGAAACGTCAGGCAACAGGCATTTTGCGATGTCTCAACAAAGTTTCAAAACGTTAGAATCCAACGAACCTCGGGTTTTGATGCCAAATGCTGCGTATAACGATCATTGAAAATCAATACACCTAATGTGATATCTCAAACAACCAAATGTGTATGCTAGCTACTTTCCATGATTCATTTCATGTTTTTTTATAATACTTACCTACTTAGCTACTTACTTACTTAGCTTTATCCGCATACAATTTATTGTATGCGGATAAAGCTAGATGGAAAGCACCGTTCTTATTATTATTGTCATTGATGTTTATTTTAAAAACAAACTTGTTATCATTTCAGGTGCCAGTTACGGCATCAGTAGCTCAGCTAACGCTTTGGCATTAAACACATACTGGAAGAAACGCAGGAGACTTGCTACTAGTTTATCATGGACAACTACTGGAATGGGTCCCATGATGTGGCCTCATATAATCACCGGCCTTTTTGCCGTCTTTGGTGAAACTGGTGCAATTTTAGTCATAAGTGGAATATCTCTTCACGCAGTTGCTTGTGCGCTTTTATTACAGCCAGTGGAATGGCACTCAAAGCCACCTCCGAAGAATGCAGATGAAGAGAAACTTCTTAAATTAGATAATAAAGAAGCATTACCTGCTAACGAAAAGAAAGCTGAAAGTGGCTATTTTAGTTCAAAGCTTAAAAATCTTAGTGCATTCTCAAGTCAGTACTTATACAATGAAGATGATCCAATCAACCCTGGTTACGAAATAACAGATCCAGGTGTACCTATGATGCTGAGAGCGAATGATGGTTATTACAGTCAATCTAGACAGTCTAAAAGCAAAGTGTCTTCACGAGAAGGATCTACTAAGACGTCGCGTTTAAATTCCAAAAAGCCATCTATGACAAATTTGACTGAAAATCGATCTAGAAAATCATCAACATTGTACTTAAATGAATCTAAAAAAAATTCTGCAGTGAATCTCGGTGCTCTTGCACAAGAACGTGATCCGTTTAAACCTAAGCGAAAAACTTCGATAACATTAGATACTCAGATTCCAGAATCAGAAATCGAGGATTGTCCTACACTAAAGGCACCTCAAGATTTGAAGGCAGATGAAAAAGCGGTAGTTGATAAAATAGATCCAAAACATGCTCAAGTTATTGCCGATAAAGCAGAAAAACAATTCGCTGGAAGTAAAAGCCTAAAATCATTTAAAATGGATGGACAATATGGTGAAAAATATACTAAAGACAATCATAGTAACGTATCATTTAAAGAAGATAATGAGGAAAGAAAATATTTAAAAGATAACCAAAGTAATCAATCCTATCGTACAAAACATAGAAGAAAGTCAAATAATTTCAATTACGAAAGTGAAGTACTAAAGCAGGCTTCGTTAAAACTTGAACAGTATTTGAAGGATACAGAGACAGACGGTCCAACTGAAAAAGTGAAGTTAATAATAACCACAATAAAAGATGATAAAAATAATGATATTATATTATATGATAAAAAGGAAGATAATGATGACAACGAAGATGAAGACCTAACTCTTTGGCAAAAAATAGCACAATTCTTTGATTTAGATTTGCTCAAAGACTTTACATTTATAAACTTAATGTTAGGTATTACATTGGCCAATTTTAACGAATTAAACTTTTCAATTTTGACCCCTTTTATTTTGGGTGATTACGGACAAAGCAAACCTGAAGTTGCCTTTTTTATGTCACTTTTGGCTGGTGTCGATCTTTGTGTAAGATTTTGCATACCATTTATTGCTGGAAAAATAGGATGGGATAATAGTTCATTTTTTTTGTTTGGCGTTGTATCGATGGCAATGGGACGTGTAGGTAAATAAATCTTTAAGTCATATTTTTAAATTAAAATATTCACAATAATTCACAAAAATAGTAACTTAATTATATATTTTAAGAATATTTTACAAAAGTCGCAAAAATTCAAGGGAAATTGAACATAATATAGGTGTAACGCCTTATAAATATTGTGGATTAGCCTTAAAAATGGGTGTATAACAGATAACAAGTATTCAAATTACTAAAAGTACAATTTTATTCTCAGTTTTAGCCTATTGTCAAACTCACGCCGTAGTGTTACTAGTAGCTGTCATAATAGGATTTGGCAAAGCACTAAGAACAGTGTTCATGGCATTAGTCATTCCAACGCATGTTCCGTTACATAAATTACCGGGAGCTACTGGAATACAATTGCTTACTGCTGGAATAGTGTATCTTTCTTTGGGACCGGTTGTTGGTATGTTACCTTATTATCCTCTATCATTCTAGAAATATTTTTGTTTCTCTTACTAGCATTACACCTAATAAATAAACTAAGTTAAAATTTATATCATTACCTTCCAAACTATTCTTTTATAAGATCAATTTCTTTAGATCAAGTTACAGTTAAATTAGATGTGGATAGAAGCTATATCTTTATCAGCATCTATTTTAACGGTAATTTGCGAGTTCTTCACTTTTTATTGAACTGAAACTACCCTCCATTCATCTTTGTTAGCAAAAGTAAGTACTATAAATATAGGTACACTGCCTTTACATGAAATGACTGTAAATAATTTACTATATGTGAATAATAAAGATTTTTATTAATCTATATATTCATAATACAATAGATTTCGTAAAAATCGCTTTACATTCAAGGTTTTAATAAAGAAGTAGTCTCGTATATTATAATATGCTTGGCCAAAATAAAACTCATTCTAAAGTAAAACTGAGACTTTTCAATAAGGTATTTCGGCTTAGATGGATTATTAAGCGACCATAAGATTTAATTGCAATATCCACCATATTTATATTTATATTTGTTTTTTATAATAGGGAAATAATATTTTATAATATAAACATGTTTGGTGTTACATACACATTTATTTTTAAATGATTTTATATTTATATTCAAAATTTTCGTTGTATTTCGGGTCGTTTAATCGAAGTTAATGATAGTGAATGCCATATAGGTATAATAATAATAATTTATTTATTCAAAAGACAACACACTCCACTTATACATAAACACAAATAAAAATAGGATGTTGCCAAATTTATAAGGAAACCCCAATTTTAAATACATTGATGCAAAAAAAATAATTAAATAAATACAATATCGTAAGGGATACCGTCATATCCATCTTTTTAGACATGGATGACGGAACGTGGTCACAACGATCCGCAAATTTCCTGTGTAGTTCTACTGGCTTTTTTTATCAACGACTTACAGTACAGCCTTCTGGGCACGCTTCCATCTGGCTGCGATTTGTTACATAGTCTTTAATCTATATTTATAAGTTATTTTCTTTTTAGTATTTAATTATTTGTTTGTTCGTTAGTTTGATATTGTAGCTTATTATTATATTCTATAAACATTAAAATTTATAACAAACTATTTTTTTGAGTACCTGGTTTAGATTTACCTGCCTTCTGCAATGATTATATAAAAAGCGCCTACCATTTTTATAGTTATGTTTCCCAAATGAACTTATCAAGGCGTATTAATAACAATTTGTATTGGTTTATTTCGATTTGTTACGTTCTACATAAGTGTATTTATTGTACATTATTTTTTAACGTATGTCATGTTTTCAGGGTGGATCAAAGACAATGCTTCAACAGCAGTTACTTTACACTGCCTTAACATATTCACATGGCTAACGGCACTTTCGTGGGGATTGGAAAAATATATAAACGCGAGGCGCCAAAAAGAGATAGAAAAGGAAGATATTATTAAAGCTTGACTTGAATGTTATTGTTTATCAAAAAACAGTTATATTTCACCCAATGCATTTTTATTATAATCGCTCTTAAATTCGAATGCCAGTCCATAACCAGATTTATTTTAAACAGCAATTATTTATAGTCTTCTCAATTATCATTAAATGACAAAAACCCTATAATATCATAGAAGAAAATTACATAGGAATTACAATGTAAGAAGTAAGAAACCCATCTTTAGACTAAAGCAGTGAAAACAGTCAAAATTCTTTAAAAATCCTATTGACAATTAAAATTGTTGACTGATTTGGTCTGATAAAATAAAATCTACATATTTATATCAACAAATGAGAAAACAATACTCTGTAGAGAAGTTGTGGCTCGATCTGAGGACCTAAAGGGGCCGTTTTTAGATAATCGCTAAGTGAAATTGACATGAATCTAGATATACGGCCTCTATGTTGAGCGGGCTAAGCCTTTGCTGGCCTACCTCACTGCAACGCAGAGGCTCAGGGTTCGATTCCTGGCATGGTAAATTTCGGAAACGAATTTTCTCCGTTATTTACTATGGTCTGGATGTCTGGGATCGACCCCAGAGTTAATCCGTTGCATATCACCTCTGAGACCAGCGTAACTTGCTTAATTTGGGGATATACAGTATGTGTGGTTGTTTGTCTATTATTTTTATTATATAGATATTGGTAGCTGCAGACTAGCGATGTGAGATTGTTACTTAATAAAAATCGAATGAATCGACAATTGTGCAAGTGCGTATTCGATTGTCGATTCATTTGTCATAGCTAAATAACAATCGAATGTAAATAAAAAATCGAGTACATTTGCGCGCGTACGGCGCGATAGTAAAGTTATAGCGCAGGCGCGCCGCAATAGTACTAAAACATATTTTACCAATCGTCCTGTGCATATCTTCGATTGTTATGCGGATTAGTAATCATAAACAATCGAGCGCAGGCCAATTGACAAGTGAGCCATGAACACAAAATAGAACACATCAATACCATTCGACAAACAATCGAAAAACACCAAATGTTTCTCGATTGCAATCGAATAATCGGAACAATCGAATAATTCGATTGTTTTTAGTAACAGTCGACCATCGCTACTGCAGACTGACTGACTGACATAAAGTTCCACATTGTGTTGATACTCTATGTGTATTTGATACTTTATTCGTAATACGAATCCGCGGAAGCGACTGCTTTAAACCTGATCATGAAAGATTTCGGTATTTTTCAGTTGCAATTTTTACTCAGCGATTATTACTCTTAGTTTTCTACGTTTAGACTAGAGGCATTGAACAACAATAGGAAGAATAGTAGCAAGGAAGGAATGGTCCAAAACTTAAATAATCTAAATCAAAGGCACGTGAAAAGCCTTAATAATTAAGTCATGTACTTACATAAGACATGCATGAGTGACCTATGGCAATACGTTTTAAAGACGATAAGTTATCTTAGCGATAAAAATAATTATCCAAATAACAACTTTTTTTAAATAGCAGTTGAAATCTTCAACAATAAGGTTTTACTGTCTTTGATATGAATTCGTACTGGACACACCTAAAGAAAATAATTCTTTAAATATGGAACATCTAAAATATACCCTTGGATTTATTATCTGTCGGGGCCGTTTTTACCTTTTTTTTTTTGTCAACACTGGGGGAATGCGTTTGTACATATCCTTAGGCCCCGGGGGATGTTGCTAAGGGGTATGTGGGACTCCCGGCTGTTGGTGCATGCACCGACTGCCAGACTACCCACTAAACCTTCCAGCGTCCCTCCGCATCATAATGAGGTGCCACGGGACAGTAACCATGGGTATGACTGCCGTGTCACCTCGATGCAAGCCGACAAGGGGGGGGCTAGGACACCCCACGGCACTGGGTGTGGCTCGTCGGGAGGGTCTCTGACCCCCCCGTCCCACTATGTTATGGGGAGGAGATGAGCAAAGCGCCGCCTGTGAGCCCCTGTTCGCCGTCTGCGACGGGGGTCCGCCTGCTCGTCCTCCTCCCTTGTTCTTTCGGCAGCCTCCTTCTGGGACATAACGTCCTCGCAGAAGGAGGTCACCGCTAGCCATTTCCTCTCGCTGTGTAGCATCTGGTCGACCACGCTGGACAGCGAGAGATCCCTACCGATGGTTGACATCAGGTCATGCCGTTGGGGTCCCCAAGCGGCACATTCCTCTAGCGTATGGCGCGCCGTGTCGACTGGCGCGCTGCATTCGTGACAGTCCGGGGTCGGCTCCCACCTCGCAATCTGGTACAGGTACTTACCAAAGCAGCCATGCCCGGTAAGTATCTGCACCATTCTGAAACTTAGGGTTCCGTGCTTTCTGCGGACCCAGCGGGATAGATGGGGGCGAACTGCTTCAACTGTTTCCCGGCCTGCCACCGGGGATTCCAGTTCCTCCGACCAGTGGCGGATTAGGGTCTCATCTGCGCGTTCTCTGGTCCGTTTTATTTCTTCGGGACTAGGCCTCCCGCCCCTATCCCGGACGCTTCTCCGGAACTGGTACATCTCAGCAAGCACATCTGCCTGGAGCTCCCAAGGAGGATCACCCGCCAATAGTGTAGCCGCCGTCCAGGATACCGTACGGTAGCTCCGTATAGCCCTAATCGCCAGAACCCTCTGACAACGATGCAGCCGGGCTTTGTTTGTGCGGTTCAGGGCCTCGGCCCAGATAGGAGCACCATACAGCGCCATGCTTCGGAGAATGCCGGCATAGAGTCGCCGACATGTCGAGCCCGGTCCCCCCACGTTGGGCAACAGTCTAGCTAGGGCGGCAGCGGCCCCTACCAGTTTCGGGGTCAGCTGGGTGAAATGAGCCCCGAAGTTCCAACGGCCGTCGAGCGTGAGGCCCAGGTACTTCATATGGGCCTTCACCGTCACCGATAAGCCTTGCACGACAATGTGCGCGTTTCGAGGTGGTCCCCTGCGAGGGCCATGGAAGAAGAGGGCCTCCGTCTTCTCCGCGGAGACCCTCAGACCGAGCTGCCTAATTCGGTCCACAACCAGCGACGTGCTAACAGTGGCCAGTTGGGCAGCCTCCTCGTAGGAACTGCCTCTGGCCATGACGAGAGTGTCATCCGCGTAGCAGAGAACTCTTGTCCCTGTCGGGATGGACTCCCGTAAGAGCCAGTCGTAGCTGATGTTCCACAGGATCGGCCCCAATACCGAACCCTGTGGAACTCCGCACGTCACTCGACGTCGTCCAGCTACTTGGCCGTTTTTGCCCTCCCAAAATATGAACCTGTCCTGGAGGTATGCCTCCAGCAGCCTTCTCAAGTACGGGGGCACTCGCATGAAGCACAGTGCCTCCCGTATAGTTTCAAATGGGAGACTGTTGAAGGCGTTCGCGATGTCGAGCGAAACTGCCAGCACAGACTTCTGAATCCCTCCAGACTCTCTCTCTCTGGTCCAGTCTCTTAGGGCACTCAGAGCGTCCCACGTGGAGCGCCCTGCCCGAAAGCCGTACTGCGCTTCAGAGAGGCCTGGTTCCATCGTGTCGAGGTGCCGGACGAGTCGGGTCGCGAGGAGCTTCTCAAAAACTGGCCGTCTCGTTCAGTAGTACGATGAGTCTATACGCCGAGGGATCGTCGGGAGAGCGACCCGCCTTAGGAATCAAACATAGCCGCCCCTCTTTCCAGGGCTTCGGGAACTGCCCTGTGCTAATACACGCGTCGAACAGCTCCCGCAGCTGGCCCCGAAGATGTTTCGCGGCTAGGAAGAGGGCGCGACCGGGGACCCCATCAGGTCCTGGTGTCGTCTTGCGACCCCGGAGGCGCTCCAACACAGCATCCAGTTCATCATCGGAGACCTGGGGGGGATCGGTCTCCAGTTCTGGCTGCTGAGGAGAACAAATTGCTGGAGGGGCGTGTGCCCCCAGGTTCGGGAAAAGTCTATCAACTACATTGTTCAACACATCTGGTGACAAGGATTCCGTGACCGGGGCGCATGCACCGCGGAGTTTTTTGCGTGCCATATGGTATGGGCGCCCCCACGGGTCTCTGTCTAATCCAGCCATGAGCTCTTCCCGGGCCCGAGTTTTCGATTGGCAGATTGCCGTTCTGAGGGCCTTCTTGGCAGAGCTGCACGTCTCCCGCAACTGTTCTTCCTCGGTTTCATCCGAACTTCGTCGGCACCGGCAGCGCTGGAAAGCTCTGCGGGCCTGTAGTGACGCCTCGCGTAGAACCGCAATCTCCGTCGTCCACCAGTACACTTCACGGCGCTGCTGGCGGCGTCGAGCCCTAGGCATGGCCGCACACTCTGCGTAGAGCTGTGTGCATACGGCCGACCAAGGTCTCGACGTTGCCCGTCCATGGCATGGCCCAGCGCTGAACCATGGCCGCTTCTTCTGCCAGCTCATTGTTAAGCCGGCGCAGGGCCCAGCGAGGGAGCTGATCTTGGCTGCGTGGGAGCTCCACTGCGGTTGGGGGAGAGGAGACCTCAAACCTGATATAGAGATGGTCAGATAGGGTCTACACGTCCTCTTCCACTCTCCAGCCGCCCACCTTGCGTGCTAGCGCAGGCGTGGCAAATGAGAGGTCTATCACGGATCCTCCTTGTGCCCGCACACAGGTGTGAGCTGTCCCTCTATTTAGGAGGGACAGGCCGCAGTGGAGCATCCATGCTTCTACTGCTCTCCCTCTCGCGTTTGTGGTAGTGCCACCCCAGGTATGGGATTTCGCATTAAAGTCGCCGAGAATGAGCGTCTGCCTCGGCGATTGTCTGCACGCGGCGGCCCTCCAAGAGGAGTACGGCACTTGGGCACAAGGACATAGGGGGCGCAAATAGGTCGTCGTGTACCTAAATAGATATAGTGTTTTTGTATATTATACTTAATTCTATAGCCTTTTATTATGTAGGTCCTAGTGGGCCCGGGAGACATAGTCTTGTCCTGAAAAAATTAACATCTAGAATCGTATTGCAACGCCACCTACTAAGTCCAATTGTAAGTCTAAAATATACAGGGACACACTGAAATACACACAAAAAAATTCATCAAAATCGGTCAAGCAGTTTAGGAGTTCAGTGACATACACACGAACAGAAGGGTTAATATAGTAAAAGAAGATAATCATCCAATCATAAATCCTATATGCTACTATTCATTCACCTACTTTACAAGTGGTAGAAATTTGACATTAAGTACTTGTATAGAGACTAAGTAAATCAAATATTAACCGAAAGTAAAATAAATGAACCATTAATAAGATATACGACCCGACTATAAATGGGTTAATTGAATTATAAAAATTCTGTTGACAAACAAGTGGATATCCTACTTTTCAAGCGCTATTAACCAATGATTTTGATTGTACGCTCGACAAAGGCCATACAGTAGGGTCAACTAACTTTGTCAGTCGTCGAATCTTTTTGTCACTTAACGCGTCTTGTTACTATTTAAATTAAATATTAGTTAAACCTAATAGGTACTTATAAATAAGGAAGTTTTAAATACATTTTCATCTAGAAGTGTTATTTCCCTTGGTAGAAAAATAGAAGTGCACTGTGGCTATGTGGACATGTAGTTTCGTTTTTTAACCGACTTTGAAAAAAGGAGGAGGTTCTCAATTCGTCGGGATCTTTTTTTTTTTGTTGCTTTGTTTTTTTTATGTATATTCGCTGATTACTCCGTCATTTATGATCCGATTTACGTGATTCTTTTTTTGTTCGACGCGGAATAGCTTCCAATTGGTCCCCTAAAAATTTTACATAGTTTGGCCCAGTAGTTTTCATTTTATGAACATTTTTCATGGAAATAATTTTCACTCCGTTCCATATGTTCGCCGATTACTCTGAGATTTATGATTCGATTTACGTGATTCTTTTTTTGTTCGACGCGGAATAGCTGCCATGTGGTCCCCTAAAAATTTGACATAGTTTGGCCCAGTAGTTTTCATTTTACGAACATTTTTTTGTTCCCGGTTCTTGGGACCTATATTTTTTAAGAAGCGCGGCACCATTCGTAGATCCACCCATACATAGCTAGACACTAAAAAGTAACAAATAAAAAATAAAAACTTCGTTTAAAAAAACCGACTTCAAAAACTAAAACACTAAAATGTATAAAATAACTTATTTCTAAAGCTATTATTATTAATATATATTATCTAAAACATCTTGAAGTCGGTGCAAAGCAAAACATAAAAATTACTATATTTTGAAAATTACTAAGCACCGACTTTAAGATGTTTTAGATAATATATATTAATAATAATAGCTTTAGAAATAAGTTATTTTATACATTTTAGTTTTTTAGTTTTTGAAGTCGGTTTTTTTAAACGAAGTTTTTATTTTATCCTTTTACTTTTGATGTTTGTTAATTTTTCTTCGATAAATACTCTATTAAGTGGATTTCGCCACTTTAAGGTCATCATCATAGTCAAGTCAAGTCAAAATCAAGTCTTGTACTTCTTTTTAAATCGTTCGCGGCCTTATTCCTGTATGTAGCCAATGTCAATTATATTTATAAAAGTTCAAGTTTCAAAATAATTGAAATATATCTAAATCTTAAGTCGAAATAAAATCTAAAACTCTGAATTTAAATAAAATAGTGTATTTATTACACAATAAGTGCGTCTCAGCGTATGTGATTTTAATTGTGTGACACCCTCGGTAACAGAGGCTGGTTACATGACAGTTTTGAAATGTCCCACATATTCACGACATTCCCAAAAGATTGGTCAGATTTCCTTATTGTATGCAACGTGGCCTGGGTGAACTTTGTCGGTGAGCTAGTATTCTGTCTTTATCTTAAATACGAGGTTGCTCCTCTATTTGATCCACTCATACTCAACCTTTTTTTATAAGGGCCACGTAGACGTAGATAGGGTGCCGCGGGTCACAAAACGAATTCATTTTGGTGTTTTTTATTCGTAGAATATACAAGCAAACAAGTTTAGGGCCCACCTGTTGGAATGTGCTCACAGCCGTCTATATACATTTGCAATACCAGAGAATAATGTAAATCCGTTATAATATTACCATGTAGTATGCAAAGCGGACCACTCACAAAAGCTCGGCGGGCCAATCGTAAAAGCTCGGCAGGCTACTCACAAAAGCTTGGAGGGCCACTCACAAAAGCTTGGCGGGTCGAAAATTGAGTATGGCAACTTTAAGCTGTTTATATTACGCTAGCTGACCCGTGCCCACTTCACTGGGCATCAGAAAAAAATTTAAAATACTTATTATTAATCACAATCAAATATACCCTATGTCACTCAAGAACAATCTAGCTTTCCACTGGTGAAAGAATTTTCAAAATCGGTTTAGTATATCCAGAGATTACCCCCTACATTGTCACAAGCTCCCAAACTTTACCTCTTTATAATATTAGTATAGAAATAGAATCATTAATAACCACAACCATCGTGGTCACGTAAATACAATCCGAGCTAATCTGGTGCTTAAGATAACATACATTTATTTAATAAAATGTCGAACTTATTCAAGGATTCGCAGTCAGTAAAATTTGATGGTTATCATCAAACATGGTGGCATAGAAAAACGTTAATTCCGATTAATTACAATATGTTTATCAGACTATGATAAGTAAATACAATTACGTGATGCTATTATCGGAGATTATATATTTAATTCAAATTGCACATCATGAGGTTGTCAGCAGACATGGTCGAACGATCGAACGATTAGTCAAAAATAGTAACCATAAATTACGAATATAGTTACAACAATTTTATTTAGGACAATTTTTTTCTCAAATCCTACATAAATGAATTATCTATTGTGTATTGACCATATTCTTACTGTCTTTTTACATTTTGGGATAAATAAAGAATTGTTATAATATATTTTAAACACTTGATTTTGTTCTGATTTTGATTGAACACCTGATTCCTATATGTTTTTAGCAATTTAAAAATAAACAATTATGTAAATGTATAGTTACAATATTTTTGCGGATAATGTGTATGTTTGTGCGTTATAATTATAGTATATGATATATTATATAAAGTTCTAACTTGAAAAAAAAGAACACCTAATATTAAAATACTTTTATATAAGGGCCCTGACTATGTCAAGAGTGAAGAGGGGTCTGAAGAGCCCTTATAAATCAAATTAAATATTTTTTGCGACAATAACATTAATGTAGGACCCCCATAATTCCAGATACCAATCTCCTGTGACAGTTTATCATAGATCTTTTAGGTATCATTTCCTTCAATAGTCCCACATTAACCGGGACTTGTCCTTGGGTGCATTTCTATAATGCATAGGTATACAGTGATAATCGCCGGTTAATGTGATGCCATATTTAGATTAAATTGTTTTTTTTATTGCAGGAGTTCAGCAGACAGGCAGATGGCCCACTTGATGCAAAGGATACTTTTTTTCTAGGGTTCCTCGAAAACAAATCCATCCAGTTTATTTATAAATTAGTGGCTATTGTGAAGTAATATTTTCTTAATTTTCGCGACTAGAGTTATACATAGTAAAACTAAATTATATTTAAATAACAAACACACCATAAACAAAATTAAAACTAATTTTGTTTATGGTGTGTTTATAACTTTCTGTCTTAAAATGGTAAATAAAAAAGTTGTAAACTAATTAATTATATATTGGCGGTAGGCTAAATAAAACTTTAACAACACTCATTGACACTTACATCTTTGTCTTCCATGATCACGGCTACTGAAAAGTGGCCGAAAAATCTGAATAATAATAATCAAATAAATTACCACATTTCAAAACAGTAAAAAATAGTTTTAATATATTGTAAAATAGTTATAAAACAATATAACGGGATGAACATATTATTATGTAGCATATTTTGTTCTGGATTAAAACTTTCCACGAGACGTGATTTTGAAACATTAGTTCATGGTTTTATTTATATATACATGTTTTATTAAATTCATCCTAAATATCTTCTTATCGTTAACGTATGGAATATATTATACATGTATTTGTTATTCAATAGATTACAACATTATGTGGGTAAATATAGAGCTACGACTTGTTAAAATTTATGAAGTTACATTGCAAGAAAACTTTCCAATTAGATTTTGCTATCTTATCGTCGTTTGAAATTATTTTATTATTTAGTTGCTAATCGACTAAATCCATTTAAGATTATATTTATATCTAAATATGTGGCTACCGCATATTCGGGGACAATATTTGATACTAAAAACCCATAATGTTAAGATTTTTATAATAAAAGCTATCCTTATATTAAAAAGTTTTTAATAAGTAAATCAAATGATCTATACAAGGTCGTACGTAACAAATAGGTATAAGGTCGAAGCCAAATAAACGATATTATATTTATATCTGCTAAACCAAAAAATAAAATTAAAATGTCTGTAATGTCAAAAATCAATAGCAAAATTTATTTGAAAAAGCTATTTATACAATGCCTAATCGTAAATGACCATTTTTAGAATTTTCATCCGTTCTCTTTGTGAAAATTTCTGAAATGAGCTCCTGAAATTTTTCAGAGACTAAAACCGGAACATTATCTTAAATTTTCGTATATATATATCCTTCCATGATCTTCAATCTCAAGTCCAAGTCCCACGCAAACAATGTGACGGACAGAGCTAATATACAATATGTTAGATTATAAAAAATAATTTCGGTTCAGAACCATAGCACTGCTGGACTCGGGCCTCCTGATTTTCAGGAGAACGAACAGTGTACCCACGACACTTATCTAAGGTGGCTTTGTTGGTTTGACACCGGTTATTTAGATGTTCAGTTTCATCACGATGGTTTTCTTCAACGTCAGTACTTGGTAATTGTAAAAAATAACACGGAAAATTACCAGACGTTGCTTTCCAACCAAGTTTCGATCTGGCATCATCTAAAGCGCAAGTGTGTTAACCATTACACTACCACGGCTCCTATAAAGCCGCGTTTTCACAATAAGAGTTGGCTCGGACCGAGTGCACTCGGATGTCTACTCGGACGATACTCGTATTATGTAAACACCTAATTCGAGCGTACCGACGTCAGAGTACGGTGTTTACACAATACGAGTATCGTCCGAGTAGACATCCGAGTGCACTCGGTCCGAGCCAACTCTTATTGTGAAAACGCGGCTTAATAGGTACATAAGTATAATATTCTTTAAAAATACAGATCTTCCTACCAATAAGACGACAGCAGTCGTTTAATCTTCATTTACCGATGTGTACGTATTTACGGGTAAATGTAAACAATTAAATCCATTGGAAAACTTCGTAACTGATAATATAACAAATTTTATTAAAGCCGTACTGATAACATAATATATTCGAATACAAGTGTAAAATTATGAGTCGTTATCACATGCAACTAGTGTCTCGACACCGGCGCGCGAGTCTAGGAATTCTGTAGGTCAAATCGGAACAGAAGCTTACTCTTAAATTTCTTTCGCTTGTTTTCTTTACATATTTCAGTGCATTTTGCAATATATGTTCCATTTATTATATAAATGTTGTTGTTGTAGGTCTAAAATATCTGTCCTTTTTTTCTTCTTTTCAAAGTTTTATTGAATTTTCGTGACGATCGGACGAAACGAGTAATGAAAGCGTTTAAGAGTAGGCCCTCAGTGATCGATGACAAGTGACAAGACAGTGATTGTTATAATATAGTTGATGTGATCAAAGGACTCCATGAAGAACAGTTACAGTAATCTACCTTCTAACTGGTGATAGTGATGGTGATTTGTGTTTTAGCAATGTAAGCCACTTAAAATATTTCCAAAATGTCTAGTGGTCGAGTAAAAGTACCACCAGAAGGAGGGTATGGATGGGTCGTCACATTTGCCTACGGCTTGAATAACGTAAGTTTCATTATCTCTAACTCATTACATACACAATGTGTATGATTTTGGCCTATAAGACTATCTATCTTATCATCTAATTAAAAAATCCTCACACTGTAAGAAAACAGTATAAACCATTTTATCTTCTTCGTCTAAATAAATATCACGACGTTAGTAACACTTCTTAATTTGAACAAATAATCATAATGGTTTGTAATTAACTAATTATACTTCGGGAAAGTAATCAATATTTTCACACGTAATAGATCCTACGATATGTGTAATAAGTGTTAAACCCATTCATAATACTTAGTATGATTTTGGACCCGCTTGAATGTGTATTTTCTAAGTAAGGGTTCAATATTACGTGCACCATATTAGAGTAAAAACATACTTCGCGGACTCGTGCATATTTACAACAACTTTAGGAATAATGTTATTAATACTGCTATTTACACAATAATTATGATAATCTGCACTTAACTACCGGTCGGTTATCACAGCAATATTGGCAATTTTGATATTGATGTGTGTGTGTGTGTGTGTGTGTGTGTGAATTCCTAAATATGCTAAAAAGAGCACTTGCGGTTAACATATTCCTGTATCATATTGGTGATACTAGACTAAATCAATCAAGTTGACTCACATTGGTTTAAAGGCAACTCAACTCAACAAATCAACATAATTTATGTATTTTCATCCTAAAAATCCAATATGCTAAAAATATCCTTTGATTTTAAATATTGGCAAAATAACTGCAATCTTTATTACTTGTCCAATTTGAGCAAAGTTGCGAGAAAATGCTAATTTGATCACAATTAACTGCGAAAACTTGTTATGAAGTAATTTTATAAAATGCATTAATATCGAATTATGTGACAAAATGAAATGTTTTAGGTAGTGGTACTTCCCCTCATTGCTGGCTTCGCCCTGGTATTCCAAGAGGGTTTCGATGAAGTGGGCTTAACACCAACCCAAGGTTCCCTGGTCATCATTTTGAATCATAGTATCGGAATGCTACTGTCTTTCTTCGGGGGTCCAGTGCTAAAAAAGTTCGGTTATAGAAAAGTGGCTGCATTTGGTGCGTTATGCGTCTCTTTCGGCCTCATGCTAACATCCGTGTCTAATACCTTCTGGCTTTTTATTATAGCCTACAGTATTATAAACTGTAAGTATTTACAAAACTTTATTTCTATCATTAACATACATTTTATGATTAGTTTAGATCTGCCTTTTCGCATTGTAGTGAAGTGGTATATCTGTGCTTGACCGACATAAGGTAAGAATTGCATGCTATGGAGATGAATTCTCTGTCCAATTTTAATTGAATTATAGAAGAAGAATCCTGGGAATGACAGTCACTCAATACAAAACGTAATTGTGATAAACCCCAAATCCTATAGAAAAACACTGTGCATGTTAGTTATTAAAACAACCAACTTTTCATTATTTAAAACGATGTTTTTAGACAAAATTGCTAATAATTTAAGAAAGACTATCCAGAAGTAAGTCACAAGAGCTGTGTGAGTAGTCAAGTCATTTGCAATCCGAGCTCTTCACTGGAACAAGATCTAGGGGTCGATTCCTGGCATGGCAGCTTTTGCAAACGAACTTTCCGTTGTTTACCAAGGTCCCGGCGTTTGAGTTCGGCTCCAGAGTACTGTGTTGTATATTATAACACAAGCGTAACTTGCACAGCTTGGAGCAAAGCAAGTTATCCTTGTGTTATGGGTGGTATAATTATATACGGGGCTTAATAGAATTGTGTCTGTTTGTATGGCAGTTATAAAATATAATACGTATTTCCCGATGCCTACGTACGTAATATAACAATGAATTGCTATAAATGCTAATTGCTTTTGTAAAAAGACAGTATTAAAACGACATGCGACACATTCAAGTAGTGGGATTATTATTCCTAGTGTTCTTTTCTCACAGCTTGAAAATGTATTTATCCCTTCTTCATGGCTATTCGTACTTGTGATAACGAGGAGTAATATGGGATATTTTTAAAATAGGGAATAAGTAGTTTCTGATCCATTAAATTTACTCAAACAAAATTGAATAAATTGAAACTGTGATACATGTGTATATTTATTTTCAGCAATGAGAGTGGATATTTTTGAATCAAACAGTTGACTCCCTAGTAATACTCGTATATACGCTCATTACTGAGGATATTCACTCATCAACTAGTCACTGTCTGCTGATTTAGTTATCATAAAAATGTATGTAGGTGCTAACAAACCAGAACAATATAGGTACTATACTGTATATCTCTTTCTTTCAGCAATGGGTATAGCTGCAGTGATGGCAGCTTTTACATTAGCAATAAACTCTTTCTTCAAGGAGACAAGGGGCAGAGCCATTGGAATTGGAATGTCTTTAACTGGTCTAGGAACTATTTGCATGCCTTTGCTTATGGAACTCTTAATGCAAGCATACGGTTGGCGATATGCAATTTTAATATTAAGCGCTATATGCTTGCACTCATTAGTCGCAGCGTGCCTACTTAGACCAGCAAAATGGTACTTAAAAGATGCACCGTTGCCAGAAGAACTGGCTCCTCTGAGTGGAGAGAATCGAATTCCAGTTGTTAATGGAATCTCCGCTGATGCCATATCTGGTAAGTTGGCAAGTATTTCCCAGATAATGTTTTCATTTTAAATATTCACTTGTTTATATATCTATATATATAAAAGAAAGCCGTGTTAGATACACTATTTATAACTCCAGAACGGCTGTACCGATTTGGCTAAAAAATTCTGGGAAGGTAGCTTACAACCAGGAGACGGACACAGGATACTTTTTATCCCGTTGGAACTGGTAGGTGGCGCTGAAATCAGGTTCTAGAATCCTCCTAATCACCTGGAGCGATTTTGGTGATTTTGTTTTTTTGTGTTTGAGTGGGTTCCCGGATGGTTTAGATTCGCAATTAGAACCGGTAGGTGGCGCTGAGATTGGGTTCTAGAATCCTCCCAATCACCTGGACCGATTTTAGTGATTTTGTTTTTGTGTGTTTGAGTGGGTCCCCCCGTCCCAGATGGTTTAAATCGACAATTGAAACCGGTAGGTGGCGCTGGGATCGGGTCCTAGATTTTTATTTTTTCAGAGTAGGACAATGTCTGACGGGCCGCTAGTAGATTATGAATATAATCCAGGTGAAATATGTTAATTATTTAACATATTTTAAAATAACCGTCTAATTGCGATCTCACATGACTAAAACGCTGGCTTGCAACTAGAACAATGCTGATGGCATTGCCATCTAACGTGACAATGCTGCCAGCATTTTTGGCCCACTCCCCGCCGACAGCGATCTGGTGTCTATTTTTTACTTATATACTTTTTACTTATATATTTTTAGTAATGATTAATTTAATTTATTTAGAATTTAGTTTATAGAAGAATCAATTAAAATACGTAATCTGTTAATTATGATATTTCTTTACGATGGTATTATATTTTCAGAAAATGTATATGAACCAGTCCAAAATGGCGTACTCTCGGCAAAAAGTTTTTCCACGAAATCGTTACCTAGCAATGCAAGTTTCCATGAAAGAAATGCTGTCTCACATCCTGATATTCGTAACAAAACACTAGACATGCCATTAGCAGATACTAGATATAAATGGTGGGAATCACAAGAGATTAACCTCGCGAGTTCTCTTAACATTTTCGATGACAGCGTGTCGATCCAAAAATCTAAATTAGAAAAGAATAATAAAGAAAAAGTAAAGAAAAGCATATTTGAACGTTTCGTTGAATTTTTCGACCTGACTCTCGTGACCGATCCCATATTTGTTAATATACTATTTGGATTATCGATTGCTGCTTGCGTTGAAACTAACTTTTCTCTTTTATTGCCAATTATATTAAGAGATATGTTAAAATTTGAATCTTATGAGATAGCAAAACTAATGTCACTCATCGGACTATCGGATACAATGTTCCGAA